>CAWUFW010008243.1:0-580000 GCA_963921515.1 Calotriton arnoldi
AGCTGAAGCACATTTTGACCATTGTGGCAATGGGGTCTAAACCCCCATCATCACAGTGACCAAAAGGCAAGTGTGGGGTCCATAGCTGAAGCACATTTTGACCATTGTGGCAATGGGGTCTAAACCCCCATCATCACAGTGACCAAAAGGCAAGTGTGGGGTCCATAGCTGAAGCACATTTTGACCATTGTGGCAATGGGGTCTACACCCTCATCATCACAGTGACCAAAAGGTAATTGTTGACAAAGAAAGAGCTGCAACTGCCAAACTGCATGGATCATTCCTGGTCACAGAACCAAAAACTCATCTGTGGCAAAGTAGTGTATGTGTCCCATTGCAACATAAATTGGGGGAGCCAAATACTGCAGTGCAAATGAAACATTCCTTTGGCCATGTGCAGACAAACAACACCCATGGGGGCTGAGACCGTCAACAGTCATCAATGACACAATGACAGAAGTGACCATCAGAATGCAGAACCACATATTTGCACCAATGGGCACACAAATGCAGATACCCTGTGGAGACAGCAGATGTGAGGTGAACAGATACCATACCATGGCAGCAATGGGACACACAAACCATGATCACTGTGCTGACCGATGACCTAGGAGTCCCAGGGACAGCAGGGGAAACACACCAAACAACATACAGCCAATGGCACACCCAAGATATGCCAATGCAGTGGTGCAGATGCACAAACACAAACAGGCAGACCAACACTGTCATCATACACAGCAGGTGAGGGGTGGGGGTGCCAGTGTCCCCAGGCAACCACACAACACATGAGGAGAGCTGAATACCAATCATACAGATGTGCATACACTGCCACACTAAGGTAACTCATGGATCCAAATCCCCTATGTGGGCAAGCAGGCATTGTCAGGTGAGAGGGAGCACAAAACACACATGTCACACAGGCACGTAGGAACAACAACTGACACAGCAAGTCACAGACACACCACAGCACCACCCCCAGGGCCCCCACAATGTGGTGACCCTGGGCTGAATAAAAATACCACTGTGATGACAAAGCTAAATGTCGTTCACACTGTGAACCACAGTCAGGTGTCCTGAGCAACAAACTACCATCACACCTACACAAGCACAAATCAATCAGCATGGCCAGTAAGCCAAGGCCAACATGGAGGCAGGGGCCTAGCCGGGCAACAACTCTCATCTGCACACACTCAACACCACACCCCTCGACCTCCAACAATGTGCAGCAGTGAAGTACACATGCACTGGTGACATTGCACATGCACCCATGACTATTCCAGGGTGGTGGGTGGGAACCAAGGTGTAGAAACACATCACACATGGACACTCAACAAGACTCCTGAATGTCTGACACACTGCACACTACGCTGTACATGGACATGACGGCAATACCACACCGACCAATGGGATCCCAGCCACAGTCACACACCAATGAAGAAGCCAAGGTCACCCACAAAGAACACACATAGACAACAACCAACATTGCAGCCCGGACCCTGAGGAGTGCCATCAGTCACACACACAACGTGTCACAATCACTGAAAGATAACACAAACTGGAAATCACATGACAGGGGCAAACAACAAGTGCCAAGGGGAAACCTGACTGTGACCCATCTGCGTCTGCACACAAACTCAGCCCTGACAGCAAACACACCTATGGGTGACACCCTGATGACCAGTAATGTGCCATGCACCCACATCACAGAGAACACAGGGAGAAGACTTTGGGTGAACATAGCTCAAGTCAGCAAGCATCACAAACAGGTACAACACTAGGGATCACAGCATGCGCAGATGAATGAAAGTGAACACACAGACATGCACATACAACACACACCTTGGGCGCAGGCAATGTCACACGTGTACACACTGCCATGAGGGGACTCCACTCCTGTGTGAGGAAAGCTGTGCCATATGTTGCCTCAGTAGGGCCCCATAATGTCAGCTGAGCACTTGGTCACACAATCAACAATTAGCACCAAATGAGGGCTCCCATCACATCAGCCTGGTCATGGATGTGCCAACGGAATCATCAGCACAGATCCAACACACTTGTATAGCAATGTTGCACTGACTACACGGATGAGTCCCTCCCCATTGATGCCCAAACCTGCATGTCCACTGGAGATGGCAACACGGTCAGGGAAGTAGACAAATGCAACGATGGCAGGCACAACAGATGTGCAGGGGTGGAAGCCACAGATATGAAATTGCCAATGTAAGTAGGAAACCCATTGCCAAATACTGAACACATGACACCCTCAGATGCTGCTATTGATGACATGGATACACCACATGATAGGACACATTCCCCCTGGACCACATGGGTTCCTGCACAGTAACACTTCATAATCATGATACCAGATATCACCATCACTGCAGCAAGGGCATGGTTAGCTGCACCAACAACATGTACATCTGAAGCATGAGCACTAGAGAAAAGAAAGTTGCTTTATTCAGCATATGTGTTGTTTGATAACGACGTCCAGAAGAAATTAGAGCAAAGGCCAATGGCCAGTCCATTGTCAAAGTTCAAACAGGGTGACACTGGCAGATGTCACCCTACGCATGCCTGCACAAAACCAGGGACAATCCACTAGGAGGGGCAACTGGGGGCAGGCCAGGCACCGCAGGGACAGGATCAGGGCTCACCAGGGGAGTCAGGGAAGGGGTGGTGGGTGCTGGAGAGCCACTGACAACTGCAGTGGAGGTGTCTGACATGGTGTGTGCCGGCACAACTGGGGGCATGACTCAGATGTCGTGGGTGCCGGCACAACTGCAGTGGACCCTGCAGATGGGGTGGACAGGTCCGCCACTGCAGTGCCCAAGTCAGACAGGGCGGTAGTGGACTCCACTGCAGTGCCTACCTCCAGGGGAGGAGAATGGGGAACAGGCAAGGTGGGTTGGACAGAGGGGGAGGACACCCTCACCACATCAGTGGCACAGACAAGCGCAGCGGGGGTGTGGTGCTGGGAGAGCAAGTGGCAGGGGGAGAAGGCCGGATCCTCTTGGGGATGGTATATCTGTGGGTGGGGGAACCTGGGGCAGGGTGTGGTGGGGGCACCTGTGCAGTGGGGGCCTGAGGGATGGAGGACGGAGACCTTGTGCCTGAGCTGCAGGGCGGTGGCGGGGTCTTGCTCTTACCACTCCGGGGGACTTGCGGGTGGGGGCCTCAGTCCGTCTGCGCCTGGGGGAGGGTGTCCGGGGGCGAGGGGCACTCTGCTCCGTGTGGGTGGGCTTCCTCTTCCCCCGGGATGCTGGAGCAGCTTCATCGGTGGGGAAGAGGCCGAGGTCACAGAGGAAGAGCTGCTGTGACTTTGGGGTTGCATGTGAGGCAAGGGAGGGTGCTTTGGAGGGAGAGGGAACTGAGGACTGCGCAGTGCATGTGGATGCGTGTGTGTGTTCCAGGGCCCCATCCCCTGTGAGTCTGGCTTCAGTCCCCTGAATGTGCGTGCGTGTGCGTTTTGTCATTGGCGTGTGTGTCAGTGTGCTGGATGTGTGTGTGCTGGTGTGTGCCTGTGCCGGTGTGTGTGTGCTTGGGACGGGTAAGGTGCTGGGGAGTGTGGATGGAGCAGAGGCAGGAGGGGTGAGGGACCGTTTGAGGAGGGACACTGCTGCCGTCAGGGAGGAGTCCATGGACCTATTGCCCCTCTGTAGGTCAGACATGCCCGATGAGATGCCCTCCATGAACGACACCAGCTGAGTCAACAGCGCGGTGTGCGCATGGAGGACACTCAGCATGGCTGTCTGCCCTACATGGAGCTGGCGAAGGAGGTACACAGACTCCTCACTCAGGGCAGCAGGGGACACAGGGGCAGGGGGTGCGGTGCCTGGCCCAAAGGAAACACGCTCCCGGACATGGGAGCCTCCACGGACCTGGGGAATGGGAGCCGATGGGAGGGCGGTGGTGGTGCTGGTGGTGGCGGGGACAGCAACACTAGCTGGGGTGTGGTGGCTGCTGACACCCGCCTCCACAAGGGAGTCATCCTCCGAGTTGCTCTGGTCCTCAGCTGAGGTGGATGCTGCTGAGGACTCCTCGGTGTGGCTCCCTCGCCCTCCGTGCCACTGGGTCCCTCCGACCACTCCTCGGCTGCTGACCCAGTCTGGCTCTCTGGCTCCTCCTGGTCCGTGGAGCTGTCCCCTTCCGTGGCCGTGGATGTATCTGCAAACAATGGGGATACAGACAGACATCAGTCACCTGCACATAACGCACACACCACTGTGAGCACAGCACATCACAGAGCAAGCCCTGGCATCATTAGTTGTACATTGCTAAAAGTGCCCTAATTGAACAGGAGAAGTCAATTGTCAGTCTGATGCCAAGCATGGCACTCACATCCCACATGGCCTTGCACCCATCTGTCTGGTGTCTGTTGGATTGCAACACCCCAGTGTTGACACATGCACCAAGTACACAGTAGTTGGACAGTGCAGAGGACACGGTGTGGCATGTGGACATGCACACATCACAGCTCTTGCCACTGAGTCAGTACAGGTTTCCGGATGAAAGGGATGCCCAGAGTCAAATAGGAAATGCATGTGATGCATACCAGCGACAGACACCATGATGCACCCATGTCCTGATAGCCAGCGCCACTATGGTGTGCATGTAGCACATGTCACTCCCCTGCAGGCTCACCAATCAGTAGACACATGCCATGGCGGAGGCATGACTGCAAAGTCATACATCACTGTCTCAGTGATGTATGACTTTGCAGCCAGACAACAACACTCTGCACTGTGTCACAATAGTAGGTCATGGGGAATGCAAGTCCTGGAGCTGCACAAGTGCACATGTACATCCCCCCACAACACATCCTCTTAACCCTCATCTGTCCAGGTCATACCTATTGGACATATGGGAGACCTGTGACACTACCCTCTGAACCTGAGCCCCTCACACTCTGCTGTGCATGGGGAACAGCTGCCTGAACTTCACATTTACATGCCCCAGTCTGCATGGGCAGCTGATCAGACACCTATGTGTCACACAAGTATCGTCTCCTATGGTCACATCTCCAGTGGCATGCTGAGCCCCTACCAAGAAACTCCACAGCAGTCCTGGCGACTAATCTACAGCACACTGACACAGAGGCAGACACCTGAGGGGTCAAATCACTGTGCACAATGTGTCCGCTGATACACGGGAGTGGGAGTACAGAGTGTATTGTATGGCCTGGAGTAGGCATGACTGTCCAGCCCCACATGAATGAGGGATGAGCCCTGGACTGTAGGCAGCTGGCTGAGTATGTGTGACACACGTCATATACATACTCCTGGGGCCCAAACATTGTTCCCACCCGCAGCATGGGTGTGTGCCAGATACCCCAGCCACATGTGGTGGATCAGCTCAGCAATTGGACCACAGATCAAAGTAACACGCTGAATACATGTCAGAATACAGGCATTGTGTAAGCAATGGACCCACCCATGATGCCCACCACAGAGTCAGGGAAACAGATGCTGTCTCCCACCTTGAGTCAAGCAAACTGCAAGGACACAGTCCTAAGTGACAGAATTCCCTGCATGTAAGGGCCACACCTGGGTATCAGATGAGGAGTGGGCAGTGCACAATAGAGGGACATGGCTCCTGGACAACATGACTGCTGTACTGTGGCAGTTTAACCAGGCCCGAGGAGGGCACATAGCATGTTAGACAGAGTACACAGTGCAGTCTTTGACTCACCCCCTCCTTGCTGCTCTCTGGCCTTCAGCTGCCCATCCAGGTCTGGAAAGACCACCGCCAGGATCCTGAGCATGTGGGGGTCAGGGTCCGTGTTCCGCCCCTCCTGCGAGGAGGCGACAGCTTCAGCTGGACCCGTGCAATCCTCCGGGTCCAGCCCCGAAGGTCCTGCCACCTCTTTTGGCAGTTGCGGATCCGGCGCTTGTAGACCCCCACGGACCGGACAGCCCGGACGATGTCCTTCCATATCTCATGCTTCCGATGGGCAGAAGCCTGTCAGGATGACAAAGTGATAAGGCCATTACTACACATGCAACATATCCGTGCATGACACAGTTGCATATACATGTCGCAATCACAGGGGCACATGGTGTACACAGGCAGTGCACGGCTGCCCATGGACAGTTTTCCAGAAGTCACTACATGGTATCATTGCATGGGGAGTAAAACCCTGTTCAGAAGCACTGTCACTGCACCATACCTGTCCAGTGCAAGTCACTACACACTATGGGGGTGACAACTACTCAGTGAGCCTGCTAGCCAGTGGCGTGCTGACTCTCAGCCTTGCTAGTCAGACAAAATGCACATTCAGAAAGGCAGTGCACAGAACACTCACCTGCTCCCCTGGTGTCCCATACAGCTTGCTGTACTGTGGAAGTAGGCTGTCCAGCAGGGCCTGGTTCTCCTCAAGGCTGAAGGCTGGGGCTCTCTCCACAGTACGTGCCATTGCAGGGTCCAGAGGGGCAGAGACAGCAGCAGTGCAGTGGCAGATGTCGTCCTGGAGCATGTAGTGCAGGCAAGTGGGCTCTCAGGGGAACAGGCAGCAATATATATGTGCTGGAGAGGCAGATACTGTCCCTTGTGTCCAAAGTGATAGGTCCAAGTCGTTTGCATCTTCTGAATCTGGCCAATCCATGGAATAGCAGCACCAAAACACGCCCACAGCATCCTTCAAAACTTCAACTTCATGACATACATGATTTTGCAACATTGTTGTGGGTGACCAACTGATTTTCCAGCAACCGACTCGTTCGAAATTCGAAACGCGTCCGTTGCCAGGCAAGCCCATTGTCAATGGGTGCGCACCGATCGGTCCATTGCGGTACAACGCGCACAGGGGTACAACGCGTACCCGCACACATTGAAAGCAATGGGCCGGCCGGAGGCACCGATCGGTCCATTGCAGTTCAACGCGCACAGGGGTACAACGCGTACCCGCACACATTGAAAGCAATGGGCCGGCCGGAGGCACCGATCGGTCCATTGCAGTTCAACGCGCACAGGGGTACAACGCGTACCCGCACACATTGAAAGCAATGGGCCGGCCGCAGGCACCGATCGGTCCATTGCAGTTCAACGCGCACAGGGGTACAACGCGTACCCGCACACATTGAAAGCAATGGGCCGGCCGGAGGCACCGATCGGTCCATTGCAGTTCAACGCGCACAGGGGTACAACGCGTACCCGCACACATTGAAAGCAATGGGCCGGCCGGAGGCACCGATCGGTCCATTGCAGTTCAACGCGCACAGGGGTACAACGCGTACCCGCACACATTGAAAGCAATGGGCCGGCCGGAGGCACCGATCGGTCCATTGCAGTTCAACGCGCACAGGGGTACAACGCGTACCCGCACACATTGAAAGCAATGGGCCGGCCGGAGGCACCGATCGGTCCATTGCAGTTCAACGCGCACAGGGGTACAACGCTGTACCCGCACACATTGAAAGCAATGGGCCGGCCGGAGGCACCGATCGGTCCATTGCAGTTCAACGCGCACAGGGGTACAACGCGTACCCGCACACATTGAAAGCAATGGGCCGGCCGGAGGCACCGATCGGTCCATTGCGGTTCAACGCATCACTGTATATGTGACTGGCATAGGTCAGCATGCCTGTCTCAGATGGACATATGCCAGCCACAGATAGCTCCCAGGGAGTGAGGGGCACACCTACATCACGACAGCCTGTCCAAACCTTATCATAAGGCATGTAAGGCTGCATTTCCTATTGTGTGTATGTTGGTGTACATGTTGTCCTGTGGGTGTCACCTGTGGGCAGCCACCCCCAGGCTGTGCACGTGTTCATGGGGACAGGATCCTGGGTGTTACGTGTACGTGACCACTGTGATGTGCAACTGTTCATATCTGTGCATGTGTCATGGTCACATTTCACAGTGGTGTTTGTGTATGTCATGTCACATACCCCGTGAGTCCCATGTGGGACGGTATGTTTGAGCCAGGGTGTCCCAGTGGCACAATAGTGATGGCCCTCCACAGTCTTTGTGCATGTAGTGTTTACAATGTCTCTGATTTCATGTGCACAATGGGAGACAGTCTCCACATCCACGTTGTGTGTGCATGGACTCTGATGTTGTGCGTGTGTGTCACAGACGTCCATGGCTGTCCTGCCATGGCAAGTGTGGCCACTACCTGTGGGGGTCATGTTTGTTTTGCTGTGGTGTACACATGATACTCCAGGTGATGCCAGTGTCCATGTGGCATTACAGGGTCCCTGGGAATGTGCCTGTCGTTGAGCTGTGGTGCCTGGGGCACATCTGTCCTCACATGTCACTGTGGGGGTGACTGTGACACAGCATCATGATATCCAATGGGCCAACCTGGGACAAATTGATGCCACCTGTAGGACCGTGTTGACAGATGTTGGCCATGTATGTACCATACATGTCGTTCCGGTACTGCACACTTCATGTAGTTGTGCCTCATGATGATGTATGTTGGGATCTTGAGTGTGTTCAATACCGCATATGTGGGGTGACTGACGATCTTGCTTACTTCTCCTCTGCACTGCAGGGCTCCTGCTGTCCATCGGCCATTCCCAGACCTGGCAACGATGGTGGAACGGGACAGCATCCGACGGTACCGCTTCACCAGGCAGCTGATTGAGGATTTGGCAGTGCAGTTGTCCCCACATTTGCAGCCTGGCCGGACGTATCCTACAGCGCTGACCCCCAATGTGAAGGTGATGGCAGCCCTACACTTCTTTGCCACCGGTACCTTCCAACATACTGTGGCGTCTGCTGGTGGGATGTCACAGACCATGTTCAGCCGTGTGCTCCGCGATGTTTTGGCGGCAATGTTGCTCTTCCTGAACCGGTACATCTATTTCCCTAGATCATGCGACGACTCACTGACGTGAAGAGTGACTTTTATGCCCTGGGGAGGATGCCGCATGTCATTGGCTCCATTGATGGGACACATGTGGCTTTGGTACCACCACAGGCCCAGGAGCAGGCCTACAGGAACCGTAAGCACTACCACTCGGTCAATGCACTGGTGGTGTGTCTTGCAGACATGACCATCACACACGTGTGTGCCCGTTTCCCTGGTTCAGCACACGATGCCTTTGTGATGAGGAGTAGTCGCATCCCCAGGATGATGGCACAGATGCAGAACCAGCGTGCCTGGCTTGTCGGTGTGTACTGACTTTGTGCCATTGTGTGTGATCTGATCTGTAGTATTCCGCCCACTTTTCCAAGTCAGCTGATGTGCACTTGTCTGTCCGTAGGTGACTCGGGATACCCCAACATGCCGTGGTTGCTGACACCCCTCAGGAACCCTGTGACACCTGCCCAGATGCGCTACAATGAGGCACATGGTCGGACCAGGAGAGTGATTGAGCGGACCTTTGGTCTCCTGAAGAGCCGCTTCCGCTGCCTGGACAAGACCGGAGGGTCCCTCCCATATGCCCCTGCGAAAGTGTGCAAGATTATCATCGTCTGCTGCATGCTACACAACCTGGCAGTGCGGAAGGAGTTGCCTCTCATCCAGGATGACGATGACCAACATCCGCCACCTGTGGAGGATCCTGGCCTGGACCACGATGCCAGTGACGATGATGATGATGGTGATGGTGATGTCCGCACACAGCTCATCACCAACTTCTTTAGCTGAATGTGAGTATCCTGAGGTGTCATGTGAATGATGTGAGTTGGCATGATGTGTGGGTGGTGCTCTGGTGCTGTTGGAGTGTGTCCATGGGCTACTTGACAGGATGTGTGTTGCGATGTGTGGTGACAGGTGGGCTGTACTCCCCAACAGTGTTGACATGCTAACTTGGTTCTGCGTGGGTATCTTGTAACATGTATTGTGCATGAGTTTTGCTGATCTGTCCTGTACTGCATTGCTTTTGACTGTGTGTCATTTCTGTCCTTCACAGGGTACTTTCAGATTCGTTTGGTCAACTGTGTCCACCGACGACGTGATTGCACATCCAGGCTGGTAGCTGTTGTGTCCCTACAGGTGATGTGCGCCACACCCATGGACTTCCTTCCGTCTACAGTTGTTGACTGTGTGCCCGCTACCAGGTGGGGTTACCTTGCATCTGTAGTGGTTACGGCATGTTGCTACTGTGTAATAAACCTGTGCTTCACTTAGTGATGTGCGTTGTCTGTGGTCACACATTTGACTGCCATTTGCTTACTGCACCTGTGGGCTACTTGACTACAACTGGGAATGGGTGTGGTGTCTGTGCATTGCACCGTCTTCCCTGGCAACATCAGTGTAGGCAATGAGTCAGATGGCCTAGGTGTGTATGTGTTGTGTACCCCTGGTGGTGTGTCTCCCTCATATGTGTCACGTTGCCTGTACTCACATGCCTGTGTTGTCCTTGCTGTTGCAGTTCGCATACACAGTGTAATTTTGCAGTTCATCATCCCCATAACAGCACCCACGTTGGAATCACGACAGAGGCAAGTATGGTGTATTAGTGTGTTTATTGTGATACATCTGTGTTAATAGTGCATAGGATGGGTTGTGCTGTACATGAATCTTGCAATCCCAAGTTCCTAGGTGAATTGAAAGTCCAGGTAGACAGGATCCCCAGTATCGGGGCCACAGTTGTCTGACACATTGTTCCAACTTGTACTCCCCATGCAATGTGTGGGAGTAGTGTTGCCATCAACAGGGTGAACAGTCTGTGCACAAAGGCGAAAATCCAGAACAGGTTCAGGCTTCCTGGGAGTTGCGCTTGGCCATCAGCCTCTCACTTTCCCCTCCTCGGACGACCCCTCTTCTTGGGGGGCCCTCAAGTGCAGGCTGCTGCGGTGCAGGGGACTCTCCGCCAGAGTCCTCCTCCCTCCCTGTGGCAGTTGCAGTTTGTTCGGTACCAGATGTTGTTGGCACACAGGGAGGTGTGGACTGGTTGCTGTTCATCTGGCGGAGGCATTGTAAAATGTCCCTGTGCACCGCCGTCATCTCATGTAGTACATCCCACTTGGACTCCACGCGGGACATGTGGGAGTCCACGCGGGACATGTGGGAGTCCACACGTGACATGTGTGACTCCACGTGGGACATGTGGGAGTCCAAGCGGGCATGATGGGCAGCCTGCTGCTGTTTGATGTCTCTGAGGAGCCCCACTACCTGGCTGAGCTCTCCGGTGCTGGACTGGTACGCATCAGCTATGCGTACCAGTTGTGGGTCTTCATGCACACCAGCAACGTCTGCAAGCAGCGACCTCTGTCTCCCACCCCTCCCACCACCCCTGCTGACATGTGCAGTGTGTGCAGTTGCACGCACAGATAACCCTGGTCCACCTTGGGGGTTGGTGGTGGTGGTGGTGTCCATGGCCCCAGGTTGGTCCAGGGTCACTGCGCTGGTGTTGCTCCTTATTCTGTCCATGTCGGCAGGGATGGTATTCGTGGTGACAGTCGTTGGAGGGGTGGGTGCAGGGGGTGCAGCTGGTGGACCTGCTGGTGCTGCAGCTGGTGGTCCTGCTGGTGCAGCATGTTGACTTGCACCGGATGTGCCAGGTTGTTCATCGTCCGAGGAGGACAGAGGCTGTACGACGCCAGTGAGCTCGGCATCCTCTTGAGCCTGGGACTGGGACTCCTCAGCGTCTGCTGCTGTGTCCCTATCATCACCTGTTTTTGGGAGACACAAACAATGTATGTCATGTTTCTGCAGGCATCAGTGGTTGACACACCTGACAGTTGTGACTGTGCCTCGGGGTGCGGGCCTGTACATTGTATTGTCCTAAGTCGTCACAGTCAGGGGTTGATATTGGTGTGGCACATTGTCCTGCATTATTTGGGCATTTCTATGTATTCTCTGGGGTGTGAACATGGTCTGCATTGATTGTGTTTGGTTGACAGCCAGACCTCCTTCCCACCCACCCACCCAGCCAGTCAGTTATCCCACCATGGAACGTGCTTGCATTGCAGGGAGTGGAAGTTGTCTCTCAGGATGTCAGTCAGTGGTGTCCTGCTGTTTGTTGGTGCACAGTTGGCAGCAGGGCCTTGTGCTCCCCACAGCAGTAGCCAGTGTCAGCCATCTTGTGAGTCCTTCTCCACTCCCTGTGATGTGAGCATGGTTCAGGGTGGTGTTGATGGGCCAGTTGTGAGGCTGAGCGATGTCTGTGACTACGACTCCCATCATGCTATTGCCTCCACCCCCTTCCCAGCATGCCCATGCTTCCTTCCTTTGACTCTGCTTCCCTGTGGGGTGGGCTGGCTGTGCTGACAGGATGGCTGGGAGTGTTGTCCTGGCAGTTGTTTGGCTAAGAGTCCCAAGAGTGTCCCTGTGCTTCACACAACATAACCCAGGGTGGTGGTGCTTTGTGGGATCTTGTGTTAGGATGGAGGGCATTGCATTCTACCAGGTGGGTACTGTGGAGTTTGTGTTGGGGGGGGTGAGGGGAGGTGCTGGTGACTATAGTCAGTGCTGCAAGTCCCCCTTCCCACCCAGCCAGATATCCCACCATGGAACGTGCTTGCATTGCAGGGAGTGGAAGTTGTCTCTCAGGATGTCAGTCAGTGGTGTCCTGCTGTTTGTTGGTGCACAGTTGGCAGCAGGGCCTTGTGCTCCCCACAGCAGTAGCCAGTGTCAGCCATCTTGTGAGTCCTTCTCCACTCCCTGTGATGTGAGCATGGTTCAGGGTGGTGTTGATGGGCCAGTTGTGAGGCTGAGCGATGTCTGTGACTACGACTCCCATCATGCTATTGCCTCCACCCCCTTCCCAGCATGCCCATGCTTCCTTCCTTTGACTCTGCTTCCCTGTGGGGTGGGCTGGCTGTGCTGACAGGATGGCTGGGAGTGTTGTCCTGGCAGTTGTTTGGCTAAGAGTCCCAGGAGTGTCCCTGTGCTTCACACAACATAACCCAGGGTGGTGGTGCTTTGTGGGATCTTGTGTTAGGATGGAGGGCATTGCATTCCACCAGGTGGGTACTGTGGAGTTTGTGTTGGGGAGGGTGTGAGGGGAGGTGCTGGTGACTATAGTCAGTGCTGCAAGTCCCCCTTCCCACCCAGCCAGCCAGATATCCCACCATGGAACGTGCTTGCATTGCAGGGAGTGGAAGTTGTCTCTCAGGATGTCAGTCAGTGGTGTCCTGCTGTTTGTTGGTGCACAGTTGGCAGCAGGGCCTTGTGCTCCCCACAGCAGTAGCCAGTGTCAGCCATCTTGTGAGTCCTTCTCCACTCCCTGTGATGTGAGCATGGTTCAGGGTGGTGTTGATGGGACAGTTGTGGGGGGGCAATATGTGTGACTGCGACTCCCATGATGCTATTGGCTACACTGACTTGGCCAGCATACACAGAATTCCTTCCTTTGAGTGGTCTTCACTGTGTGTTGGTGTTGTTGTGGTGGCTACATGTGTGGATGTGTGTGTTAGTTCTATTTGTGCCACTGCCTAGCTGTAGTTGTGGTTGTGTTTGTACATGTGTTGGCACAGTTGGATGTGACTTTTTTGATGGCATGTGTTGTGTTTATCTGACTGACATACACATTTTGGGATGATTCTGTTCTAGTTGCTGTGTAATTGCTATGAGTGCATGGTTTGACTCTCCCCTTGACAGTGATGTGTGTGTTTTGTGGCAGTTTATTGTGTACATTTGTTGTGTACTCACCAGGCTCTGGGATGTCCTCTAGTCCATATACGCTCACTGGCGGAAGGATGGCCCGCACCTTCTCCTCCCAGGGCCTGAGGTATATTGGCTTGGCAGGAGGGCCACTGCCGGTGTGTTGGCTGTTGATGTATTCTTTCTTCAGCATGTCCCGTACCCTCCTGCGCACGTCATACCACCTGTTCTGGATGTCCGTCTTTGTGCGCCGACATGGTGATTGGGCGTTCACCCTGTTGATGATCCTCTCCCACATCTTGGTTTTCTGCGACATGGGGGTCTGTTGGACCAGAGTGCCAAACAGCTGTGGCTCCACCCTGAGGATCTCGTCTACCATGACTTCCAATTCACTATCTAGGAACTTGGGATTCTTCTTGGGGGGCATGGTGATGGGTGGTGATGGTGGGTGATGTGTGTGTTGGTGTGCAGGTGAGGGTGTGTGGGTGTGTGTTGTGCTGGGTGTATGTGAGGTAGGTATTTGTTGGTGTGCTGATGGTGTGTGGCTTGTGTGAGGGATGAGCTGTGGGTGTGTGGTTGCTTTCTCTTGGGTGCTGGCAGTGGAATGGCATTTGCAAAGGCTCATGGTAGTGATTTGTGTCCTTTATATAGGTGGAGTTGTGGGTGTGTCTTTGTTCTCTGTCCCCACCCCCCAGTATTTATTGGCTTGGTAATTGCTTGTTTGGCTTTTTTTGGTTGATTTTTCCTTTGTGCTGTTTGTGTATGTTGGAAACGTTCTTGTGACCGAGTCGGACCCTGCATTGGTCTCGTACGGTGTTTTCCGTTTCGTTCACTCTGTGTTTGTGCAGTTTTCTATGCTGCGTACGCGTCGGTCGCGGTGTATTGTGTTGCTTCGGCTCGGTTTTGTATGCGTGTCGGTCGTACGGCTTGTCCTCCGTCCGACTCGGTCGTGTTTTTCGCGCCTTGCATCGTACTTTGCGGTTTGGAGTTGGCGGGTACGATTCGGTCGGATTTGTTCCGGGTGCGTGTCGGTCGGTTGGATTCGCGTGTTTTTCCGGCCGGATTGCTATTTTTCGAGCGGCTCGGTCGGTCGGCTTGGTTTCCTAACGTGTCGGTCGGATTTATCGCGGCTTGTATCGTACTTGGCGTGTCGGGCGCCACTGGTACGTGTCGGTCGGTAATTTTTCCGGCTCCGAGTCGGTCGGTGCTTTTTCCGGCCCGAATCGGAATCGACCCCTAAGGCTCTGATAATGAGATGAATAGAGAGGAAATTCTACGTGGTATGTGGAGTTCCGCTCCACTCAATCATGAATGGGCCAGTGTTTCCACACTCTGATTCAATGGGTATGGCAACAGCGGACCTGATTTTACAAACGGAAATCCAACAGTAAAATCCCAATAGGAAAGGGCCCCTTCCCTGGTATCCGTCTGGCAGGGTCGGATTGGTAAGGCGGGTACTCGGGCAATGGAAGAGGGGCCGGTATCGATTTTCCAGCTGTGGGCTGCTTTTTTGGCAGGCTGGGGGGGCCGATTTGGGCTGTGTCTGGTGTGTTCAGATGCCGCCAGCGGCCCAGTGGGGGCCTGAGTGGCCTTTCTGGAAGCAGATGGGCGTCCGTTACCTCCCTCTTATCAACGGGCAGAGGTGTCACTCCCTTTCTCTCGCTGGGCCGGCCAATTAATGTGTGCATACTGAGTGGGGCAGGAGGCCTGAGCAGAAGTGGCCTCACTTATTTTCAGGTGTTTATAAAACTTCGCTGAAGCAGTGTTTTGCGGAAGGGCAATATGCAAATGCGGGCCACTTTTTTTTCGTGCCCGGGACGATTTCTAATCCCAATCCAACCCTGCCGTCTGGCCCCCGGAAAAGGCATGGGTGGGCATGACGGTGTGACGCTTCTCCCATGCCAGTCAACAATCTCCGCTTCCCTCTCCCACCCTCTCCAATCTAGCCTTACAACAGCCCCCAAACACACTGCTTACGGCTGAGAGACTTACGTTCACGTCTCTGCATGCTCATCGTTACTGTGAACTTTTATGACGTTTAATTATTTTATTCTTTACTTAAGCGGTCTGGCTTTGACCAAGCGTTTTATTTTCTTCTGTATATTTTTATTCGAATCGCTTAATCCACTTAAAATAGAACTCAATTATATGAACTGTAACTATTTTACAGAAAATCAAACGCTCTTCACGATTTCTCTCTCGTATCTCTTTAAATCTGCCAGGCAGGAAGTAGACAGGTGACCTGCAACATGACCCAGTCAGCAGGCCCTGCCTTTTTAGCAGACAGCAGATTGCATTACGAGACGTGCGATTGAGTTTTCCTATATATATATATATATATATATTCACTGAAAAAACCATAGGTTTCAGGGACCTTATAGTTAGAAATTAGCATTTAAAAAACCTTAGAAATTCACTGGAAAAAACACAGGTTTCAGGGACGTTATAGTTAGTTGTACATTTCACTCGTACAAAACCAGAGAAATTCGGCCGTTATAGTTAGTTGAGCTAACCATAACTCGCGGCCCCGCAATGCACTGCTGATGACATCACATATTACATCATTCATGACATGGTCAGTGACATCACTGATGACATCACTGATGACATCTCAAATGACATCACTGATGACATCATGCAGTGACTATGTGTTTCTGTAAAGTTTAAATATGTTTTATATATATATATGCCAAGGTGTATTGAAGAATGAGTGGGTGTATAAGTGTCTGAATGGATGATTTAGTAGGTGTGTGACTGACTGTATAAGTGAGTGATTAAACGTGTCTTACTGAATGCATGGGTTAGTGACTAAGCTGTGTGAATGTCTGTATCAGTCTGTCAGTTGGTGTGTAAGCGGCTGCATGGGTTGGTGAGTAGCTACATGAGTGACTATATGGGTTATTGATTGGTTGTCTGAGTATCTGTATGGGTGCCTGAGTGTCTGTGTGGGTGTGGGGGTGTGTGTGCCTGTGCATAGATGTGTGAGTGGGTGAATCACTGGGTATATGGGTTCAAGAGTGCATCTGTAAAGGGCTGTATGGGTGGGTGAGTGTGTGTATGGGTGTGTTGGTGAGTGAATGGATGTCTCAGTGGTACATGTGTGAGTAACTACATATGTGAAAGGCAGTATATGAGAGTGTTGGAGTATATCAATGACTGTAGGTGAGAGTGAGTGATTGTGAGAGTGGCTGTATGGATGAGTGTGTACTTGTATCAGTGATTGTATAAGAGAGTAAGTATGTGTTAGTATCTGTATGAATAAGTGAGGTGGTGTGTATATAACTGTATAGGAGAGTAAATGGGAGTGTGATTGATTCTTTGCATGACTGACTAGGTGTGTGAGTAACTCTATGGATGAGTGGCGGTGTGTGAGTGTCTGTATAGGTGTATGAGTGCAAATGATAGTGCTGTATTGATGAGTGACTGCATGTATGAGTGACTGTATGGGTGAATGAGTGGATGTGTATGTAGACCCAGGAATCAGTGAGTGGGTATGTAGTAACTGGTATTGGTGTGTCTATGGTTTCGAAAATGGTAGTCTGTATTTTAGAGTGGGTGTATCAAAGATTATATTAGGGTGTGAGGAGGTGCATCAGATTATCACGTGGATGATGTCACCAGTGATGTCATTTGAGATGTCATCAGTGATGTCACTGACCATGTCATGAATGATGTAATATGTGATGTCATCAGCAGTGCATTGCGGGGCCGTGAGTTATGGTTAGCTCAACTAACTATAACGGCTGAATTTCTCTGGTTTTGTACGAGTGAAATGTCCAACTAATTATAACGTCCCTGAAACCTGTGGTTTTTTCAGTGAATTTCTAAGGTTTTTTAAATGCTAATTTCTAACTATAACGTCCCTGAAACCTATGGTTTTTTCAGTGAATTTCAAAGGTTTTTTAAATGCTAATTTCTAACTATAACATCTCAGAAACCTATGGTTTTTTCAGTGAATTTCAAAGGTTTTTTAAATGAAAATTTCTAACTATGCCTACAGAGGTAGGACATGTGCAGAAAGAGGAAGAAAGGCGCAGAAAGAAGCAAGAGAAATGCAGAAAGAGGCAATAGAAGTCCAGAAAGACGAAGAAAGGTGCAGAAAGAAGCAAGAGATATGCAGAAAGAACCAACAGAGGTGCAGAAAGAGGCCTTGTTGCAAAGTCATCCTGTGCCCCCCACCTTTTTGCTGGCTGATACTGGTGGTAACTGACTCTGACTAACCAGGCCCTGAGCCAGTGCTATGCTGAAAGACACTTAGAATACAGAAAAAACACCTACATACACTAGGGTACACTATGGGTTGGAGTACCCCTGTGATTTGCATGACCTCCCCTGTAAGGCCCTAGTACATAATAGGGCAGGGGATTAAAACTACCTCTAAGTCAGAGGTGCAGAAAGAAGCAAGAGCAGTGCAGAAAGAACCAACAGAGGTGCAGAAAGAGGCAAGAGGGGTACAGAAAGAGGCAAGAAAAGTGTAGAAAGAAGCAAAAGAGGTGCTCAAAGAGGCAAGAGGGGTGCAGAAAGAGGTAGGAGATATTCACAAATTGGCAAGAGAGGTACAGAAAGAGGCAGGAGGGGTGCAGAAAGAAGGAAGAGAAGTGCAGAAAGAAGCAACTGAGGTGCTGAAAGAGGCGCGAAGGGTGCAGAAAGAGGCAAGAGAAGTGCAGAAAGAAGCAACAGAGGTACAGAAAGAAGCAAGAGAGGTGCAGAAACAGACAGGAAAGGTACAGAAAGAGGGAACAAGGGTGCAAAAAGAAGCAAGAGAGGTGCAGAAAGAGGGAAGAGGGGTGCAGAAAGAGGCAAGAGGGGTGCAGAAAGAAGCAAGTGAGGTGCAGAAAGAGGCTACAGAGGTACAGAAAGCCACAAGAGAAGTGCAGAAAGCCGCAAGAGAAGTGCAGAAAGAGGCAAGAGAATTGCTGAAAGAAGCAACAGAGGTGTAGAAAGAAGCAAGAGATGTGCAGAAAGAGGCAAGTGAGGTACAGAAAGAAGTATGAGCAGTGCAGAAAGAACCAACAGAGGTGCAAAAAGAGGCAAGAGGGGTGCAGAAAGAAGAAGAAGAGGTGCACAAAGAAGCAAGAAAGGTACAGAAAGAGGCAGGAGGGGTACAGAAAGAAGGAAGAGAAGTGGAGAAAGAGGCAAGAGAATTGCTGAAAGAAGCAACAGAGGTATAGAAAGAAGCAAGAGAAGTGCAGAAAGAGGCAAGTAAGGTGCAGAAAGAAGCAAGAGCAGTGCAGAAAGAACCAACAGAGGTGCAAAAAGAGGCAAGAGGGGTGCAGAAAAAGGTAGGAGAGGTGCACAAAGAGGAAAGACAAGTACAGAAAGAGGCAGGAGGGGTGCAGAAAGAAGGAAGAGAAGTGCAGAAAGAAGCAACAGGTGCTGAAAGAGGCACGGTGGGTGCAGAAAGAGCAAGAGAAGTGCAGAAAGAAGCAACAGAGGTACAGAAAGAGGCAAGAGAGGTGCAGAAACACGCAGGAGAGGTGCAGAAAGAAGGAACAGGGGTGCAGAAAGACGCACGAGAGGTGCAGAAAGAGAAAAAAGGGGTGCAAAAAATGTGCAAGAGGGGTGCAGAAAGAAGCAAGTGAGGTGTAGAAAGAGGCAATAGAGGTGCAGAAAGACCCAGTAGAGGTGCAGAAACAAGCAAGAGAAGTGCAGAAAGAGGCAAGAGAATTGCTGAAAGAAGCAACAGAGGTGTAGAAAGAAGCAAGAGAAGTGCAGAAAGAGGCAAGTGAGGTGCAGAAAGAGGCAAGAGAGGTGCAAAAATTGACAAGCGAACAGCAGAAAGAGGCAAGAGGGATGCAAAAAAGGGAAGAAGGGTGCAGCAAGAAGCAAGAGAGGTGCAGAAAGAAGCAAGAGAAGTGTAGAAAGAAGCAAGAGAGGTGCAGAAAGAGGGAAGACGAGTGCAGAAAGAGACAACAGGGGTGCAGAAAGAGACAACAGGGGTGCAGAAAGAGACAACAGGGGTGCAGAAAGAAGCAAGAGAGGTGCAGAAAGAGGCAATAGAAGTGCAGAAAGAGGCAAGTGAGGTGCAGAAGGAGGCAAGAGAACTGCAGAAAGAGGCAAAAGAGTTGCAGAAACAGGCAAAAGGGGTGCAGAAAGAGGGAACAGGTGTGCAGAGAGAGACAAGAGGGGGGCAGAAAGAGGGAAGAGGGGTGCAAAAAGAGGCAATAGAAGTGCAGAAAGAGGGAAGAGGGTTGCAGAAGGAGGCAAGAGAACTACAGAAAGAGGCAAGAGAGTTGCAGAAACAGGCAAAAGGGGTGCAGAAAGAACCAACAGAGGTGCAAAAAGAGGCAAGAGGGGTGCAGAAAGGGGCAAGAGAAGTGCAGAAAGAGGCAAGTGAAGTGCAGAAAGAAGACAGTGAGGTGCAGAAAGAGGAAGAAAGGTGCAGAAAGATGCAAGAGAAATGCAGAAAGAGGCAAGAGAGGCACAGAAAGAAGAGAGGTTTGTGCACCATTAGTACCAATTTAATACCCACATTTAGCAATATGTAACACATGACTATTCCAGCTTTGCAAAGGGCCTTCCACCATGCTGTAACCCATGAAGCTGCATCTTTGGGAACATTTGAGCCGTTTGAGCTAGAAACAAGACTTTTTTTGTTCAAATCTGCAGATTACGCAGCAGATGATGGAATATTTGGCAAATGTGGAAAATGTTAAATTATGTGACAATTGGTGCAGCCGAACAGTCACATAATTCCAGTGCCCTGCTCATACCTCCGATTAGGTCCTGAAGTGCTCCTCAGTGGTTCCTTCTTTTTTTGTGTCTCATTGAGTTTATAGTTTAGCAAACGAGGAAGAGTAAACCTGAGGTTACCACTCCACAACACAGACTACAATACCACATAATTACTCTCCAAAACACATAATCCCACTCCACATAATTCCTATACACTAAATACCACATACTTTCTATTCACATAATTTCACTGCACAACATACCACATAATTCCACTACACACAACGTACATCAACTCTACACCAAAAAACATTAGTAAAAAACGTTTACATTTACAACGCCAATAGCTCTAACTCTCGCAAATGCGAAACCTATTACATTGCAAATGCTTCTTTAACTAGCAGTCGCGTTTGGAGAAAGGGTGCGGGGCCTCCGACCAGGGCTCAGGAATTCCACTGCGTAGAACTTACAGGAGGGCTTCATGGCCCCCAAAGTCTCTCAGGAGTAAAGTGGGCTTCATCCCCCATCCCGTAGTCTGCCAGGAGGCGCGTTTGCAGAGTGGTGGAGAAAGGGGGCGTGGCCTCCGAAGACGTCTTAGCAATCCTACTGTGTGGGACTTACTGGAGGTAACAAGAGGGGTAGTTGGCCCCCAAGGACATCCTTGGGGACCAACTACCCCTCCTATTACCTCCAGTAAGTACCACACAGCAGGATTGCTAAATTCTCATAACAGGCCACGCCCCCTTTGCCCACCACTCTGCAAACGCGCTCCATGGCGCGCTCTTAGATGGGGATTGAAGTCTCCTTCGCTGCTGGGGGTCCTTAGGGGCCAACTAACCTACCTCTTACCTCCAGTAAGCCCAACACAGTGGGATTGCTGAGAGGTGGACACAGGCCACGCCCCCTTTTCCACCACTCTGCAAACGAACCTCCTGGCGCGCTCTTGGTTGGGGGATGAAGTCCCCTTTCCTCATGAGGGTCCCTGTGGGCCAACTAGCCCTCCTGTTACCTCCAGTAAGCCCCATACAGCTGGTTTGCTGAGAGTGCTCAAAGGCCACGCCCCCTTTTTACACCACTCTGCAAACATGGCTCCTGGTGCACTGCTGCTCGGGGGATGAAGTCCACTTGTGTCCTGAGGTCCTCAGGACACAAGAGGACCTCATCGCCCCACCAGCAGTGCGCCAAGAGGCGCGTTTGCAGAGTGGTGTAAAAAGGGGTGTGGCCTCAGACCACCTCTCAGCAATCCCACTGTGTGGGGCTTACTGGAGGTACCTGGTGGGCTAGTTGGCCCCCAGGGACCCTCAGGAATGAAAGGGACTTAATCCCCCAACTTAGAACGTGCCAGGGGGCGCGTTTGCAGAGTGGTGCAGGGAGGGGGCGGGGCCTCCGGCGAGATGCCGGCTTTTCTTTTTTTTTAAATAATTAAATATTCGGGAGGGGGGCCGCATGGCCCCCCTTCCCTGGGCCACTTCTGGCCCTGGGGACCCCATCCCCTGGGGCCTGGCCAGCCTTTACATTTTTTTTTTATTTTGGAGGGGGGCCGCGCGGCCCCCCTCCGGAGGTCAATTATGGCCCCGGGGACCCCATCCCCCGGGGCCTGGCCATCCTTCTTTTTTTTTTTTTTTTATTTGGAGGGGGGCCACGCCAATTATGGCCCCGGGGACCCCATCCCCCGTGCCGGCCTTCCTTTTTTAATTTTTTTTTAATTATTCTTCCCGGGAGGGGGCCGCGTGGCCCCCCTCCCCTGGGCCACTTCTGGCCCCGGGGACCCCATCCCCCGGGGCCGGCCCTCAACATTGGGGACCATGGGGGGAGCCCCAATACCCCCACTGTCCCTGCAGCTCCCCTTGCCCAAAAGCAATACTGCTTTGCTTCGTTGAAGCGAGAGCAGGTTTCCTGCTCTCGCTTCAACGAAGCAAAGCAGTGTTTGCTATGGCAGGGCGGGAGCCGTGCTCCCGCCCTGCCATAGCAAACGGCAATGTCCCGGGGGTGGGCACCCCGGGACATTGCAGGAGCCTGCCCTGGGGGGTGGCGGTCCCCAGGGCCATCAAGGGCTCCAGGAGGGGGGCCGCGTGGCCCCCCTCCCAACGTAAAGATAGTCCCGGGTAGGTGGTGGTCCCCGGGGTCCGCAACGGACCCCCATATTTAAATATACAGTGCCCCGGGGAGGTGGTGGTCCCCGGAGCAGTGTGGGGTGGCTCGAGCCATCCCACACTAATTATTTTTCAAAGCCCCGGGGAGGTGGCGGTCCCTGGGGCTTGGGGGGGCCCGCGAGGCCCCCCCCACCCTATTTTAATAAAGCCCCTGGGAGGTGGCGGTCCCCGGGGCTTGGGGGGCCCGCGAGGCCCCCCCACCCTTATTTGTCAAAGCCCCGGGGAAGTGGCGGTCCCCGGGGCTTGGGGGTCCCGCGAGGCCCCCCCACCCTATTTTAATAAAGCCCCTGGGAGGTGGCGGTCCCCGGGGCTTGGGGGGCCCGCGAGGCCCCCCCACCCTTATTTGTCAAAGCCCCGGGGAGGTGGCGGTCCCTGGGGCTTGGGGAGATCCGTGAGGCCCCCCGCCTATATTTAAATTATGCCCTGGGGAGGTGGCGGTCCCCCGGCTGCGGGAGGGGCTGCGTGCCCCCCGCACATTATGGATAAAGCCCCGGGGAGGTGGCGGTCCCCGCTATATAATTATACATTGCCCCCGGGACCTGGCCCACCCAGGGACTTAAGGATAACGAAGCGCGGGAGTCCGCGCTTCGTTTTTTTTACATTTTCTCGGCCGGATTCACGCACCCAGCGCGAATTCGGACGATTTCTTTTTTTGAAAGTGCTTTTTTGGGCCTTGTGGGACCCCCTGATCAGGCCTAGGGGGTCTGGGTGTTTCTACCCTGCCCCCTTTTCTTGTTTTTTATCTTTTTTTCACCTTTTTTCTTGTGACTCGGTTACCGAGTCACAAGATGGCTGCCAACACTTCCTGGTTTGGAGTGTTGGCAGCCAATCAAAATGAAGCTCGTGCTTGGGAGGAGTCGCGAATCCTCCTCGGTGCTCAGATATCAATCTTTTTATTTCTTGAATTTCTCAGGAACTACTGAACGGATTTACACCATTCAAAAAAAAGGTCGCTTTCTAAACCAAGAGCTACTTTTTTGCCAAATTTGGTGTAATTCCGTTCAGCAGTTCGGGCAGTAGCCTGTTCCAAAATTCCTATGGAAATTAACATGGGGAAAACGCGTTTTGGGACCCCCCCTTTTTTCTCAGCCCCCGCTTGACAAATCACCCCCAAACTTTCAAGACTGGAGCTGACCTGAGCTGGTCATTAGTTTTGAAAATTTCGCGTGTATATATATTCACTGAAAAACCACAGGTTTCAGGGACGTTATAGTTAGTTGGACATTTCACTGGTACAAAACCAGAGAAATTCCCCCGTTATAGTTAGTTCAGCTAACTATAACTCGCACCACCGCAATGCACTGCTGATGACGTCACATATTACATCATTCATGACATGGTCAGTGACATCACTGATGACATCTCAAATGACATCACCCCGGGACACTGCAGGAGCCGGCCCTGGGGGGTGGCGGTCCCCAGGGCCATCACGGGCTCCAGGAGGGGGGCCGCCCGGCCCCCCTCCCTTCAGTTTGAAAGCCCCGGGGAGGTGGTGGTCCCTGGGGCTCGGGGGTCCATAACGGACCCCCAAATTTACATAGTTAGTGCCCCGGGCGTGTGGGGGGGCTCAAGCCCCCCCAGACAGGTTCTTTTTTTTTTTTAAAACAACAAGCCCCGGGGGGTGGCGGTCCTGGGGCTTGGGGGGGCCTTGGAGGCCCCCCCATACATTATAAAAAACAAGCCCCGGGGGGTGGCGTCCCCGGGGCTGCAGGGGCCCCACCTGGGCCCCCGCAATTACAATTTTGCATGCCCCCGGGACTTGGCCCACCCGGGGGCTAAATATTAACGAAGCGCGGAACCCCGCGCTTCGTTTTTTTTATTTTCACGGCAGGATTCGCGGATCCTATGCGAATTTTGCCAATTTTTTTTTTTTTAAATGCTTTTTTTGGCCCTGGGGGTCCTTGTGGGACCCCCTGAGCAGGCCTAGGAGGTCAGGGTGTTTCTACCCTGCCCCCTTTTCTTGTTTTTTAACGTTTTTTCTACTGTTTTCTTGTGACTCGGTTCTACCGAGTCACAAGATGGCTGCCAACACTTCCTGGTTTGGAGTGTTGACAGCCAATTAGAATAAAGCTCGTGGTCGGGAGGGTCCGCAGATCCTCCGTGCCTCTAGATATCAAAACTTTTATTTTTGTATTTTCTCAGCAACTACTGAACGAATTTACACCATTTAAAAAGAAGGGCTCTTTCTGAACCAAGGGCTACCTTTTTGCCAAATTTGGTGTAATTCCGTTCAGCAGTTCGAGCTGTAGCCGTGTCTAAAGTTTCCTATGGGAAATTGATTTTCCGACCTCTTTTTTTTTTATTTCTCAGGAACTACTGAACGGATTTACACCATTTAACAAAAAGGGCTCTTTCTGAACCAAGGGCTACCTTTTTGCCAAATTTGGTGTAATTCCGTTCAGCAGTTTGAGCTGTAGCCGTGTCTAAAGTTTCCTATGGAAAATAACATGGAGAAAACACGTTTTGGGACCCCCCTTTTTTCTCGGCCCCCGCAGGGCGAATCAACCAGAAACTTTCAGGATAGGAGCTGACTGGAGCGGGCCACACGTTTTGAAAATTTCGCGAAGATTCGTCAACCGGCGCCAAAGTTATTGGGAAAAGAAAAACGCTTTTCCTATGGAAACTAGATCCTAACTATAACTATCTACTGGCGACCGCAGGTAGATAATATATTATATATATATATATATATTATATATATATATATATATATCACTTGGCAGACAGGTAGTCCTTGAAACCGTGTACTAGACTGAGTTAACACGTGAGAGCGGCAACGGTGCCTAATTGGTAGAGTACCTTTTCCTTTTTCCCACTTTGCCCCTCTGGTTATAGTGTTGCGATGTATACGCAGCCTAACTCCATATCGCCTCTTTCACTGAAACAGAAAGCGGCTGCTGCCACCTGCTGGACAGAGACGAAGCTGCTACTATACTGCAGGAGAGGCGACAGACAAGGAAATCAATCCCTAATATGCAACTCAGCGAGCAAGTTCTAAAAGTCGTCCAAAATCGTAATTTCAGAATGGAAATGGATGACTCTGCCTGGGTGAGGGGGTGTGGCCCAGAGGCTAGAGCTTTCAACTTTAGAACGAAGGAGCCAGGTGTTAATCCTTGCCTTGTCTCAACATCCTGACGTTCTGGGTAAATTGCGTAATCGCGCCATGCCTAATGTGCACTATATTATTGCGCTCATGTAATATGGTCTAATGCTCTTCGGGCCAGACTTCATACTTACAGGGTTACTCCTGGATTTGGGGCTAGATCAACAAATTTTAAAAAATGTCAAAATTGCTTCCAGGAGCAGTCCTGGTTGGGAAAGATAGCCACAGTTCTTGGCTCCCATGCAATATTCCCAGCGAAGGTGCAAATGAAGGGAAGAGAGAATTTCAATATGCTGAAAAGGAGATACAGTCTCCCTATTTGAATCAACAATCATAAAAAAGTATCCTCTGTCTAGTGTATACATTCACTTCACAAAAGAAGTTTTTCTAGCGATGGAAAAGAAAAAAGGAAAAATTCCTCACTTCTTGGGTAGACCCTTACCCACTCTAGTAGTCGCATGCTTCATCATTCAGTCTTATCCTGGTCTCTAAAAATCTGTGTTTCAGGGAGCACTTTGAATATTTTTCTAAAAAGATAAAAAATACCTCAAACCAGTCTCAGTATCTCTTTATTAACAGTTGTTTGGGTATGGTTAAAACGAACTTGCAAAAAAAGGGGGTGAGGATATTAGTGTCCTATTACCCTTTACTATTAGTCGACATGTTTCAGCCCTTCAACTATGGCCACTGGGGTCCCGGGCTCTCATCAGGACAAAACAAACACACTGCCCCGGTTTAAAACATGCACTCTTCTCATGTATACAAGGTGAGATATTACTCTCCTCAAAATGGCCTTAAGAGTTCTTGTTTCCTGTAGTAAAGAGATGCACAAAAGAAAAGAAACACAAATTCTATTGTCAGGAAAATTGCATCTTATGAGAAACACTCATAATGTGATTGATTTTTTATATCCAAGGTGATGGGCATTCTACAAACACATGTTGTGTTGAATGCTTAAGATTCTGATACGCATGCAGTCATGCAATATTCACACATAACAACCTCATTATTTGTGCCACCCAGATGTGTATTTTCTCATGTATATTTTTTCAGGCAGCATACCATGCTGTGACGGCCAGACGCGGGTAGGTCCCGTGCTAGAAGACAACTCAAATCGAGCTTTGTCTCTCTCGCTACTTCAGCGAGCACCCTGGCATGTTACAGCTTGGGCTAATCAACTCCCTCTTTTAGGTGCCTTTTTCCAGAAGGTATAATTCTAACCTCTTATTTTCACCACTTAATAGGACTACAGTTCGAGTCCAGACCATAGGGGACGTGACCTTCTTTCATACACTCTTATGCCGTCCCTTAAGAGTAGATGAGGATACCTAGGTCCTGATGAAATGCCTAGATCCGTTTGGACTGTATAGGGCATGAAACATGTTGACCCCCTGCACACCTTACACATCCTTCTGAACTGAAGTGTGTATAATTCCCCCTCTTCAGTCTATGACTTTACAGTGGGTGTTTTTACTCATGGCACAGGAACCCAGTGAATAAACTACTTTTGGAGAATCCCGTAGCTATTTTTAAACCACACTCACACTATCCCACTTCTACTCACTACACATATGCCCCCACAAAAACATTTTCAGCTTCACATCGGCAACCACAAAAGACCTCCGGCAAGGAGCCCCCTCGCGGGGCCCGTTGGGCATTGCAGCGTCGGCCCAACGAGGAGCTGCCCTATGATGAAGCATGACACCCTTCGGGGTGTGTGAGGGCCATTGGAGCTATTCCTTTCCAACCACGTACTCTCTTTATAAGCACCTGGTTCTAACAATCATACCATCCTTGCCTGCCCCCCGTTCCCCCCAATCCTAAATAGGAACAGCATACCCTTTTATTTCATAAGTGATGGATAGTGTCACAATGCCAACAAATGCACTATACCATTCATATATTGGGACTTACCCTAATGGGAAACTAAAAATGCCAACCAGGAGGAGCATGCCTCTGTAGTCACACACAGGAGGAATAATGTCACCATTGAAATGAAGTGAACACGTAAATAAAAACCAAAATAGTAATTAGGAGAGGTAATCAATATGATATGGTGCCGGACTGCCCCGAGAAAACATACAATGAGCACTTACTTTGTCAAGGGTAACATGCTGCCTTTAAACCTACTTGATCGTCCCGCTCTACCCGGCACGGCCAAAGAAGTGAGAGCGGTACCAGGTATTTCTATATGCTGAGCGGCTTCCATATGTGTCGAGCAACGTATGTGTAATGATGTATGTATAATGACGTATGCGTAAAAGCGTCATGGCAGTGGTGTAGACGTGTCCCTAGCATGAAGGGAATCAAGGGAATTGAAGCTCCAGTTCCTTCTCATTAAGTCTTGACCGTGCGTGATAGTTACAATGAGGGGCTGTGTAACCTCATGTATGCGCAGTTCCATCGGTAGTCCCCTGGGAAAAGCAGCCTGAACTGGAGGGGAAACAACGAGATGGATGTTCACAGAATGTCCCTGTGTTCGATTACTATTTAAAAGTTTAAAGGCACCAATTTTTAAATTAACTATGCAGTTCAGGAATAGAACTAGTGTTAACCAGTGTTTTAAATGGGCTGGTAATATCCGGTACTGAGTATGAGCACTTTTTTATTTTGAGAGGGAGAGTACCTGCATTTCTCAGGAGAAATGTAATACTTTTAATTGGGGAGTACCGGCACTTCTCAGAAACTAGCAGGTACTCTGGTAAAGAGTAAAAAAAGGAAAGCAAACACAAGGAGATGATGGACGGAGTGCTGAAACTTTTCAAACACTCACCCCCAGTCACAGATCTGGGTTGAATCCATCATCGTTCTTTAGCTCACTTCGCCACCCCAGTTCAGACACAGCTATATGCAAATCAGTCTTGACCCTGTGCCTCAGGGGAACAGTCCAGCCCGAACTGCCAAGCCATGTCTTCCCTGGACCGGAAACAAGCATCCTGGGACCGGTTTCGGTGCTAAAGAATGATGATGGATTCAACCCAGATCTGTGACTGGGGGTGAGTGTTTGAAAAGTTTCAGCACTCCGTCCATCATCTCCTTGTGTTTGCTTTGTTCGCCCGAAGTTGGCAGGGTATGCCCAGACGTGGGTCTCTTGCTCACTTTGCCACTGGATTCAAGCTAGCCTGGCTGATGAGGGCTGTTAGCCCGAAACCGGTCCCAGGATGCTTGATTCCGGTCCAGGGAAGACATGGCTTGGCAGTTCGGTCTGGACTGTTCCCATGAGGCACAGGGTCAAGACTGATTTGCATATAGCTGTGTCTGAACTGGGGTAGCAAAGTGTGCTAAAGAATGATGATGGATTCAACCCAGATCTGTGACTGGGGGTGAGTGTTTGAAAAGTTTCAGCACTCCATCCATCATCTCCTTGTGTTTGCTTTGTTCGCCCGAAGTTGGCAGGGTATGCCCAGTCGTGGGTCCCTTGCTCACTTTGCCACTGGATTCAAGCTAGCCTGGCTGAGGAGGGCTGTTAGCCCGAAACCGGTCCCAGGATGCTTGATTCCGGTCCAGGGAAGACATGGATTGGCAGTTCGGTCTGGACTGTTCCCATGAGGCACAGGGTCAAGACTGATTTGCATATAGCTGTGTCTGAACTGGGGTAGCAAAGTGTGCTAAAGAATGATGATGGATTCAACCCAGATCTGTGACTGGGGGTGAGTGTTTGGAAAGTTTCAGCACTCCATCCATCATCTCCTTGTGTTTGCTTTACTCTGGTAAAGAGTACCTGCACTTCAACTTTTCCATTTCAAGCACTGGCGTTAACCATGCTACTTATAAAAACAATAGTCTAGCATTTGGTGAAATTGACCATGTTTTCAAATTAAATGCTGTTTATTTGAAGGGAAGTCCTAGACAACAGACAAGTAAACTCTCAATGGGGAGAATAACAATATTCTTTTGTCAAGCAGAAATAAAAATGTTTTCTGTGTGGAAGTGGTTCCACGGGATCTCCTCATTAAGGCCATTAACATGGGTCTTTAATCTGAACACTCAGCGATGTTCTTTCTGTAGGAGGGTTCTTGTCATGTAGTCACTATGTGACACTTTTTCTATGATGGTCCAATATATATCACTGCTCTTATTTTTTTTCCATGTAGTGTGCTGTTAGTCTAGTTGATATCTTCCTACAGCGAATTGTACTTCGGGGCTCCCAAAGTCTGATTTTTATTTTCCTTGTGGTCATTCCTACATAACGTAGCTTTCAGAATCACAGTTTGTATGGGAGCGTTGTTCCGATGGTGTAGGTAGGACCAGATCTACAGACTGAGAATGGCTAGTATACAAACAAACAATACATTGGACGCAAGGATAATGGCTGGTAACTAGAGGGAGGTTCCAAAGAGTGTTTAGAGTGACCACTTGCTTGCAGGTCTAGTGTGGACCAAAATACCTGATACTTTTATTCTTTTTAAATAAAAAGAATCTTGACATCTAACACCAATTGTCTTTTGAAAAAACAAATTGGTGTTAGATGTCAAGATACGCCAATGTTTCTTGTCTTTTTAATTTGGTTGGAGGAATTGTTGCATTCACTGATACAAATCAGGCTGTTGGTTTCTTTTTTCTAGCTGTCCTCCAACAGAGCATCCCTCTGATTGTTCTGAACTTGTTTTTATACTTTTTTGAAAAATGTTCTCGGGTATTCACATTCTAATACCTTGGATGTAAGATTTTCTGCTTTCTTCGTGAAATTGTTAATTTTTGAACAGTTTCTACTGATCTGTAAAAATCGGCTCACTGGAAGATTCTCTCTCAGAGGTAGGTGGTGTGCACTTTTAAAATGCAAGAGACTGTTTTAATCAGTTGGTTTTGTGTACAGTCTCGTGGCAAACCTCCCATCTCTGGCCTGGATAATTAAATCTTGAAATAAAACTTCTTGTTTATCATAAGACATCGTAAAATGTACGAAATTGTTAAGATCATTCATCCATCACACATTAGAAATGATACTCATCCCCACCGAAATGCATGTATTACATGCTTTGGTGCTTTTATTGCATAAAACACAGTGGTATAAAACCCATGTATTACAAGAAACTGAAATATGGAAAATATTGTATAGTTATGGGTGAAATACAGGTTTTGTCCTCCTAATGGTAATCCCCAAACCACTGTGCATATTTCTTACATTGCCCAGACTACTAGGATTATGCAGCTTGGAAGACCAAGCTTACCAAAGTTATGCAGCAAAATTGCAAATTATGTGGCACTTTGGCAGCATTATTTTCATCCGTTTGTGCTAGAAACACAATTTTTGGTGAAATCTGCATATTGTGGAAATTATGTGACAAATTCAGTAAATCCATAATTATGCTGTAAACACTGCAGCCAAAAATTCACATAAATACACTGATGCCACCATTGCCTATTGTTTTATCAGAAATTGTATTTGTAACAGGTAAACAAAACTTAGACCTTTTAATTCCAATCAAGGCCCATTGTTCGCTGCGCTTTGAATAAAACAGCTTGTAGTATAAAAATACATACTGGGTACCTTGTCATTGCCTTCTCGGGATCTGATGACATTTACAATCAATCACAAAGAGTTATCCCCTGCCTAGTGTATAAATTCACCTCACAAAAGAAGCCTTGATAGTGATGTGAAAAGAAAAAAGGAAAACATCCTTATTTCTTAGGTAGACCCTCACCCACTCTAGTAGTGGTATGATGCATCATCCAAGGTAATGTTCAAACGGCTGATGAATCTATTTGACATTTTCTGGCCCTGTAATTCTTCCATAAAATCACTATGCACTGCTATGAGAGGAATGAGGCACTATTGAATATTACAACTATACAGGCAGTTCCCATTTAATAAGCTCTAGCTTCATTTTCTTACAAAAATCCACAGTTACGCCCAAGTCAAACTTGCGCTCCGTTACTGTTTCTTTCCCTCCAAATGAAAGAACGTTGGACAAAGATGCACAGATTTAATTGTGTGCATGCTGCAACAGAAACTCATCATGGGAAGTAATGTTGGCAGCCATGTTAGTGATTGTGCTGAAGCCATGTACAAATTAAATGTATTCTTGTTGTGGTGATCATCAACAGCATAAGACACTTCTCAAGGATTAGACTGGGACGGCCAGGAGACCTGTGAGTAGAACCATGCCTGTGGGAAAGGGTGTGCATGCCCACAGCCCTGCTCCATCCCTTGCAAAGGGCTCCTGTAGCTCCAGCCAGTGCACAACGCCTGCACCCTCAGTCACAGTGGAGCTCGCGCCCTCAGTCACAGTGGAGCTCATAGTTCTTCACCTAAACAGATGCCTGGTGCACAGGAAGATGGAAGGTACAGCTAGCAGTATAGGGGAGTATGCAGATCCTTTGTCCACTGAGGAGACCATGATTTAAGGGCACCATGATTGGAGCTCTTCCCTTTGTGGTGCCACCAAGCTATACATTAACAATTAGTGCACATGCACTAACAGATGCTCCTGCAAGAAATCCCTCCTGTTTCAACCTTGAAGTTGAGCTGACCTCATAAGCTTTATGCGTCACTCCTCCATCCACTCACTTTGGGGTTTGCCTGCTTCAACCATGCCAGGGTAGTGAATTATAACACAAACTCCTTCAGTATGTGAAGGGTTTACTTTTGATGTTGCACTTGAAACACAATTTTAAAATGGACTAGACTACCTTTTACAATTCTAAAACATAGCAGCTAAGTGAATCTGTCACATGTGCAACACCTTCACTCCAACCCAGTGCTTAATTTGCTAAAATAAATTGTGTGCTGGTTACCAAAATGTTTCTTTGGAGATTGGTATCAGCACCATCCACAACCAGCACTGTCCAGTGACACAGTGAATGGCAGACTTCTGATTAAGGGACCAAAAGGAATGGGTGAAATATGCTGTAATGTTTGCTCTGGTCAACGTAGTCACCGCCTACTACTTCCACACCCCCAAAATGCTTAATGAAATCTTCAAATGGCTCCCAGTCAACACATGCAGAATGGTCACCCAGGCTCTCATCATCAGCAATCTGGACTATGGCAACGCACCCTGTCACAATCACTGTCTAACTTTTACAAGACTTCAGGCTTCTCCAACCAGCTACTGGTAGCTCTCCAGCTACCTCTGAGTAGCTCTCCTGGGTACAGCCCAGCATACCAAACTAGAAACCTTTGTTTGGTTGAATTAATATGTGCATACCAAATTTGAAAGTGTGTATTTGAGGCGAAAATGTATGTATTTTCAAAACCCATAATTTCAAAAATATATTTAAAGCTGATATTTGAATGATAAATCATGCAGCCTTGGGAGACATATTACTAGCATTATTCCCTTTTCCTGGGGCATTTCAGCTGTGACTGTTATGTACTACCCTTGTAGAGATATTCCAAACTGACTAAACCTTTTTTACATTACTACTGGCAATTCTGTACTGAGGTGATCACGGCTGGTAATCTTGCATAGGGTGGCCACTAATGTACTATTGTCTTAAGTGTACAACACTAATAATTTTAGCAGCTCGGGATGCTTTTCGTGGAACAAAAGTAGCTCTCATTAGTGAAAAGGTTGGAGACCCCTGCTTCAGAACATACAAACCCAGCAACCAGACTCACCCTCAGGCTTTCCCCAGTGCTCACAACTTCACGTTGCACCTCAAAGAGCTCCGGCCATTCCCCATTCACTAACCCACACTCTTGAAACTGCTCACACACACATACAAAGTCCTGTACAACCTCTATCCCACATACCTCAATAGCCGCATCAACTTCAACACACCCACGAGACACCTCTGCTCAGCCAGACTCCTGCTCACACACATCGCATGCGTACACAGAACCAGAGTCACCTTTATGCTTACTACATCTTGCCCAAAGTATGGAACGACCTGACCCTACACATTTGACCTGCCTCCTCAGTACTTGAGCTCTGCAAGAAACTGAAAGCATGGTTCTTCACCTGGAAAATGCCCAGTCACAGCTGACATAGCCCCTGCTTTCTCAGCACCAGGATACTCTCCAGGGTGAGCTGTGCACTTCATAAATCATCCCCCTTATATAACAAAGTATGCCTTAGCATCATTGTTTTGCTGTTGTACATACATCTCTCACTCTGCTCTGGCATTTCCTGTTTCACACCCAGTCTCTATTTTTTTCCATCTCAGTCACACTCACCTCTCATTCCTTTCTCCTCTCTGCCTAGCCTTTCTGTCCATATTCCTACACATGCTTAATTCTCTTTTACTACTGTCTACCTTCTCTCTCTCCAATTGCTTCTCTCAGTCTCTTCTCTCACACTGTCTTCCTCCCTTCCAAGTTCTCCTCTTCACTCCCTATCAGAAACAGGCCATGTGCAAGATTAACCCGGGTGAGAGATGTCATACAGCCACAGAATATTAGCTGATCCCGGTTTCTCAGTTCCCACAGAACCTCAGATTTTACATTATAGGAATGAATACTGAAAGAGCTCAACTCTGACTGTGAACTGACTGACCTTGATCTATGTCGTGCAGGGGCTCAGCTCTGTCTGCAATGGAGCTCAGCTGCATACTTGAAATAGCTCAGCCTGTCTGTCCAAGGCTGCAGCGCTACGTATGCAGGAGCTCAGCTGCGGCTCAAGGAAAGAAATCTCCTATGGGTGCACGATCTCTGCTCTATCCGTGCATGGGTTCTGCACTATGTATGCAGGGACTTGGCTGTATCTGTGCTGGAGCTCAGCTCTATCTGTAGAGGATGATCTATGAGATGTTTGTGGCAGAGCACTGTCTCCGTATGCACAAGAACCTACTTCTCTGTGTGCAAGAACTCGTTATTGTCTTCTAAGCGTTTAGTCTATCTCCAGAAGAACAACCAGCTTCCTCTCCTTAATAAAATAGGCACCAAAATGAGCTTTTTGATACCGAGCAGACTTTACCCTTTAGAATGTTACTTTAAGAGTCTGGGCTCGCGGTGATTAGTTTCACAGTTGCACTGCTGATCTCGATTTACCTTGTCTTACTATCCCCTCTCTTCCTTCCCAGAGTGCGCTTTGTTGTGACCGTCTTCTTGATGCTCATTGGATTTATGTCATTGTTGTATGTCCTTTTGGTCTACATTTGTAGCGAGAAGACTTAAAAAGCTGGGAAGATCAGGCTGAAACAAGGAGACAATGTTAAATACGAAAGGAGACAAAGGTGAAATGTATGGGGTGGGAAGGGATAGGTTGAGAAAAATGAAAAGGGAGGATGACAGGAGAGAAGGTAGTGACATGTGGAGAGTGAGTGACAAGAAGGACATATGGCAGGATGAACAGTGCTGAGGTCCAGGTGACTACCTATGGGCAATGCAGTTGAAGTTAAAATGCACTATAGCACATGGGCAGGAAAGAGCGGGACGGAGAAAAAAAAAGCAAAGTAAACAAAAAGCATTCAGATCAGAACTAGACAATGCCAAAAATAGACCGAAGAAGCTCTTTGAAATTCTAAAACAACAATCTAACAAATTGGCCAAAACACAGCTTAGTAGTGAAGAATTTTCCTCTTTGTTCACAGCAAAAACCAACTCCCTCCAACTCGAGCTAAGGACGGCAGCAATTAGTTCAACCACCCCAAAAAGCACACAAGCTGAAAATCCTAAACAACCTGATCTACCTTTACCCAAAAATAACTCTCATTGGTCTACATTCAAACTTTACGATCTCAGTGACATCACCAAAATCTTAGCAACTATCAAACCCAATAACCACTTCAACGACCCTGTCCCCTCAAACTGCCTTCCGCACATCTATCATATCATCTCCCCTCTATGTACCAAAATCAACAATGCCTCGCAAGCGCAAGGTCACATCCCGGATTGCCTAAAAATTGGTCAAGTCACCCCTTTCCTAAAAAAGCCGACAGCAAACACATCCGACCCTAATAACTTCCGACCTATAACCAACATTCCCATGCTAGCCAAGGTCCTGGAAAAATGTGTTCAACAACAACTGAACCAACACATCACAGATTTCAAACTACTGAACAACTGCCAATCGGGTTTCAGACCCGGGCATAGCACAGAAACAGCAATTCTGCATATAGTAGACAACGCCCTCCTTGCCCTTGACTGTAATGAAACCTGCCTACTAGTATTGCTCGAACTCTCTTCAGCCTCCGACACGGTCAATCACGACAAAATTGTAAGAAGACTGGAAAACAGGATGGGTTTATCCAGCACCGTCCTTCAGTGGTTCAAATCCTTTCTGGAAAACAGAACGCAATCGTTCATGGTGAATAAAAATCTTTCTCCCTCTTCACCAACCTACTGAGGTTCTTTAATTTTGACCCCATCTTACAGTCACCGCCATTTTTGTGTTGCCTTTACACAGGCTGCTCGATGAGCGAAGTGTCTCTGCCCTTTTGGACTGCAACGTGTCAAAAACCCCCTCCGTCCTTGTCCTTAAAGCAATCTCAAACACCAGCCGGCCTAACTAATCCTTGTCTGGACTACCTAATCCCCGTATCAACTATCTGTTAGCCTTTAGTATTCTCCTCTCGCCATATCTTATCTTCTGGCCTTCGCTATTCTCTCCCTGTGTTTTCCTACTTTGTAACCTTCCTCTTGAAGCATACAGATATGTCCTGCCATTGCAAACACCGAACTATGGGTACCAGTATTGATTAACTGTGGGGGCTGGATAACACACAACATGTAAGCAGAGAGCATTTTGGTGACACAATATCTTGTTTTCAAACTCTCCTGATTGGCTAAAAAGTTGTGCGATGGGTGTATGTTTGTACAGATGTATTTCAACGATAAAAGCTTGTGAGCCACGGAGTCAAGTGGCAGTCTCCTGAGAACCTACTTGATGTACTTCTTGGACAACTGTGCTTAGCTGCAGCTAATAAACTTGGTTTTCTACGCCAACAGAGTATTCCGTGTCTCTGTGCAACAAGGCAGGTGAACCCGAAGATTTCAGGCGTGCCCTGCGCCGCCAGGCCCAAAGGCCCGGTTCTTCAATTGGCGCCCGAACGTGGGGCGGCTTCAGAGGTAGCGGTTGAGCCCAAGGATCGTGAGGAGCCCCGCAGGAAAATTCCAGAGGAGGCGCCCCCACACCAGCGACCCCTGTATGTCGAAGAGTGGGCCGATGGTCTTTTGAAGTGTGGCTTCTCCTTTCCAACGGCTGCTGGTGACTGCTGCCCTGACTGCTGCCCTGCCTTGGTCCCTCTTTTGGTGATGACTGGTATTGCGAGACGTTAGACGGACCTCTGTTGGCGTGAAGAAGACATTTGTTAAGTACTGGTGGGTAGCTCCCACTCCTTTTTGTTTGTTTTTGGGTTCTTAGATTCGAAAATTGCAATTGTCGAAGCCAAGGGGTGAGTACGTTTGTGCTGTTTTGATTAGCCCCTTGTTGTTTGTAGGAAGCCAGTGAAAGTAACGATGCCTGGTTTCAGTAAGTTTAAAAAATGGTGTTGTTTTTGTTGCGATATGGACTCCCGACTGGAGGACTCTTGTCCAATTCCTCCGGCTGGAACTCCTACTTATGAGCTTTACTCTAAACATGGTATGGGCCCCATCACCTTTAATGACATATGGGTCCGCTATACGAAGAAAGATGGTGTTTTACAGTGGCCACATAATGGTAGTTTTGAGCCTGATATTTTAGACAATTTAGAAGCTACTTTGTTTAAAAGAAAAGCCCGGCCGGCTATGTTTGACTCTTTTCGCCTTTGGCGCAAGGAAGCCAAACAGAAAGAAATTAAACAGGCAAAAAGAGATAGGAAAGAAAAAGATATCACTGTCATACAGGCTGCCCAACAGTTTAAAAATAATGAAATAGATCATGCGATAGAGATCTTAGATAGGCAACATCACATGGCGATTGACAAATGTTACCCGGTGCTGCCAACTTCTTCCCCAAATCGCGATGCTGATCCTGAGAAGGATCCTTTAATGTCTCACTTATTACGATCGCCCCCGCCCTATGCACTAGGCGCTAATGCACCCCCGCTTTTGTTACCCATCCAACAACCTGTTATTCTCCCACCAGCTCCAGCTCCAGCTCCTGCACCTCCAACACAGCCCTTTGTGGCACTGCCACTCCCGCCATTTCCTTTGCCTTCAGCTCCCTTGTTTCCAGCTCCTCTGCCTCCGACTTCTTTGCCTCAGTCTCCTTTGCCTTCGACCTCCGCTCTACCTGTTGCCTCTTCTCCTGCTCCGTCTCATACATTATCTCCTGTTTTTCTGTCAACTTCCCCTTCTATCCGTCAGCGGATGGTTGAGACTGTTTCTGGTCTCTTTTCTCCTCTCTTTGGGTCAGTAAGTCTGACTCCTGTTCTTCCCCGTAGGCAGACCCGTAGTTTACTTCCTGACTCCCAAGAACGAGATACGTTCATGGGTCTTGCTCGCAGGTGGATCCTGAGTGATCTCAAATATACTGTTCAAGATATCATGGATACTTTTGAACAGTGGGATGCCCCTGTACAAAGATTCGTTTTCAATGCCATGTGTGAAATCCTAGGTCAGGAATGGGAGGCCACGGGATTGGGTTTAGCTCCCAAGGGTTTGCTGGATATTAGGACTGATTTTGATAAAGGAATTATTGTGGGTCCTGAGGTTGAGAATGCTATACGGACACTTATTACTTTTAGATCAATGTTCTTTTCCCGGTCTTTGTCTGAACCTGATCCTTCTGTTAGGCGCAAACTGAAACACTACCCTATGCGAGAGGTTCCCCCAGTCTGGAGAGAAGAGGTTGCAGCCCAGGGTAATAATCCGCTTATACCAGCTCACTTCCAACGTATATGGGTACATGTACCTTGGAAGAGATCTGAGGTGCTGGCCCTTAAACAGTCTTTACCTGACCCCCGTAAAAACCCTGCTGGTTACTACAAGGAATTATCTCAGACTGTTAACGCTTGTATTATGAATTTGGCTGACATAGATATGTTAATGGGAAATGTTGTCCCACAACAATTGTGGGCTAGGATTCGGAAGGAGGACCACGCCCAAGAATTAGGAGGTGATTGGAATGCTATACTAGCTGCTGATGGGCTCCAAGTGGGTGGCGCTAAACCCGATAATTTAATTGCAGAACTTCCTGGTAGAATAATTACCTTAATGAAAACTATGATGCCCGCTCTGCGAGTTAATTGGGATAAGTTAGCTGCCTGTAAGCAGAAGAAGGATGAGAGTGTCTCTGACTTCTTCACTCGTTTTGAAGAAACGTTTCTTGATCACAGTGGTCAGGATATGAGCACAGAGGGGGGACAGCGATTGTTCGTAGATAAATTTGTATTTAATTTGCTTTCCGAGCTCTCTAATAAATTAAAGGATTCCGAAAGTTCATGGGCTGTTTCTTCTTCAGCCCAGATATTGGCTACTGCCCAATATTACGAAAATAGGGATAAGGAGGAGAAGGACAAATTGGATAAAAGGACTAAAGATTTGAAGACGAAGGCTCTTTTACAACAGGCTTATCCTCCTCGTCCTGCTCAGCGCCAGTTTCAGCCGACTCCCCAGTTTCAGAAGGTGTTTCAGAAACCTGAGCCTTTTGTTCCACGGCCTCCACTGGGTCCTAATCAATGTGCCTATTGTAAGGAAGAAGGTCACTTCAAGAATAATTGCCCGATATTATTGCAGCGTGCTGGTGGTACGCCTGGGCCGCGAGGCCGAGGTGGCTTCCAGTTAACACCTAGGGGGAGGGGCGAAGTACCATGTCCCAGGATCAACGTTCCTTTCCGCCGCAAAATTCCATGAATTATTTTGATCAGCAAAATACTCAGTCTGCCCATTATTATAATGACGATTATTATATGGAAGATGAGAATCAGGGTTTCTCTAGCTAGGACAGCCGTGGACAAAGTGAGGGAGTCATTTCAGTTCCAGTGGACCAAAATGGGCCTTATGTTGATGTCGTTGCGCTTGGTGTATCAGAACCATTTCTCTTGGATACTGGTGCAACGAAGAGTTCTATCATCCACTCTAAACTCCCTGGGGCACCTTTGTCTGGCTTAACAAATGTTTCTGTAGGATTTTCTGGCGCCCCAGTTCGTAACCCAGTTTCTTGTCTTTTACCTATCTCCATTGGCCCTTATGATTTGGAGGCTCCTCTTATTTTGACAACTGGTTGTGGTGAGAATTTGTTGGGGTTGGACTTGTTAAAGAGACTGTATGCGACACTGCATTGTTCTCCTTCTGGTGTACATCTTACTTTAGGCAAGAGATTAATTTCCCCGACATATTTGTCTAGAGACCAACTCCCTTCTGAATTACGTTCCCTGCCTACTACTCTTTGGGCTACAGGCCCCAATGATGTTGGTCTCTTGCAGATTCCACCCTATGTTGTCACCCTCAAGTCCAATGTTAGGTTACCTCGCATTCCTCAGTATAGAATTTCGAGTGCTGGTGAGAGAGCGCTGATGGCTATCATTTATGATTTGGTTGAGAAAGGTGTGGTTGAAGAGACTAGAGGAAATGTGTGCAATAGTCCTGTTCTGCCTGTCCTTAAACGTACTGACTCTTCCCAGCCACCGGTTTATCGTTTTGTAATCGATCTCCGGGAGGTCAACAAGATCGTTGTACCCCAGTTTCCTGTTGTCCCAGATATCACTGCTTTATTGACAGTGATACCTGCCTCAGCTGCCTGGTTTTCGGTCATTGACCTTAAGAATGCTTTCTTTAGCATTCCCATTGCTGAGGAAAGTAGGGATATTTTTGGCTTCTCTTTGGGAGGCCGAAGCTTCCGGTTCAAGCGCGCACCTCAAGGCTATTGTGAAAGTCCCTCCATTTATAGTCAGGCTTTGAAAACTCAGCTCGATGCTTTCACTTTGCCTCCAGGTGCCACCCTTATTCAGTACGTAGATGATCTGCTAGTTGCTGCTGATTCTGAGGAAATTTGTAAACGAGTTACTGTTTCACTGTTGCATCACTTGTCTGACCTTCATCATAAGGTTTCACCCTCTAAATTACAATATTGTCGCCAAGAGGTTACCTACTTAGGTCATCTCTTGTCGAAGGAGGGACGGCGGTTGACCCCAGAAAGAATCCAAGCAATTGCACAAATGTCTGTACCATGCACACAGAGAGAGGTGCGTGCCTTTTTAGGTATTACCTCTTACTGCAGACAATGGATTCCGAATTTTTCTTTGTTAGCGAAACCTTTGTTAGCACTTACCCTTAAAGATACCCCCAACCTCTTCCTTGGACAGAGGAATGCCAGAAAAGTTTTACTGATTTGCGTACTTCCTTGTGTTCTGCTCCTGTGTTGGGTACTCCGGATTACAGCAAACCTTTCACACTTTATGTGCACGAGAGAGAAGGTTGCGCGTTGTCAGTTTTGACACAACAATTTGGTGACAAACAACGCCCGTGTGCTTATTTTTCGGCTACGTTAGACCCTGTAGCTAAAGCATTACCTAGTTGTCTGAAAGCTACCAGCAGCAGCAGTTTCTATTCGCCAATCTGCTGGATTGGTGCTAGACAATACGCTTATTGTCATGGTGCCACATGCAGTGGATACACTTTTAAACAGGACAAAAACCCAGCATCTTACGAGCGCCCGTTTATCGGGGTATGAGCTGACGCTCTTGGCTAGTCACGTGCACATCAAGCGATGTAATACCCTAAATCCAGCTACATTGTTACCAATCCCAGTAGAGAAAGACATTCAAGAGCAACATGATTGTTTTCTCCGTACAGAGGAGGAGACAAAAGGTAGGATTGATTTAAAAGATACGCCGCTCCTGGACCCGGATGGGATCCTATGGGTGGATGGTTCGTGTTTTAAGCTCCCCAATGGTGAAACGACTGCAGCCTATGCTGTTACCACTTTGCATACGATTGTGGAGACAGCACGCATTAGGCAGAATTCAGCCCAAGCAGCTGAATTGATAGCTCTGACTAGAGCTTGTGTATTGGCTGAAGGGAAGAGAGTGAATGTGTTCACCGACAGCCAATATGCATTTGGGGTGGCCCACAGTTTTGGCCGCCTTTGGAGGGAAAGAGGATTCTTTACCTCACATGGTACTAAAATACAGCATGGTCAGTTAGTGAACGACCTTTTGGAATCACTTGCTTTACCCACTCAGATAGCAATTGTGAAGTGTAGTGCGCATAAAAGAATCACTGATGATGTGGGTGAAGGAAACGCTTTTGCGGATCAGATAGCGAAAGAGACAGCGAGAGATGTGACGAGTCATATGTATGTTGCTGGACCTGCTAGATGGGTCAGTCAAGGAGGAATGTGTGAGGACACAATAGAAAGTGTGAAAATGATTCAGGAAGAGGCTACAGAGAAAGAATTGAGTAAGTGGAGAGATAGTACGGGAATGTTGGATGCGACAGGATGTTGGATAGAATTGTCAGAACACCAACGTTGGCTGTTACCAGACGCCTATGTACTTCCAGTAGTGACTATGGCGCATGGTCCAGCCCACATCAGTGCGAAAGGAATATGCAAGCTTTTGGCTCCGGTATGGCAGAATACAGGGATTCCTAAATGTGCAGACAATCTTGTTAAGCATTGCATTGTTTGTTTGATGCACAACCCAGGAAGAGGAACACCAACCCCAGCAGGCCATTTTGCTCCCCCAACGTATCCTTTTGAGGTAGTGCAGATAGACTACATTCATATGGAGAGATGCAGAAACCTAAAGTATGTCCTTGTGGTGGTATGTGCCTTTTCCAGATGGATAGAGGCCTACCCCCTAAAGGATAATACTGCCTTGTCTACAGCTAAGGTCCTTCTGAAAGAATACTTCCCGAGGTTTGGTTTACCTCGAATTGTCTGGAGTGACAATGGAAGTGAATTCGTGGGTCAAATCATGCAGAAAGTATGTGCAGGTCTTGGGATTAAGCAAAAATTCCACGCGGCAAACCACCCTCAGTCAGCGGGTTTGGTAGAGTGCTATAATGGCACTCTCAAGCTTAAACTTGCAAAGATACAAGCCAGCACAGGTCTTGCCTGGCCCGACGCTTTACCTTTAGCCCTCTTGTCAACTCGAACAACTGTTCATTCTCGTGTGGGACTTAGCCCATATGAGATTGTGTTCGGACGCCCGGCTAATGTCTGGGGTGTCCCTAGACCCAAGAAGTACTCTGACATAGAATACCCAATGTTAATTGACTATTTGCATGACCTCACCACTAAATTGCGTGTTCTCCATCAGCAGGTACAAGACACCTTGCCACAGGCTTCCTCGGATCCTGGGCACACCCTCCAACCTGGCGACTGGGTGTGCCTTAAGAATTTTCAGAGGAAGAGGAATTTGGAGCCTCGCTGGCGGGAGCCAAGACAGGTCCTGCTGACGACACGTACAGCCGTAAAAGTCGTTGGGAAAAAGAACTGGATCCATGGTGTTCACTGCAAAAGGGTACCCTTGCCTTTGCCTTTTGATCAGTGGGTCCACGAAGGTATAGGTGATTGTGAAGGAGAGAGAGTTCCCCGGTTTGTACCTTTTGGCGATGCACACCTAGAATGGACTCGGACTGAGAAAGAGGACGATGATGTTTTGCAAGAAGCTGTACCATCGCATCTCAGAATAGATACAACTGATCCAGAGACACTTTTTCAAGACCAGACTGTGCCAAACAAGGATAGATACAATCTGAGGCCTAGAGTGGCCAAAGACATTTGAAATTTATTTTTATTTTTTCTCCCCTTCGTTCCTAAACTGCATTTTTTTTATTTCTTAGATTGCATTTTTGAATTTTTGAATTGTATATATTTTCTTCCTTATGTGATACTGGACTCATCCCATTTTTGCAGGGTCGTGGTAGGAGACTTGGTTTGTGACCTGAGTAGTGGCACTAGGTCTGCAGGACTTGCAGTGTCATAGGACGGCCAATAACCACAACTGAGTGAGATAGGAAGATTGCCACGAGCAACACTTTAGGGGATGACTTCCGGTGAATCAGAAATTGATAAAAAAAACAAAATGAAGGAAAAATATTGTAAATTACTATTTAATAGATGTGGCGTAGTATTATGTGTTTTAACTATGTTATGTGTTTTATTAGCTTGTGTGGGTTGGGTTATTCACACTTTGCAGCCAGCATCTGTACCTATATCTACCTCTCAGCCCATACCTTTTCGCACTACTATTTCCCCACACCAATTCTATACGCTACCAGGGCATGAACAAATTAGGAGAATGGAATATCTCAACAATTCATTCATCCAGCTATTACACCAGCATCAATTAGTAATCAATACCACCGATTGTTGGGTTTGTGGACTTTTACCCCATAATACAGATAAAGGAATGCCATATTTAGTTCTACCCTTCTCCCTAAAAGGATCTGCTTGGGCTTACACCTCTATGTTTGCCAATGCCTATGAGAACCAACATCTACATCCTGTTGGTCCGTATAGGGATGGAATTGACGTTAGTCATAATTCACTAATAAAGGGAATAGTGGCTATGTCAAAACATTATAAAACATTTAGTGAATTCCCCACCGACGAGCGACAAGCATACATTGACTGGAATGTGACACATTATGTCACTAGCCTTACAGACAGAGCCAAAAGGAAAGGATCCCCACCTATATATACTGTACCCCACCAAGGTCACCTATGTCTCCAAGCCAATGGTCAAAATCCTAAGGCTCAATTGGGAAAGAGCACTTGTAATATTACATACATCTATACATCCCGAACGTCTCCACCATTGGTAGCATCTCAAGGAACATATTTCGTCTGCCATGACAGAGCCTATACATGGTTACCAGCCGATTTCTCAGGGACTTGTTATATGGCTTTTCTCCTCCCTCCAACATATACAGCTCCTTCGGGACATCACAAGACAAGGTACGGCAGAGGGGTTATTGCTTTGGAGGACACAGCAGGACAAGAAGGAGGTGACTTCCTTAAAGGATTCCTCCCATTTTGGGGCCCTATGGCCAATAGTAGAAATATCAGACATCTCATTCGGGTAGTTGAGGCAACAATAAATGAAACTGTCGGAGCACTGAGTAATATCACTGCTGAGCTTCAGGCGGATCGCCTTATGACATTACAGAACAGAATGGTGTTAGACATCATTCTCGCAGATCGTGGTGGAGTCTGTACATTGATTGGATCGAGTTGTTGCATTTATATACCTGATAACGCCCCTACAGTATACCAGGCCATCTCTAAATTGCACCACATTGCTGAGTCCATCCACCAGGACGAAGGAAATTGGTCTCTGATGGGATGGTTTTGGGAACTACTGTCCACATGGGGATGGAAGGTATTGACCTTTGTTGGAGTAGTTTTGGCCATCATCTTCTCGTGTTGCCTTTGTTTACAATGTGGCCCCGCAATATGTGGTCTTTGTGCTATTATGTGTGTCCCAAGACCCATGCCACAGAAAACGGAGAATATGAAGATGAAGATGATGTTGCAGCAACAACTTGACGACTTTATGACCATCGACATTGATTCAGATTAGCGTGAGTCTTTGTGTATTGCCTGCGTAATGGCAAAAGGAGGGTCTGAGGTTCTTTAATTTTGACCCCATCTTACAGTCACCGCCATTTTTGTGTTGCCTTTACACAGGCTGCTCGATGAGCGAAGTGTCTCTGCCCTTTTGGACTGCAACGTGTCAAAAACCCCCTCCGTCCTTGTCCTTAAAGCAATCTCAAACACCAGCCGGCCTAACTAATCCTTGTCTGGACTACCTAATCCCCGTATCAACTATCTGTTAGCCTTTAGTATTCTCCTCTCGCCATATCTTATCTTCTGGCCTTCGCTATTCTCTCCCTGTGTTTTCCTACTTTGTAACCTTCCTCTTGAAGCATACAGATATGTCCTGCCATTGCAAACACCGAACTATGGGTACCAGTATTGATTAACTGTGGGGGCTGGATAACACACAACATGTAAGCAGAGAGCATTTTGGTGACACAATATCTTGTTTTCAAACTCTCCTGATTGGCTAAAAAGTTGTGCGATGGGTGTATGTTTGTACAGATGTATTTCAACGATAAAAGCTTGTGAGCCACGGAGTCAAGTGGCAGTCTCCTGAGAACCTACTTGATGTACTTCTTGGACAACTGTGCTTAGCTGCAGCTAATAAACTTGGTTTTCTACGCCAACAGAGTATTCCGTGTCTCTGTGCAACAAGGCAGGTGAACCCGAAGATTTCAGGCGTGCCCTGCGCCGCCAGGCCCAAAGGCCCGGTTCTTCACTACTAGGAGTACCACAAGGCTCAACCCTATCCCCCGCGCTATTCAACCTTTATGTCGAACCACTAACTGAACTACTACAACAGGCGAATATCTCCTTCCACATGTACGCGGACGACACTCTACTTTACATCAAGATCACCTCCATCGAAGAGATAAAGATGATGAATCAAGCTCTCGAAAAGACCGTCCACTGGCTAACGACCAACTTCCTCAAGCTCAACTCACAAAAAACTGAACTTCTCCTAATCTCCCCCCCCAAAAAAACTCTCTGGAAACAAAGGAATGGACCAAGATGATCACTGGTCTAAATTGCACGCCGATTTTGGTGGACTCCACCAAATCGCTTGGAGTTACACTGGAAAAGAACCTTAACATGCAAACACACATCAACTTGTTGGCTAAAAATGCCCGCTTTCACCTCAGCTATCTCAGAAAAATAAAACCATTCATCGAGATCCCTGAACTCAAAACTGCAGTTCAGGCTTTAGTCATCTCAAGGTTGGAGTACGGATGCACTACCCTCTCTGGGCTTCCCAAAATCTCAACAGCCCCTTTAAAAGCCTGTCTCAACGCAGCAGCAAGACTCCTAACAGGATCTAGGAAATTAGACCACATATTGCCACACCTGAAGGCGCTCAACTGGCTACGCTACAAAGCTAGAATCCACCTAAAGATGGCCTGCATCACTCATAAAGCTCTACACCACAATACCCCCCAGTACCTTTCCCAAAAACTTACTTTATCTGGAGGAAACAGACACTCTAGGAGCTCCGACAATCTACTTCTGAAACCCTCTCGCTTCAGCAAGAAAAAAACTTCGGACAGAGCATTCTCCAGAGTGGCACCAAGAATTTGGAACGCCATACCTCCTAGCATCAGAAAAATCTCTTCTACACCACTATTCAAAAGGGAAGCAAAATCATTCCTGATGAGCAAATTCCTTCCTTAATTACGCATATGCCTCACTGTATGGGGCACTACTATCACACCAGCTATTTCATTGATTTGCAAGGCACTGATCCAGTCCACTACTTCAACTGTTCTACACTCCCCTAATGACTCCCTAGCCTCTATGATTTACTTGCACCCGAACTTGTTCCTACTGCTCAGAACAAATCATCCCATTTTATCGCTTCTGCTACCTGTCGAATCTTGTTAACAATATTGTGATATTTTCTCTGCTCTGTTCTTGCAAAATGTTTTTATATTTACTCTGCTCTGTTTTGTGAAGCGCTCTGAAACCCTACTCTGGGTCTTGTTCGTGCTATAAAAAACTCTAAAAATAAATAAAATAAATAAATAAACTTTGAACTCCAACACCAAGTTTGGACTTTAAAACATGCAGACTCTGAAAAGAGGGGCGTCAGGTGGACCATGTCTCTGAAGTAGGTGTGTTAACCAATGAGTCTACACTTACTGGTTTGAATCCTTTCAAATGTGAATGTGTCTTGGATTTAGAGCAGGCACTGTTTTCCATTTGGCTTAAGGTTTTCCAACTGCCACTTGCAGGGATGGTGAGATGATCAAGAGACGCATGAGGGCAGAGCAGACTGGGGAACACAACGCTGCTGTGGCAGAAAGCTTTGGTTGCAGAAGTGCCAGCTGCTGTCTATCCACAGTGTCATTCTGGTCCACCTCTTCAGTCGCTTATATGTCCGCTCACCAAACGCAACCGGCGAGAGGCACACAAGGACCTTCTGGGAGGTGCACTGTGAGAGGTCAGAACCCGGCAGCCCCCAGCTGTGCTTAGGAGAAAAATGCATTGCATGTGTGCCTCTGCAGTGGTGCGCATGTCCAGCCCTATCAAACTGGGTGAAAGAGCAAGTTTGAGGCAGATTAGCACAGTGAGGTGCTGCACTGCACAGCTGCATGCGTATGGTCGGGGAGAGTAACTGCATGACATGACATCATTGTGAAGCCACCACCTTGACACCAATCAGAAGCGGCTCCTTATCAGGGGCTTCTGGGTGCAGCCCCACTGGCCTCCTTTGAGGCTGTTGGCATTTTTTATTTTAACAGTGCTCATGAAACCCCAACTTTCATGTTTTCATGAACATTGCCAGTGCTAAGGTCAGCGCTCTCTGCCTCCTCTCCAGGCTCCTGGTTGGAGGAGGAGAGGGCTGAGGCATGATCTAGCAACAATGCGTTTGTAGGAAAGTAGGATCTGCTTCTTATGGTTACCCCCACTTTTTGCTTGATGTGATGCTGTTTTTGACTAGTCTGACTGGGATCCTGCTAATCAAGACCCCAGTCTATCTGCTTTCTCCTTAAACTGTTGTGTTATGTACTCGAGTACACCCCAGGTTGGATATTGGGGTACCCTTGTCAGTCCCAAGTATATGGTACCCATGTACCCAGGGCATAGGTACCCCAGAGGTCTCCCATGGGCTTAAGCATGTATTATGCCACCCCTGAGAGACCATTCAAAATGGAACTACAGGCCTGCCATTGCAGCCTGTGTAAGTTGGTGCATGCACCACTTACTCGTGCATATTGGTTTACTATATCTAAGGGTCACTGCACTTAAAACCTATAAGTCACCCCTATAGCAGGCCTTTACAATCCTGAGGGCAGGGTGCTTGGTTCTAAGTGAGAGGGTGCCCCTGCATGAGCAGGACACCCCTGCAGCCTACGGAGTCCATTCTCCCGGGTTGTCAGTGAAGCAGCCATATACTATATGGAGGGGCACTGCGTAATCGTGCGATGACCATCTCGAAAACGTCTGCAATGAATCCTATCATGTTTGGTATCAAACATGTTGGAATCATATGATTCCAAGCACTAGAAGAGCCCTCTGTTAGGCTCTCAGTGTTCCCAGTACCAGCCTTCTAGTCCCGGCAGCACAAAATGGTTGCTGCCAACCAGAGACACATTTCTGCCCTCCTGCTGCTGAGCCAAGCTCGAGCAGGGGAAGATAGAACAATAGGCATCCTGTCACAGGGAGGTGGACCACCTCCCAGACAGGATTTAGTGTATTAGGGCTGGGTGGGTGCGCTTGCCAGTGCCTGAAAACCTGCAGGAGGGGCACATTTGGTGTCCCTGTGCATAGTCCAGTTCAAACCAGTCCTGGGAGCTGTTGGCTCCCGCTCTGGCGCGAATCTGGACAAAGGTCACGGGAGGAACCTCCCCCCTGTCCAGAGCCTCCCCTGGGAGGGTCCCCTGAATCTTCCCAACCCTTTCCCTAGGGTACTTAACGGCTTTCCTGGGTGTAGGTCCCTAGATTCGTCGTTGGATAAGATTCAGAATTGAAACCACTGCACTTCTACCGTCTGGGCACTCTGGACTTCGCTGGACTTTGTTTGGGCCTGACTTCATCTCCCTTCCAGTCTGCTGCAACGTCTGTTCCTGTGCATCATACAGGAACCTTCCAAGGCCTGTGCAGCATCAAGGACTACCAAAGTAATCTCCCTTGGAGTGAAGGAGTCACTCCCCTGCATTTGCAGGCACCGCAACTAAGTCAACCGGTCTGCAGATCCTGAGCTCCTCCGGACTCCGTGGGCTCTGCCACACAGGTGGTGGTTTTCCCCAGCTCCCGAGGCCTGCTCTACCCTCTCAGCAAGTTGCAATAACCGAACCCCTGGGTACAGCATCCCCTTTGCAGTTGCAAAGGCTTGTTGACATCCTTGCAAGAAGATCTTGGGACTCCAAGTAGCCACAACCTCGAGCACCATCAGTGACCAGAATCTTTTGCCACACCGCATCGTGTGCATCGTGGCCTGCATCTTTTGGTGAGCTGTTTGAGGTCCTCTCGCGACTCCTGTGCCTCCAACCTGTGGGTCCATTTGAGGGTCCCCTTTATTTCCTTGGGCTCTCCTGATTGCTCGGGGCCTGCCCTGACTCCCCTGCTTGTAGTGAGTCTCCTGGAACTTGCTGGTCCCAACCGTGCACTTCTTGACTTCCTGAGTGGGTTGCATTTGCCAAGGCTTGTTGGTGCTCACGCCGGACACCGATCCCTCAGCACTCGACATCCTTCGTTGGACAGCTCGTATCCAGGTCCTGGTCGTCCTCAGCGTTGCCTGGTCCTTGCAGCTGCAGAGTCAAGGTCACCGTCATCTTACCTGAAACACCCGACATCAGAGGGCATCCGTCTTCCAAGTCTCCTGGTCACCCCCCTGAGAGACATAGACACTGTCCCCTCTGCTTTCAGGTACTCCTCTTCAAGAATCCACGTTTGGATTCCTCCGGACACTTTTTCCTCTTCCAGCAGCGGCACTTTCCTTTAGTCCTCCATTGGGTTTGACAGCGGTTTCTGACACCACTTCACACCTATGCACCTGGCTTCCCTGGGATAGGTAACTTGGATACCATGGTATCCACGGGTGGGGTGACTCTCCAACCTTCTGTCTTCCACGGGGTTTCTTCAGGGTCCATTGGGAAGGGTCCCTAATCTTTAAAAGTCCAACTGCGACTTGCACATAGACTTGTACGGAGCACGCAGTCGTATTCACACACTGCACACACTGTCCGTGGGGTCCCTATCAACTTACCTTGGGTGGTTCTGTGGGTCCCCAGCAATTTTATGTCCTCTCGACATTGTCTTCACTCAAGTCGTGGTTCTTATACCACTTTCTTAGTATATGGTTTGGTCCCCCCCTGGGGCCCACTGTGTATTAGAGCTATTTACTGTGATTTCTTTGCTATAGTATTGTGTGCTTTGTGTATATCTCCGTGTGGGAGATACTGGAACGTACTAGAGAGTATTATATAATAAATACATATTTTTATAAATACCTTGTGTGGTTCTCTTTCATTTAATCTATACTATAATGTTGCATTCTAGTAAAACAAGCTGCTTTACACTCTTTCAAGACTAAGCCTGAAGGCTGCTCTCCACAGCTACCACTTGGATAGCTTTCTAAGGTTCTCTGAGACCTCTTAAATCACCATAAGGGTTGTGTGGACTGGTGCAAGGTGCCCACTTACATCAGTGGACATCATATAACAGGCCAGCTTCTCACAGCGTTGTTTCAAAATAAAACACTCTATTGCTGGATGTCTGGATTGCGCATGTCTGAAGGGAGTAGTTCTACTACATTCCCCTCACCCAGGCACAACGCATTTTATTTAGCAGACATACTGCACATGCCCAGGCAGCACAGTATATCTGCTAAATGGGGCTGTCAGGGCACACATCAGTGCATCCCTGAAGCCAAAGAAAAGCCACACAGTCCAGCAGGGGCAGGATCCCCAGCAATCAGCTGCGGCCCGTGCAGGTAAGAGCGGTGGGGCCGGATTACGACGGACGATGACGAGGGAAAATTAAATAAATAATTTTCCCTTGTCATCGTCCACCGAAATCCCACCCGCCCCACTGCTCTATCCCAGCTTCTTATGGGCCTGTGCTTCCAGTCCTATCAAGAAGCTGGGAGAGGGATTGAGGCGGGTATTCCCCTTTTCAATCCTGCCCTTGCTGCTCTGTCTAGCTCCTTGTTGGGAATCATGGCTTGCTGGTTCCAATGCCCAGCACCTGGTTCCTGCTTTCCTGCTGCCATGGAGCATCTGAGTTGCCAGCTAAGTAAGCAAGGTAAGTAAAACGAAAATGTTATTCTCTATGCATGTGTGTATGTGTTTGTGAGTGATTGAGAGTGAATGGGATTGAGTGAAAGTGTGTGTATTTGAGAGTGTCAATGAGAGTGAAAGTGAGAATCTGAGTTTGAGAGTGTGTATGAATAGGAGTATGAGGGAGTGAGTGAAAGAAGAAGAGTGTGTTAGAACAAGTGATTGATTGGAGGTTGTGAGAGGGAGTGGAAGTGGAAATGAGTCGTGGGTGTAGCTACCAATGGTGCAACAGCGGCAGTTGCACCAGAACCCAGAGTTAGTGAGTGTGTGCAAGTGAGAATGAGAACCAGTGAGTATGAGTACTTTTGTGTGTGAGTGTTAGTGACTGGGAGTGAGTATGAGTGAGAATGAGCAAATGAGAGAATGTGAGTTAGTGAGTGAGTGAGGGGAAAGAGACTAAGTCCAAGATTATTAAAACTTTCTCACAGTGCAGCGCCACACCTAAAGTTACTGTGTTGCGTGAGATGAAGAGATCAGGAAAGAGCCACATCTACAAAGATATGGCACTATTCTGCTCACTCCCTAGTGCTGGCACGCAATTAGGCTGCTCAGCGCAACGCACACACTTTTGTGCCATAGTACAAAGATGTCTGCGTGAGTCTAGCAGAGGTTTTGTACTGGAAGGGTCAACTTCCAGTACAAAATACTATGCGTTGACTAACTTTAAAACTTTTCTTACTTTGGATGTGTGCTTTCCAGTGCAGTACACATGCAAAGTGGAAAAAGTTGGCAGAAATAAAAGCATTACTCATTTTTAACACCCGCTTTCAAGTGGCGTTATTTGTTAGCGCAAAACCCTGCCTACTAATGTTAGTAGATAGGGTTTTGCGTAAAAAACTATGGGTGGTTGCATGGGAACGCCCATGTACCACTCATGGAATGCAGAGTAAAGCAAAGCAGAGTTGTGCGCTGCTCTGCATTACTTTCAGCAACTTTCCAGTGCACAACAGGTTTCACGGTTAAAGTAAATAAAAAGAACATTTTGCACAGGTTTGTGAAACTTTTGTGATGCAAACACACCACAAATTCTTTTTAATCTGGGTCTAAATGTGAGAGTGAGTGAGTATGAATGAGGCAAATCAAAAAAATGAGGGTGAACTCTTGGATGGTATTATGCCCGACCACATTCAAAGGTCACCAGCCCCCACTGACGCCAATACTAACTGATGAGGTGTAGCCTAACGGCCTGAGCTGCCGACCTTGGAACTGGGGAACGAAGTGTGAATCCCAGTGTCAGCTCAAAATCCTGTGATCCTGGTCAAATCACAAATCTCCCCATGCCTGAAAAAAAATCTGTCTGTGCGTAATGTAATCTGGTGCCCATGTAAAGCACCCTGATGCCTTTTGGGCCAAGTTTGCTCTGTATTAATGATACTCACGGTACGCCCTGAGGGCCGCTTGTGGCCCTCCTGACCATCACAACCGGCCCCCTGCGGAACGACTGCACTGGACTGCTGTTTTCTTGAGAGAGCACTAACATGCAGAATGATTTTAAATAAACTGACAAGCATTCATTTACACGACAACTGTACAGGGGCGGCTCCTCCTCAAGAGTGGAGGAGCGTCGCCCCGCCTGCTGCGAGCGCAGCAGACACACACATAGAAATAAAATGGCATAACAATTCCATTTTATTGCCATGCCATTTTATTTTACACCGGCTCATGAGTGTGAGGGCAGGGGTCGGGGCTAAATCCTGCGATTGCAGGATTACAGCTGCCCCTGCAGTGCGCATGTCGGGTTGGCCGGCTGGCTTGTTAAGGCCAGCCCGACATGCGCACTGTAGATCCAGCAATCCCCTGGCTGTAAAACAGCCGGGGGATTGCTCGCACAGGCCCCCCAGCCTCAAAATGAGCGCTGGGTTAGCCTGCTCCCACTAATTCTGGAGCCGCTCTCATGCAGATGAGAGCAGCTCTAGGATTGGTTGGATTGGTGTTCCACTGCGCAGGAAGGAAGTCCTTCCATTCCTGCTCGTGGACGCCAGGGAAGAAGTGCTGCACTGGGGGAGCAGCAACGGGGGAGCCACATGTATGGAGAGTTTGACACCATCGCGCCCTACCATACGTTAATATTGCAAGCCGCCACTGTAACTGAAGTAAAAGAAAAGACACAAGGGCCCTGATTACGATGTTGGGTGGACGTGACTTTTGTGGAATGGGAACCGACCGACCTCAGGTCAGTGGTTCCGACCTCATCATTTGGATGCGACCGCACACAGTGTGGTCGGAAACATCCATTTTTCTATGGGAGCTTGTGCGGCGGGCAGAAAACGCCTGCAGCATAAGCTCCCATAGAAAAATGGATGTCACCAAATATCCCTGCACCATGTGGCAGGCACCTCAAGGTGCCTGCCACATGGTGCAGGGATGTCCCGCCAGTGCCAAATGATGAGGGCCAGGGTGGAAGGGGGCCCTGCTAGGGGCCTCCAAATTCAGTTTCCGACAGACAATCCATGTCAGAAAGACCGAGATGGATTGGCTGTCAGAAACCAACATCATAATCCCGATGGCGGAAACGCCGTCCTTTAGGAATTTTAAGGCCTTTCAACTGGCCGATGGGCTCCTTGAGCCCATCGGAATCGCGTCGGATTCCCCGGCCGGTTTAAACTCCGACCACCATCATCATAATACAGCGGTCGGACTTTAAACCTACAATGTCGGTTGGAAAGCCTCCGACCAGTGGTCGGAGGCTTTCTGACAGACATTGTAACCAGGACCAAGGTGTCTTGCACCACTTAGTTTTAGAAACACAATCATATTTTAAGATATCTTGCAACAAACGTGCAAAAAATATGATAAAGTCAAAGTTAGAAAGAATTAATTTTATTTAACACGCAGAAGCATTTCACCATAGTACATCAGATTTTATCAATGTACTCAGAAGGATTCTTTTTCAAAATTTTAGTTTTGAAAAAGAAAGTAGAATCATTCAGTCTTCCATCACCTAGACAACAATGCCAATAATGAAGTAAGAGGCAAGTGTACACGTGGAGCCCTCTGGGTGGCATGGGTTGTTATTATACATGGACAACATTATAGTTTATTAAATCAAACATAAGAGACTATTTTGTACAGCACACTTCCTAAACTCATGCATTTCTATGTTGTCTCTTAAGTGGGAATGAAGGGAAAGGAGGCAAAGTGAAATAAAACAATTGCAGAGGATCTCACAATTTGGTCAAGTGGTAAATCGGGATTAATCCCAGGTTTCTGGTTTCACATTGTGCAATCCTATTTCATTCTAATTTAACAATTAAGATACTTCCTCTATACACTTGACTCTCCCGCGGTAGTGATAGCATGCAGAGAAGGCTTACCCCAAGCTTAGGTAAGGGGACAGCAATTCAGATACAGCATAACAAAGAATTGTCAAATCTATGACTCTTCAAAAGGGCAGTATGAAATGAAACCTTCAATATAACTCCATGACTCACTTACCACACCATGTACATTATTTGCTTCCCCTAGGCCCACCTTAACCTCCTCCTGCTCCTCAGCAAAGCCCCACTCCTACCCTGCTGGCATCAATGCGGCACTCAGGCACACCAAAGACCATGCTTTGTGGGCCCTGGGAAAATGTTTGTAAGTCCCCATCCTCTGTATAAAACTGTTCAAATAAAAAACAAAAGGCAGCTATGAATATTTTACCCTGAGAATTGGGACTGCTGCCCAATGACCATCTTTGCTAGCCACTCACCCCTATCTATTTTGCCCACATAATTTTGTATGTTCTTATGTTTTAGTCAGTACCTGGCATTTTTAGAACCAAAACCACAAATCCCCTATCCCCCATTAAAGATGCTATTCCCAGAAAAGTCTGGACTGCCTGATGGTCACTGAATTTAAAAAACAAAAATCTCTTTTGTGGTATTTATTTAGGGCGTATTACCCCTCACATAGGTAGTAAGCACTATATAAATGCAATTGCAAATCAAGAAATTTTGCGATTTATATCTTGTTTGCTTGGAAGCACATGAAGATGGCAGAGATTGCCTTTGAAGTGCAGATGCGGTCTCTCATAGCAGCATTAATGGGCAAGCATTGTCTCTCTTTAAAACAATTGTGATCATAAAGCACACTGCCTTGCACAATTAGAACTCCCCACTGTATGATTTTTGTCCTGGATGTTGTGTATCACCTGTGACCCCCATTGCTTCATTTTAAGTACACTGCAGCAGCAAGATAAGCTGAAGGTGGCTGTCGGAGAAAAGAAAATTCTTGTTCTGACACTCTCTTCTCCAGCCGTACTTAGTCCAGGCTTTCTCTGGGACAGGCACCTGCACAGTTGCGGCCTGGGCAATGGAGCATTATTGGGTTGGGGAGGGATGCCTTTGTAGCCCAATGGGCACTGCACATCTAGATAGCAGCAAAGCAAGCGTCTCTGGCACAAACAGCCGCCAAAAAGCAGGTAGGAAAAGTGCAAGGTTATCTGACACAGAGTGGTACAACACAGTAGAACTGCACATAAACCCATTCACACAGGACAGATTGTGCAGCAGCAGTACAAGAGTGCCTCACATGCATAGAACAATTGCAGTACAGGCTGCAGCAGTGCAAGCTTCTCTCATACACATCAAATGCAGCTTGTGCAATAGCAGTGTAAGATTCACTACATATGCAACAGTTAAGCCAAGGCAGCTCTAACGGACTGCAGCCTTCAGCATATGACTGACATGGTTGGCTCACTTGAAGCCGGCTGAGGTAGGGGCACATGCCAGACGTAGGTGGCAAGAGAGGGAACATCCAAGCAGGAGCCTCAAAGGTAGGTCTGAACTCTTCACACACAAGGGGGACCCTAAGATGGCGGCACGGATTGATGACAGACCCAACCACCGAGCCAATGATCTTGATAGCATTGGAATCGAGGAACAAAGGGGTACACAGGAAGTGGTGTGCATTTGACATTGCTAGGGGATGGGTGGCTCTCAGCAGGACATCTCACCAGTGAAGCTGCTGCATGGTGGAGTCAATTAAGAGGAAGCCTACCAACTTGAAAATTTACTTACGCGCAACAATCTTCTTCACAAGAATCACCAGTCTTTCGGCTGCTCCAAGCTTAGGTGGCTGCACATTGAGACACAAACAGTGGCAGTCAACCAACAAATAGTCAATCTCTGTGTGCTCAAGTCCCCAAACTGGTTCACCTTACAATGACAATAGACTAGGAATTCTCTTGACTTCAACTTCACCAAAATGGTGACAATGATAGATTCTAGTGAAGGTTGGATTTGTATATCTGGAGGTACTTCAGAAAAGACTTGGAGATTTAGGGTTTTTCCCCCCATCACATCATTTTAAAATTTGCGGTCTGTGTCAAGGGTGCACAAAGTGAGTAATGTGCCTTTGGCACTGAGAGGAAATGCGCTATTAGTTATGTGGTTTGCACAACTAATGGGTCCACATTCGCCCTCCACTGAAACCAAACACCACATTGTAGTTCTGGACTCTCTAAGGGTAGCGGAGCAGGGCAGTCCAAGGCCTCCTCAAGGGAGGTGGTGTGGGCTAGTAATCACCATTCGCTGGCACACAATATTACCACTCAATAAATAATTGGCCAGTCTGTGTTTTTTCGTTAGAAAAGGGAAAGTACATTTATTACACACACTCTAAATACTAAGCAGTAATGTACACATCTATATAAGTCTGGAGGAAATACCTTTAGCAACACTACATTTGACCCCTAAAGGTCATGATCCCAAAATTCACAGTACGCCCCCTTCATGTATAATACAGCACATAACCATATATGGGGGGTGTCAGTTTGCATTAGGTTAATGTTGTCCCATTTCATGATTGGAATCACATGTTATGGTAATACATCACTCCATTGCTGACTTCAGTACCGCCGTGGTCCTGCCATGCAGATTACGAGTTTCCTCTCTGGCACGGTTTTCATGGCAGTTCCTCCTCCATGAAAACCGGGGTGGAGAGGAAACCTGGTGCCTCACGCCATGGTGATGCACATAGGGGGGCACAACGTGTCCCCCTCTGTGCATGCACACCAGTTCCTGCATGTCCTGGACTTTATAGTCCATGCCGTGCAGGAACCTTGTGTGACGTTCCCATTACGGTGCCCCTCTTTGAAAGGCACCGCCGCCTTGGAAAGAGGCACCACTGCGGGACCGCCACGCCACCCGCCCAATCACCTTTAATTTGCAATCTGGCGGGCGGGTGGCAGTGAGTCTCGGGGGTGCGGAGCGTGGGGTTGCGGCCCGCCCGCTCCTGCACCCCCGAAACTCGTAATCAGGCACTCTGTGTCCTCCTTGATAACTTTTAAGCCACAGAACCTACCACTATAAACTCAGTCCCTAGAGGGCGCTGCACTCCCAGCTATAGAGTAAATACTCCAGCCTGGGGAGTACTTGAAAACATAAGCAAAGCTCAGGGTGGTCATCCTTTTGTGAAATCCTAAAGGCTTAGGTTTGGCACTTTTGTAAAGTTCCTTGTGGGGGCAGGGGGCGCTGAACACTCTTCCAGCCCCTCCCACAACTTCCTTGTTACATTGGTAGTGTCCTTGCCATCCTGGGGCCATCACATTTGCTCAAATTTGGGCTGACCAAGAAACGGCAGGGCATTAGGAGGCATTCCCTCACTGGAAAGTGTGCATATTTTATTGGCAGCTGTGTCGCTTCCTTTGTTGAGCCACACGGTGTTCACTTACCTTTTAATTCTTGTTTTTTTTTTTTATTTGGGGTTGCCCGGTTCCACCCGGCTTCCCTGCCAACTCCACACAAAGGAAGCACTTTCCTCTGCTGCAGCGGTAGCTGACTGTGCTTCTCCCCTGCCTGCTACTGCAAGCAGGTATCTCCTTTACTGTGGTGACCACCTGGTCCCCCCAGGCACGGGCACGGGGAGCAGGATAAGCCCACCACTACTGGGGGAGCACGGTGGTGCTCCTCCTGCACCGTCCTTGTACCAGGGCCCAGGGTTAGGGTCCCGGGCCCTTTCTCCTTCACTGGGGAGGGGTGCGACAGCGCTCCCCACTGGGAGCAACGCCAGGGGCATGGAGTTGCGATCCAAGGCCCTTTGGTGACTTTTTGCGGGGGCGTGATGGTGCTCCCCCGATTTTTCTTGATGGCAGGGCCGGGAGATGGGGAGAAAGCCGGCCTGGGGGTCGGGATCCCTGAGCTTCTGTGTGCTCTGCGGAGGGGGCCCCACGCATGCCCTTTCCCAGGATTTTAAATACAAAATGCTATTACTTCATCCCTCAGGCCCTGGTCCACTCCTGGGGTTTAAACTCCTCAGGCAGTGGAGCTCCTCACACACCGGGCCTTCTTGCGGGGGGGGGGTCAAAGGTCAAGTCCTTCTCCTACTTATATCTCGGGACCATTGGGCAGTTTGCTCCATTGTTGGCTCATTTTGCTCCTGGTGACGAGCCCTAGCCACCTGGGGCACTCTCTTTAGGCCTCCTGGCCGCAGAGGTGGTGAAATTTGCAGGGAGGTGGTTCCACTGGATCCCTTCACCAGCCTTTCTCCCTTTTCTTCTCTGGGGTTTCTCTCCTCCATGGCGCAGAAGTCCGGTTCTTCCCCCAACTAGTCCTTAGGGGGTGTAATGGGACCAGCTTCCCAGGTCATGGGGAGAGCCCCATTGGTCCTGGGGGCAACTGTAGTCAGAGTCCTGGGTCTAGATGGATGTCAGGGGGTTCCTCCGTCCAGTTGTCCAGGGCTGTCGCCTCCAGTCCCAGTGTTCAGCAAAAAAGCACAGCCAAGAGAGAGCTCTTCCCCTTGTGCAAAACCTTTAAAGTAGGGGCCAAAGGTTCTAGAAGCGAGGCACCTCTGGCCTATCCTGGGGTGCCACATAATCTCTCCGCCCATGCCCCAACCCTACTGTGTAGAATGCTGGGACTATTAAAAATGGTGTCACCCAGGAGTCACATCTCCTCTGTGGGCCTCAGCTTTGCCTCTCCCTGACAGCACTGCCAGGGCATTTCCCACCAAATCTTCAAAGGGGAGCCCCGTCTTGTGTTGGCTCCAGAGGCCTGGGCTCCCTCCTTTGTTCAGTAGGCTTGGGCTGGCCATCCCTGGTACAATGTGACAACTGACTTATTGATGCAAACCCTTCATCCCCCACCCGTTTCCTTCTCAGGAGCTGAGTAAAGCACTGCTAATTGCTCCCTTTGGGTCGGGAGGCCCTTATTACTGCTGCTGGAGAGAAACGCAATATGCAAATGACTTGCCACAACAGGGTGCCAAATGCCTGGGCTCTGATCCAGAGAAAGATGACAATCCTGGATGACCGATGAGTTGTATAGCTATCGTCCTGGAGCTCTCAGATTTGGGAGACAGGTTCCACCTCATTTCAGTACGTCACTGGTCTCTATAGGCCAAAGGGAAGAGAAACTGCACTCTAAGGCAGTCTTCCCTGCAGAGAAGACAAGAAACCAAACTGACTTTCCCTATGAGTGTACACTAATATTTTGAGGCCTATGTCACTGTCAGAAATGCGCTTGGGTCAGTCTGCCTGCGTGGCATTGTTCACATTGGTATGAGGGATATCCATGTCAATACCTTTGAGTGCCCAAAACCAGTAGAACACTTCTGCGCTCTAATCAGGATGGGTATACAACGTCCACACATTTCATCACATCATAAAGGGTTTCATGGTGCAAATAGGAGATCCATCAGGAACTAGAATGGGTGGCGAAAGCATTTGGGGGTAGAATTTGAAGATAAATTTCATCCAGCACTATGACATGATAGGCTATAGGCCATATAAACTCAGTATGGCCATTGCAAGACCAAACTCAAATGGCTTGCAGTTCTTCCTAACCATGGTGTCAACACTATGGCTAGATAAAGACATACAGTGTTTAGGTGAGTGACGAAACGGATGTGAGGTTTTTTTTCATAACCTTAATACATGTTTTATATTTATATTTTTCCACTTGAGGGTGTTAGTCTGGATATTGTTCTTGTCCTGTGGATGCATGCCATTAGGTTTGAGAAGGCGAATATCATTCTTCCAGTGAGAGTCCACTGAGTTTCAGCCTACTGGCCATTTATTGCCATGCCTTACTCAGTAAGTGTTCCTTCCGTGATTTTTCGCACACTTGCTTGTTTGGACTTAATATACATCTGACACCCAACTTCACATGGATGGAGCAAAGTACCAGATTCAAGGAAGCAGCAGAACGTTTTTTAGGTCCTGCCTGAGATAGCACATGCACTGTAGTTTGCGACGATCATTAGTTAACAAAAAAACTAAAAAGGGCTTACGCCTCGCCCACTACTTGCTATTGGTTGGCTTCATCATCACTCTCATTTCATTACTTCTCATTGGACATCAAGTCCGGCCATCACATTCGGTTTCACTTTTCACTTTGTCTTTGTGTGCTTATCCCTTCGATGAAGCATAGACCAAGTACTGATTGATTTCTTTATAGGTGTCCTTCCACTGGTGGCGCTCCGATCGAGGTACTTTTGTTCTCTTCCTCCCGCCCCGTTGCTTCTTGCCGTCATCCTCTGCCTCATTGATTGCTGTCTCATTGCTTGTTGGCCCCCTCGCTTGTTGGTGCAGTTAGTGATATCCTATTTTTTGTTTGAGAGCAACAAGCTATATGAAAAAAATAGTTGGGTAATGCTATATAGCCACTGCATTATTGCTTTTTGCTAAATGCTATTTTTAATACATTATTTGGTTGCCTGAAATTTTGAAATGAGTAAAAGAACAAGCATTCACATAAGATCTCAACTATATAAAATCTATTGGCTTTGTCAATGGTTTTTAGCCATGTTGCACAGCAGCGCGCCCTCTGTGCAACATGGCTGAAAGTATAGAAAATAAAAACACTATGACCTACTGACTTTGTCAATGCTTGTTAAGATTAGAGGCCAATAAACTACTCTGCCCCTGTAGATAACTGAAAAAATACCTCTATTTAAATCTAAAATCAGTTTCTGCCATCACAGCTTGTATTTGTCAACACGGCGAGAGAATAGTAGCCATTGTCAACAATGGAGGGGTGCACATGGTTGCCACTCTAGACCACAGAGCTCAATTATGTGTGTTGGGATGGAAGTCTTCTGCATGTCTCTGGAAAGTTTGCTTCCCCTGCCTTATGCTGATCTCCAGGCAAGTCACTTAAAAGTTACTGTATGATTTCTAGATCCCTATCTCAGTGAATGTGATAATCATACATTTCCACTGAGGGTCTCCCTGTTTACATGTATTGAGACCCTAGAGCTTGGCTCTGAGGTCGAGGGGAGGCATGCATAGTGCACCCCTATTTCACAGAGAGTGGCTACTGCCCTCTCTGCACAGGCTGTGGTAGACTGACAGTGGTTGCAGCAATAAATCCATAGTCAGGGATACCTGTATCCCTGAATTCTAACAAGGGTGAACGATTAGCCACCCTTCTGATCAAGCATTTAATCGAACTGCACCCAGCACCCTCTTGAACAGTTATTTTAACCAAAGCAGTAATGGATATTGATAAACACAAACATATATCCAACATAGATCATGTGTTCTTGTAAAGGATTCTTCACAAAGGTCAGTAATAGTCTCGATTAAATGATTACATGGTTTACATTAGTTTTTCTAATGTACAGGGGATACCTGTGGTAGTAGGGTGCTGGAACTGCGAGTGCACCTCTGCTTATGTACAATCGTACTAGAAGTATTCTCACTGACAGACTGATCTGGATATAAATGTTGGTACGAGGTGCGGTAATTTTCCCATTTGTGACCTCTATTACCGAACTTGTTTTTACCCTTCTAATCAAGTCTGTGCAGTCTCCAATCTGTGTGGTCCTGTTGCCTTTGTCTGCCTGAGGTGTGTTTGAGAGGCCGTGGGTGTACTGGGGAACGATGGTGAGTGGAGCCATTGTGTGTAATGTGAGCTGTTCTGCTGGACCTTCCAGCTCCCCCGTGACCCTCCCTATTCCTTGGAGAAGCCTAGTGGACTAGTGGTAGACACTCGCTCTTATTTGCATTTAGCTGCACTAATTCTTCTTCGTGGGGTGATGGTCAGGCCCCCCTCGTCTGGAGTTAATTAAAATTCCTCTCTGGGGAATAGCCTGGACTGGCACTAAGAGCATGTGGGGGAAGACAGTAAGTCATCCTTTACAAACTTTGGACACACAGTGAAAAAGCGTAAATGTGCCTCGGGATTGGAGGGGCACCCAGGATTCAAAAGTAGCAGACCCTTTGAGTGGATCAGCCCACCAATCAGAAGTGATAAAAGTCTGGCCTTAGCGGTCAGTTTTTGTTCAAGACTGGTCTACGATTCTATCAAGGCGGCCCACACCGGTCCATCCAAGGAGGCCATCCATGAACAGTGGTGTGAAGGCAAGATAAGAAGCTTGCTCACTGCGTCTCTGAAAATCCTTTGATAAGGGTTGAACTTGAAGAAGTTTTCTCTGTGGCTAATGGATTATGCTGCACAGGTTGCCAGTTTGACAAGGAACAAGGGCATCGGTCAGAGAACCAGCTGTTCCTATGAGGCTTGTGGAGCTGGCGCTTTGAACAAGGAAATTGCTCAAGATAAGGAAGCTTGCAGCATATCAACGGAGGCAGAGGGAGACAGGGAAGCTTGACCCCAGTCCTTGAAGATGAGATCACTTTGCCCAGACTCCTTCCCTGTGCTGTGGGAGCTTGTGTGGTACTTCCAGTTACAATCGGTAACTGGTGAAAGAGTGTCCGGTGGTACAGGCCCCCACCTTTCATTTCGTGACAGTTGGGGGTATCAGGGTGTGCTAGCACCCTGACCAGCCACTGCCCTCCTACAGCTAGCCAGTGGCTACTGGACTAGTGGGACTCCAGTAAACTGTGCCAAGACATCATGCACCTGTGATTAGACCCCTGATGCTACTAGGGCGGTGTCCTCACTCAGGACGGGAGGGTACTTCTGTTTCTTTGGGTGGCAGGTTATGGGGCTGAACAAGAACATTTGAATTCACATCAAATGCTGAAACTACATCATTTCAATACAAGGATTGGTATCATGGTTCTAGCGAATTAGAGCAACCCAGTGCAAAATGGTCTGTAATATGCAATGCTAATTGTGTGTCTACGTGTTAACTGTGTTTTTACAGTGCTTAGCGTCTAGGCGCTATAATTCTGTTTGGGGTCAGAACTCTGGCCCAGAGGGTTGTAGAGACATCTCTTTTTCACTTTTTATCCTAGTTTTCTGTGTAGTATATTTCTCTTGTGTGCATTAAAGTAATTTTCTTTTATAAAAAGTAAAGCAGTGACTGGACATTGATTTTATCTGCTGGTAGTACGGTGTGCACTGTATTCTGAATGTCTAACCCCACTTCACTATCTTGAGTAAGCCTTAAACTGCTCTGTCTCTCTAACCTGAGGGAGTCAAGTGCTGGAGAGGAGTACTTGGTTATCCAGTTTTGGGTCCACTAGTACTGAGGCCCCAGGACATCAGGGGGAGCACTCCAGTTGACGCGATTGGTGCACAGTAACCCAAGTGCCCTGGTGCCCAGGAAGCTGGGTCTAACATTGGTGGCAAGCGGTGTTGGATCACTAGACTTCAGGCTCAGTGGACACTGATGCCAATTGATAAGTCCAGTAGATACCCATAAGCTTTATGTATAATGGCAGATAACTTTGGAGAGGAATTGTAGTGGAGATCTTGACCATAGAGGAATTAAAGCAAATGTGTGTTGACGGAGAGGAAGATCTCAAGCTCTAATAACAGGGAACACTGGATTAGCCACATGACAAAATGCTTTGAGGAAGAGGTCACTGTAGTGTGGGAGGAGGAGAGCAGTGTTGTCACAAGCCTGCCCAGTCAGTCAGTGCAGGCTTCCCCTACACCTGCCCCTAGGCTTTCCCCTAGGTTTACCGCTAGACCTGCCCCCAGACTTTCACCTCCCCCTATCTCTAGAGCTTACTTTTCCCCAGCCCCACGATTTGCCTCCTTAGGAGGGACTGACCTAGCAGACACCCTGAAATTCCAGCTGAAACTGCAGGAAGCTAAGGATTTAGAGGAGGAAAAAGCAAGGAATTTTGAGTGGGAGAAGCTAAGGATGGCCCGTCAGGCAGAAGAGGAGCAGCCTAGGGCCAGACAGGAAGAGTGGGCTTGGAAGGAGAAGGAGAGGCAAGAAAAGGCGAGGGAAAGTGTGGTATGCTGCATGCTGCAACATGCAGCTGGTTCTTTTGCTGATGTCATCCTGGTTTCCCAGGTGATGGAATGTATCAGTTCAAGTGACCAGAACTGTTGTCTTGACTGGATGTGGAGCTGTGGATGGGTTCTTCTTTAGAGAAATAAACCTGAATTTCTCCTGCATACCTGCCTCCTTGCGTGATCCTTTCGCCAATCTAGGATCTTACACTGGCGTAGTCGGCTACACGATACAGGATACAAATTTCTCCAAGGAAAAAAGAAAGAAGAACTCAACAAGCCCCCCAACTACATCTTCAATTCTAAATGATCTTCACATTGTAGTATGTCTACCTCAGGTACTGTTTTCTTATTTGTTTTAATATTGGACTGCAACTTAAGCGAGTAACTTGGTCTCATTGTCACTCAAAAGCCCAGGCACTGGATTTTTTTTTTATTGTCTGGATTACCTGCTTTGACACTAATGCGTACTGTGACTTTAGTGGAAAAATCCACATTGTTCTTTGGATGTGCGTCAGGGTGCTGCGCTGTCTGCCTTTGTGCTTCGCTGCCTGCTTTTCCCTGAAGGTGTCATTGACTTTATTGCATTGGATTTCGTTTTAATCTTAGCTATTGAGGGGTTAAGAGCGCATTTGACCTGGCTGACTTCAGTCTAATGAAGAGTCGTCATTTTATGAGGCTTTTTGGCTTGTATTTGGACATTGTTACTTCTACATCATTCATATAACGAGCTTCCCTGCGCCTGCTTATTTTTAAAATAAGTCTTACCTCGCGCAGTTCTCTCGAGCGCCACTCCTCATCTAAGCTTCTGGAATCCTCGTTTTGTGTTGGAATCACCTTCCTGCAGACCCTCTGCCTCCATTGTGTGTGCATCCACGGAATCCGTATGTGCGTCACAGAAAGCACGCAGTCACGTCTTTGACCCTGCGTGACCGCCATCTTGGATTCACCTCTTGCCACTTCTGCGACAAGCACACATTTGTATTGGTTTCACTTATGTGCACTAGTGTTTTGGTGATCATTGCTGCGTGTCAACATCTGTGACACACACACACATATTGAACTTTTAATTTAGTTGCATTCTATTGTTGTATTCAGCGTGCCACTTCTGTGACACGCACACAAAATTGAGAGAACAACCACAAGTCATTTTGCTAACTTTGGATGATTTCAACTACACAAATTGAAAGGCTGTTTGCCACGTCTGTGACACGCACACATTGCAGATTTATATTACTCATAGCCTATTGTGTTTTGATCAGCGTGCCACTTCTGTGACACGCACACATCTTTGTTGTACAACGTAATTTCTCTCCTTCTGCGTGAATATACAATTTGTGATACTCCCTGTTGAAACATTGCTTTAATTTATTCTTTTCTTACAGGTCACTTTATATAGTGTGCCACTACTGTGACACGCACACATTTAACTCAGAACTCGTCAATTTTAACTTTCACCATGCAGAATGTTACAGCTTCTCCCTTCTTCCTCATGGCACCTGGGGAACCACCAGTTAAGTGGCAGAAATGGAAAAAGGTGTTTGAGCGCTATGCCAAGGTTTGTGGAGTCAGTCTCAGCGCTGAACGCAGATCGTCTCTTTTGCTTCACTGTTTGGGATCCGAAGGGCAAGATGTTTTTGATCATCTCCCCGAACTCAGTGATGCAGAGGGGGGAGATTTGAATGAGTTTGAGATATGTATGAAAAAACTGGACAAACACTACTTGCCTAAAGTTAGCACTATATTGGAGAGGTATCAATTTGCCAAAAGGTCTCAAAACGAAGGTGAAAGTGTTGAGGCTTACATCACTCAACTCAGAAAGCTCGCTTCATCTTGCAAGTTTACAGGATTGTTGGATGAGAGGATTAGAGACCAATTTATGTTTGGTTGCAATATTGAGAAGATTCGTGAAGAACTTTGGTTGAGAGATGAACCTTCATTAGATGAAGTAATTCAAGTGGCAAAAAGGGTGGAACATTCCATCAAGTGTGTTGACACTATAAAGAAGGATAAACTAGATAAGCAAACTACTGTTCAACTGGTTAAGGATGAAGTAAAAGCCATGTCTAAACCTGATAGTGTCTCTAAAACTAAAAGGAAACCTGTTTTATACAAATGTTTTAGATGTGATAAATTAGGACATTTAGCTAATGACAAAAAATGTCCTGCTTTAAATGTGATTTGTTCTAAATGTAAAAAAAAAGGGCATCTTTCTGTTGTTTGTAAAACCAAGATTCCCTCTTCTAATGTTAAAAGTGTGGAGGCTGAAATATCTGAGGAGGACTTTGTCTGTGGTCAGATAGTTGTTCAAGTAGATTCTGGTTTACAACATAAGTCTTGTCCTCTCGATGACATCATGGTAGGAGGCGAACCCACCAGAGTTTTATTCGACTCTGGTGCCAAGATCACCATCTTTTCCAGAATTTTCTATCAGGACAAGTTGGCTCACAAAATTTCTCTTTTTAAGCCTGATATACGCCCCTTAGCATATGGTGGGGAAGCCATTCCATTGCGTGGATACTTCAATGGACTCATTGAGTACAAGGACAGGTACACTTCTGGCAAAATATATGTATCGGAAAAAGTGGACAGCATAATTAGCTGGTTCCACTATTAAAGCAGAAAAGTGTCAATTTGGAACCTCCTCTATTCACTATTTAGGACATACAGTCTCAGGTGAGGGTATTGGCCCTAAGGCTAATCTTGTTCAATCAATCAATCACAGAATTTGTAGAGCGCACTACTTACCCGCGAGGGTCTCAAGGCGCTGGGGAGAGGGATGGGGGGGGGGATGTAGCTACTGGTCGAACAGCCAGGTCTTGAGTAGCCTCCTGAAGGTCAGCAGGTCTTGGGTCTTTCGTAGGCTTAGTGGAAGGGTGTTCCAGGTCTTGGCGGCGAGGTGTGAGAAGGATCTGCCGCCGGTGGTTGTTCTTCGAATGCGGGGGACGGTGGCGAGGGAGAGGTCGGCGGAGCGGAGCTGGAGGTTGGGGACGTAGAAGAAGAGTCGTCTGTTGAGGTAGGCTGGGCCAGTTTTGTGGAGTGCCTTGTGTGCGTGGGTAAGGAGTTTGAAGGTGATCCTCCTGTCGACGGGGAGCCAGTGCAGGTTCCTCAAGTGGGGGGTGATGTGGCTGTGGCGTGGTACGTCGAGGATCAGTCGTGCGGAGGCGTTTTGTATGCGTTGTAGTCGCTTGATGAGCTTGGCCGGGGCTCCCGCGTAGAGGGCGTTCCCATAGTCTAGTCTGCTACTGACGAGGGCCTGGGTGACTGTTCTTCTTGTGTCTGTCGGGATCCACCTGTAGATCTTGCGAAGCATGCGGAGGGTGTTGAAGCAGGAGGAGGAGACTGCGTTGACTTGCTTGGTCATGGAGAGCGTTGAGTCGAGGATGACTCCCAGGTTGCGTGCGTGGTCGGTGGGTGTCGGGGCTGCTCCCAGCGTCGTTGGCCACCAGGAGTCGTCCCAGGCTGAGGGGTTGGAGCCGAGGATGAGGACCTCCGTTTTGTCCGTGTTCAGCTTTAGTCGGCTGATCTTCATCCAATCAACGACGGCCTTCATTCCGTCATGGAGTTTGGCTTTGGCGGCGAGGGGGTCCTTGGTGAGGGAGAGGATCAGTTGGGTGTCGTCGGCGTAGGAGATAATGTTGAGGTCGTGTTGTCTGGCGATGCGTGCGAGCGGGGCCATGTAGATGTTGAACAGTGTTGGGCTGAGGGACGATCCCTGGGGTACGCCGCAGATGATCTCGGAGGCTTCGGATCGGAAAGGTGGGAGGCGGACTCTCTGGGTTCTGCCGTCGAGGAAGGAGGTGGTCCATTCCAGGGCCTTGTCTCGGATCCCTGCGTCGTGGAGGCGTGCGCGTAGAGTGCGGTGGCAGACAGTGTCGAAGGCGGCGGAGAGGTCCAGCAGGATGAGGGCTGCGGTCTCGCCATTGTCCAGCAGGATCCTGATGTCGTCGGTGGCGGCGATGAGGGCAGTCTCAGTGCTGTGGTTGCTGCGGAACCCTGATTGGGATGGGTCCAGGATGCTGTTTTCTTCGAGGTATCGGGTTAGCTGTTTGTTGACGATCTTCTCGATGACCTTGGCTGGGAACGGAAGCAGAGAGATGGGCCGGAAGTTCTTGAGGTCTCTCGGGTCCGCCTTGGGTTTTTGAGTAGGGCGTTGATCTCTGCGTGTTTCCAGCTCTCTGGGAAGGTCGCGGTCTCGAAGGAGAGGTTGATGATGTTGCACAGGTGGGGTGCGATGGAGCTGCTGGCTTTGTTGAAGATGTGGTGCGGGATAGGGTCTGACGGGGAGCCGGAGTGTATTGTGCTCATGTTCTTGATGGTGTCCTCGATGTTCACGCTGGCCCAGGCTGGCAGGGGGTCGTGGTCGATGGTGTGTGGCGGGTCTGGTGTATCGATCTTAGTTGGGGTTGTCTGGGTGTTGAAGCTGTCGTGGATGTCGGCGATCTTGCGGTGAAAGAAGGTGGCGAGGGAATCGCACAGGGGTTGCGACGGCGGGATGTCGTTGGTGTTGGAGCTGGGATTGGAGAGTTCCTTCACGATGTTGAAAAGCTCCTTGCTGTTGTGTGCGTTGTTGTCGAGGCGGTCTTTGAAGGAGATTCTCTTGGCGGACCTGATGAGGTGGTGGTGGTTACGGATGGCGTCTTTGTGGGCTGTGTGGCTGTCCGGTGTCTTATCGCTGTGCCATTTCTTCTCTAGTTTCCGGCAGGTACGCTTGGAAGCTAGGAGTTCCGAGGTGAACCAGCTGGCTCTTTTGGTGGTGTCGCTGTAGGTGAGCTTTTTCAGCGGGGCGAGGGTGTTGGCACAGTCGTCCATCCATCGTCTGAGGTTGCAGGCAGCGTCGTCGGTGTTGGATGGGTCGGAGGGAGGGCTGAGAGCGAGGGTTGCCCGGAGTTGGTCTTCGGTGACTTTGCTCCAGCAGCGGCGTGGGATCTGTTGGGTGCGGTGGTGTGTGGTGGGTTTCTGGAAGGTGAAATGGATGCAGCGGTGGTCGGTCCAGAGGAGTTCCGTGGTGTGGCTGAAGGAGACGTGGGAGCTTGAGGAGAAGATGGGGTCAAGCGTGTGGCCAGCGCAGTGGGTCGGTGTTGTGACGAGCTGGCTCAGGCCGAGGTTGGCGAGGCTGTCGATCAGGGTGGTGGAGTTGCTGTCGTTGTTCTCCAGGTGAAAGTTCAAGTCTCCGAGGAGGATGTAGTCGGTAGAGGTCAGGGCGTGCGTGCTGATGAAGTCGGCGATGGAGTCGCTGAACTGGGGTCGGGGCCCAGGGGGTCTGTAGACAAGGGTGCCTCTAAGGGTGGTGTTGGGGTCCGTGTGGATCTGGAAGTGCATGTGTTCGGCGGTGCTGAGAGTGTCGTCGGTGCTGGTCGAGACCCTGATGGTGTTCTTGTGGACGATGGCGATTCCTCCTCCTACTGCGTTGATGCGGTCTCTGCGGGTGATCTTATAGCCGTCTGGGATGGCTATGGCGATGTCGGGGGCGGAGGAGTCGTTCATCCAGGTCTCTGTCAGGAAGGCGACGTCTGGTGATGATGTGTCGAGCAGGTCCCAGAGCTCGACGGCGTGTTTGCGTGTGGAGCGGGTGTTCAGTAGGATGCACCGGAGGTGGTTGAGGTCCTTCTTGGCGGGCGCCTCGGTGGCTCTGAGGCTGGTGTAGCTGCAGTTCCGGCAGCTGAAGGGACCATGGGTGCGTTTCGGGGCGGCCTTGAAGCAGTTGTGCGTCCGTCCGGGGTTGAGGGCGTGGAGTGTGGTGGCATCGTATCGGCGTCGGTCCTCGAGGCTGGAGCGGGGGGCGCGCGGTCCAGGGGTTCTGGCGCTGGGCGCGGTCCAGTCGCGGACGGGCGCAGACGGGCTTGCCTTAGGCGTGCCTTCGGCGCGGCCGCACAGCGGCCGCCATATATGGGGAGGTGGGAGGGAGGAGCAGCTGGGAGGCGGGAGGCAGGGGCAGCGAATGGGCAGTCAGGGGGGCGGGGCCGCAGGGGACGCAGCGGCGGGAATGGAGAGAGGCAGCGGGGCACAGAAGGAAAAATGGGGAGAGAAAACAAACAGAGAAATACGGGCACAGTACAATGGGGCAGCGAGGGGCACAGAAGGAAAAATGGGGAGAGAAAACAAGCAGAGAAATAAGGTCACAGTACAATGGGGCAGCGAGGGGCACAGAAGGAAAAATGGGGAGAGAAAACAAGCAGAGAAATAAGGTCACAGTACAATGGGGCAGCGAGGGGCACAGAAGGAAAAATGGAGAGAGAAAACAAACAGAGAAATACGGGCACAGTACAATGGGGCAGCGAGGGGCACAGAAGGAAAAATGGGGGAGAAAACAAACAGAGAAATACGGGCACAGTACAATGGGGCAGCGAGGGGCACAGAAGGAAAAATGGGGAGAGAAAACAAACAGAGAAATACGGGCACAGTACAATGGGGCAGCGAGGGGCACAGAAGGAAAAATGGGGAGAGAAAACAAGCAGAGAAATAAGGTCACAGTACAATGGGGCAGCGAGGGGCACAGAAGGAAAAATGGGGAGAGAAAACAAGCAGAGAAATAAGGTCACAGTACAATGGGGCAGCGAGGGGCACAGAAGGAAAAATGGGGAGAGAAAACAAACAGAGAAATACGGGCACAGTACAATGGGGCAGCGAGGGGCACAGAAGGAAAAATGGGGAGAGAAAACAACAGAGAAATACGGTCACAGTACAATGGGGCAGCGAGGGGCACAGAAGGAAAAATGGGGAGAGAAAACAAACAGAGAAATACGGTCACAGTACAATGGGGCAGCGAGGGGCACAGAAGGAAAAATGGGGAGAGAAAACAAACAGAGAAATACGGGCACAGTACAATGGGGCAGCGAGGGGCACAGAAGGAAAAATGGGGAGAGAAAACAAACAGAGAAATACGGGCACAGTACAATGGGGCAGCGAGGGGCACAGAAGGAAAAATGGGGAGAGAAAACAAACAGAGAAATACGGGCACAGTACAGTGGGGCAGCGAGGGGCACAGAAGGAAAAATGGAGAGACAGAAAGCAAGAAATACGGGCACCGAGGCCACAAGCGGAGGGGCGAGCTTACCAGCAGCAGCAGCGGGCGGACAACACAGGCGGAGCTGTGTGGTGGGGGAGCGACCTACCTGGCAAGGTCAAGGGTCGCTCTCCTCACCGCGCAGCGGCCGCCATATATGGGGAGGTGGGAGGGAGGAGCAGCTGGGAGGCGGGAGGCAGGGGCAAGGAATGGGCAGTCAGGGGGCGGGGCCGCAGGGACGCAGCGGCGGGAATGGAGAGAGGCAGCGGGGGCACAGAAGGAAAAATGGGGAGAGAAAACAAACAGAGAAATACGGGCACAGTACAATGGGGCAGCGAGGGGCACAGAAGGAAAAATGGGGAGAGAAAACAAGCAGAGAAATAAGGTCACAGTACAATGGGGCAGCGAGGGGCACAGAAGGAAAAATGGGGAGAGAAAACAAGCAGAGAAATAAGGTCACAGTACAATGGGGCAGCGAGGGGCACAGAAGGAAAAATGGGGAGAGAAAACAAACAGAGAAATACGGGCACAGTACAATGGGGCAGCGAGGGGCACAGAAGGAAAAAATGGGGAGAGAAAACAAACAGAGAAATACGGGCACAGTACAGTGGGGCAGCGAGGGGCACAGAAGGAAAAATGGAGAGACAGAAAGCAAGAAATACGGGCACCGAGGCCACAAGCGGAGGGGCGAGCTTACCAGCAGCAGCAGCGGGCGGACAACACAGGCGGAGCTGTGTGGTGGGGAGCGACCTACCTGGCAAGGTCAAGGGTCGCTCTCCTCACCGCGCAGCGGCCGCCATATATGGGGAGGTGGGAGGGAGGAGCAGCTGGGAGGCGGGAGGCAGGGGCAGCGAATGGGCAGTCAGGGGGGCGGGGCCGCAGGGGACGCAGCGGCGGGAATGGAGAGAGGCAGCGGGGGCACAGAAGGAAAAATGGGGAGAGAAAACAAACAGAGAAATACGGGCACAGTACAATGGGGCAGCGAGGGGCACAGAAGGAAAAATGGGGAGAGAAAACAAGCAGAGAAATACGGTCACAGTACAATGGGGCAGCGAGGGGCACAGAAGGAAAAATGGGGAGAGAAAACAAACAGAGAAATACGGTCACAGTACAATGGGGCAGCGAGGGGCACAGAAGGAAAAATGGGGAGAGAAAACAAACAGAGAAATACGGGCACAGTACAATGGGGCAGCGAGGGGCACAGAAGGAAAAATGGGGAGAGAAAACAAACAGAGAAATACGGGCACAGTACAATGGGGCAGCGAGGGGCACAGAAGGAAAAATGGGGAGAGAAAACAAACAGAGAAATACGGGCACATTACAATGGGGCAGCGAGGGGCACAGAAGGAAAAATGGGGAGAGAAAACAAACAGAGAAATACGGGCACAGTACAATGGGGCAGCGAGGGGCACAGAAGGAAAAATGGGGAGAGAAAACAAGCAGAGAAATAAGGTCACAGTACAATGGGGCAGCGAGGGGCACAGAAGGAAAAATGGGGAGAGAAAACAAGCAGAGAAATAAGGTCACAGTACAATGGGGCAGCGAGGGGCACAGAAGGAAAAATGGGGAGAGAAAACAAGCAGAGAAATACGGTCACAGTACAATGGGGCAGCGAGGGGCACAGAAGGAAAAATGGGGAGAGAAAACAAGCAGAGAAATAAGGTCACAGTACAATGGGGCAGCGAGGGGCACAGAAGGAAAAATGGGGAGAGAAAACAAACAGAGAAATACGGGCACAGTACAATGGGGCAGCGAGGGGCACAGAAGGAAAAATGGGGAGAGAAAACAACAGAGAAATACGGTCACAGTACAATGGGGCAGCGAGGGGCACAGAAGGAAAAATGGGGAGAGAAAACAAACAGAGAAATACGGTCACAGTACAATGGGGCAGCGAGGGGCACAGAAGGAAAAATGGGGAGAGAAAACAAACAGAGAAATACGGGCACAGTACAATGGGGCAGCGAGGGGCACAGAAGGAAAAATGGGGAGAGAAAACAAACAGAGAAATACGGGCACAGTACAATGGGGCAGCGAGGGGCACAGAAGGAAAAATGGGGAGAGAAAACAAACAGAGAAATACGGGCACAGTACAATGGGGCAGCGATGGGCACAGAAGGAAAAAATGGGGAGAGAAAACAAACAGAGAAATACGGGCACAGTACAGTGGGGCAGCGAGGGGCACAGAAGGAAAAATGGAGAGACAGAAAGCAAGAAATACGGGCACCGAGGCCACAAGCGGAGGGGCGAGCTTACCAGCAGCAGCAGCGGGCGGACAACACAGGCGGAGCTGTGTGGTGGGGGAGCGACCTACCTTGACACCATCACTCGCATGTCTGCTCCTACCTCTAGGGAGGAACTCATGAAGTTCTTTGGTATGATGGAATATTATAATAAATTTATTGAGAACTTTGCCGAGAACAGTTTTTGTATGAGATCTCTCTTGAGGAAACGGGTAGATTTCAAGTGGTCTAAAGAGTGTGGTCTTGAATTTGAGGCTCTTAAGAAAAAACTCAGTAGTGCCCCTAAACTGAAAAGTTTTGATCCCTCTAAGACTTCTGTGATCACAACGGATGCCTGTCTTAAAGGTTTGGGTGCTGTTCTTCAGCAGGAAGGTGAGGGGGGAATGCAAACCATTATGTTTCTCTCTCGTTGTCTCAAAGATGCTGAATCTCGCTATTCCGTTATTGAACGGGAGGCCTTGGCAGTATTCTGGGCTGTAAAGAAACTTAAAAAGTTTTTGTGGGGTACCACATTTTTGATAAGGACTGATCACAAGCCCCTCTGTGAAACCTTCAAGAAGAGGGGGATAGATATGGTGTCTAGCAGAATAACAAAGTGGGTCATAGCTCTTCAGGAGTATGATTTTGACATAAAATACATTCCTGGCATAGAGAATGGTATAGCTGACACCCTCTCTAGACTTGTAGAAAAGGTTGAAAATGACATACAAGATGAGGATTTTGATGATAATGATATTCAAGTTTGTGTTGTTGAGGATGGGATTATTGATGAACATCAGTGGCGTATAGAACTATCCACTGATCCTGTCCTTTCAGAGGTTGTGTCACTCATTCAGAATGGTTGGCACTCTAAGAAGCAAGCATCTGGAGAGGCTAGCACGTTTTGGGGTATTAAAGATGAGATGTCTGTGTGCGATGGGGTTCTTCTACGTGGTACAAAACTGGTTCCTCCTTTTAAACTTCGTCAAACTTTAATTGACCTGGCACACAAGTCACATGCTGGGATGTCAAGAACTAAGGAAAGACTTCGTTCTTCCTACTGGTGGCCAGGACTGGATTTACATGTTGAGAGAGTTATTAGGGATTGTATTGTGTGTTCCATGAGTGATAAGTCAAAGAGTACAAGGGTTCAACCTATGGTGGTAAGAGAACTTTCGTCGGGGGCCTGGAAGGATGTTGCATTGGATATACTTGGGCTGATTCACTCTAATGGTCAACAAATGTTTATTTTGGTCCTTATGGATCTTTTCTCTAGGTGGCCTGAAGTTCATTTTACTGTTAATATAGAGACTGGACAAGTTATCAAATTCTTAGAATCTCTCATGGCCAAAGAGGGTTATCCTGAAACCATTCTTACTGATAATGGTGAGAAACACACAGGTTTGGCAGTGTACCCCGTAAAGACCTAGCACCTGACCCACTATCCCTAATTAGTATAATAGGATTTCTCCAGTGATAGTGTGTGCACACCGTTAACACACCCACTGCCGCGGTGCAATCCAAAACAGGATTATAACAAACAAACTAAAGCGCAAAGGTGCACCACTTCGTAACAAGAAACAACAGACACATTACAAATCATCAGATCCGTGTCCATAATATTTTCCATATATTTTCTTCTTTTATTTTTCGAAATATTCTTGATACGTAAAAAACCACAGCCGACGCGTTTCGTCCAATAATGGACTTCTTCAGGGCTGTAAATTTGACAAACATATATATGTACATAAATATATATATATATATATAAAAAGGACATCACCAACATCAATATTCACATTCAGACAATATATATATGTACAGCTTATGCACAGAAAAATAATAAAAACCATGAAGACAGGACAAAAAATCACATAAGTATTATACTTAACGTATACCAATTTCACAACATGTCTCGACTAACAAAACTTCTATCTGACAAACACCTAATTTTAACATTTATATACAATATTTAGACAACTATAAAACACATACTATTTGTATAAAACTCTCTCTTGGTCTCTCTGAGTTTTTGGTAGCCCTTTTCTTCCCTGTCCTTTCCTGTTCACTCTGTTTTGGTTATTAATCTTGGGTTATACAGGGCTATTGTTCAGAACAATACAGGGTTATTGTTCTAAATATTCATTTCTTCATATTATTGATTGTTCAACCACAGGAGGAGATAATATGATATTTTTTATATATTCTTTCTCATGAATTTTTTCTATGAATTTTCTCTATAAATTTCTCTGCACTCTTTCTCAGGATTTTCCCTAAAACATTTTCTCTGCGATCTCTCTTTCCGTCCCTCTTTTTAAACTCATTTATATAAATGTAATTTTGTTTATGGTTTTATACAAATAGTATGTGTTTTATAGTTGTCTAAATATTGTATATAAATGTTAAAATTAGGTGTTTGTCAGATAGAAGTTTTGTTAGTCGAGACATGTTGTGAAATTGGTATACGTTAAGTATAATACTTATGTGATTTTTTGTCCTGTCTTCATGGTTTTTATTATTTTTCTGTGCATAAGCTGTACATATATATATTGTCTGAATGTGAATATTGATGTTGGTGATGTCCTTTTATATATATATATATATATTTATGTACATATATATGTTTGTCAAATTTACAGCCCTGAAGAAGTCCATTATTGGACGAAACGCGTCGGCTGTGGTTTTTTTACGTATCAAGAATATTTCGAAAAATAAAAAGAAGAAAATATATGGAAAATATTATGGACACGGATCTGATGATTTGTAATGTGTCTGTTGTTTCTTGTTACGAAGTGGTGCACCTTTGCGCTTACTGATAATGGTGTTCAATTAGTTTCACGTGAAATGGAAGCATTTCTTAAAAGTCGTGGGATCAGGCACAAGAGATGTTCTCTTTATCACCCAGAGACAAATGGAATGGTAGAAAGGTTCAATAGGGTGTTGAAGGAAACTATCTCTTGGGCTAAGAGTGCTGGTCTTAATTGTAAGGAAGAGGTTCTTAAAAAAGTTGAAAATTATAGGCTGACACCACAGAGCACTACTGGAAAGTCGCCTTTTGCTCTTTTTAGAGGTAGGCCTCCCTGTACATTGGTTGAGCCCTCTTGGGTTAGACACCTTGAAGGTTCGGTCTCTCTCTCTTCATCTGAGAAAGTCATCCCTGACTGGCGCAAAAGAGAAGCTAAATGCTTATCCAGAAAGTCATACTTTGACTCTAAGAAATCCACTAAAGAAACCAAGGTCTTGGTTGGTGATTTGGTTGTCATCAAGCAACCTGGTACCAAGGTCAAGTTTTCCAAGCCCATACGAGTTATAAAAGTGTTCAAAAATGCTGTCAGAACTCAAGACCATAGGGTTTGGAATTTGAACAGAGTCTGTTTGTACAAAGGGGGAAAAGAATGTGGTGATCAATCTGTAATTTGTAAAGATGCTGGTACTGTTTCTGGTTCTCCACGCATCTCTTCTAGGAATGTTAGAAGGCCAAGCTATTTAAAAGATTTTGTATCTTGAATGTTACGTTCTTCTTTCTTTATTGTCCTTCTCTCTGGCTCTCTTTCTTTTCTTTTTTTTGTTAACGGGGGAAGGTGTGTGGTATGCTGCATGCTGCAACATGCAGCTGGTTCTTTTGCTGATGTCATCCTGGTTTCCCAGGTGATGGAATGTATCAGTTCAAGTGACCAGAACTGTTGTTTTGACTGGATGTGGAGCTGTGGATGGGTTCTTCTTTAGAGAAATAAACCTGAATTTCTCCTGCATACCTGCCTCCTTGCATGATCCTTTCGCCAATCTAGGATCTTACAGAAAGGCAGGAGATAGATAGGGAATTGGAGAAAGAGCGGATAGCCCTGGAGGAAGAGAAGCTCAAGTTAGCAGCTGATAGAAGGCATATGTAGCTAGTTAACTGTAGATCCCTCCCTAAGCATAGACTAGAAGTGTTTACTTTCCTAGAGGAAGCTCAGCCAGCTTCACTGTTCCTTACAGAAACATGGCTCAATGAGGAAAGTGGCCCTGATATTGTAGAAGCCCTGCTGTCATGCTACGCAATGGTAAGGCATGACTGGGTAGATAAAGGGGGAGGAATTGCAATTATTGTGAAAAAAGATCTAGATTGTAAGTTCACCCCAGAAACAATCGCAGTTAGTGAAAGTTTGGCCTTTTCTATCAGACTTTCTCCCAATTTCACATTTTCAGGGCTGCTGACATACCAGCCCCAGGTCCAGCTGCAGAGTTTATGAAGCTAGTGCATGACATATTAGCTGCTTCTAGCTTGCAGTCAGCTAATTTCACGGTATTAGGAGACCTAAACATCCATGTAGAAAACTCAGTATGTACAGGTTGTCGACTGTCTACACGACTTGTCAGTGATCCGCCTTACCCAGCTAGTCAATCTTCCAACTCACAATAAAGTTCACACTCTTGATCCAATTTTTACTAACATACTTAACTTGACAGTAGGTCAGCCTTTGCCAACAATATGGACCGACCATTACATTGTTCCATTCTCGATTCCTAAGGTGGGGAAACCTTTATCTATAGCCACACACTTTAAGACCTCCCGGCAATGGTAGAAACTTAATTCGACCAGATGGGAGCAAGTCCTTTGTAAATCAGTCCCCAGTTTTATCGAAGAAGCTGAGGTCTCGCTGTCATATGCAGGAGTAAAAAACTGGATTACAAAGAACCTGGATAAATTAATCCCTCTAAAGACTACTAAAAATGTTGCAGCTGGAAAAAACCTCTTGGTTTTCACAGGAGTTGCAGCAATTAATCAAAGAATGTAAAAAACATGAAAGGAAATGGAGAGTTAAATAGGATGACATGAACAAACGGATCTACAAAGCATCGTTGAAAAAATATTCTGATCCCATTACAACAGCCGGTACAAATGATCTTGCAGAGAGGATTAAGCAATCTGCTAACTCTTCAAAAGAGATCTATAATATAGTGGATTCCTTTCTTAATAATGATACATCCGAAATTGGACCTAGGGCATCAATAGAACGTTGCGAAACTATAGCTAATCACTTTCTCAGGAAAGTGAAAGCTAGCTATGATACCCTATCAGGCTCACCAGATTACAGTAATAATAAAGATAACAGGTCTAGAGACATTGACATCGAAACATCACTCGCAACTGACCATAGAGGATGTCACAGCTGTGACCACCTCAATTAAATCAGGCTCTCCGCTTGACCCAGCTCCAAATGACATCCTACTGAAGGGGGCATCACAATGATTACTGTTCTGACTGATTTATTTAATCCTTCCCTCAGAGACCTGCTCTCTTCCCCTGCAGCACTGCTGCTGCAGGGGAAGCACTGCTTCGACTTCGCCGCTGCTGGTTTCCCGCTGCCCTGCTTAGGCAGGGTTCAAGGCTGTTCTCCGCCAGTCCGTTTCCTGGTACCGTAGCTGCGCATTTTGTTCGGTGCCTGCTTTCCCCTTTCTGCTGCCTGCTTATTGTGTGCTTATTCTGCGACTTATATTTTTCTTTATTGTGCCATTTGTGTGCCCTCATCGCCGCCAGTCTTTTTCACCCGCTGCTGCCCCCGCGACCCCTCCCCCCGCCGTTTCCTGCTCCCGCCTCTCAGCTGCGCTCCCTCCCCCCCTCCCTTACTTAATGGCGGCTGCGGCAAAGGCAAGCCCGTCTGCGCCCGTCTGCGCCCGTCTGCGCCCGTCTGCGCCCGTCCTCGACCCGACCGCGACCAGCACCTGGAACCCTGGCCCTCTAGTCTGACAGCGCTACAGCTCCTCGGCTCTCCACGAACTCAACGTTGGCAAGAACAACAACTGCAAGCTCTCCTCACCTCTCGACACACACGGACCTTTCACCTGCCGTCACTGCCACCATTCCTTCACCCTCACCGAGACACAGGACCCTCCACCTCCCTCCAGCAACAACTCCATCGCACCACAAACCCTGAGATGCATCCTCTTCAACGTCCGCTCCCTCCATAGACACGCCACAGAAATCTGGGACCTCCTCGACAGCACCGTCCCAGACATCACCTTCCTCACCGAAACCTGGTTGAACGCCGCCTCCGGACCAGACATCGCGATCGCCATCCCTGAAGGATACAAGTTCACCCGTAAGGATCGCCCCAACCGCCCCGAGGAGGCATCGCCATCGCCCACAAGGCCAATCTCCAGCTGAGCACCCACTCCGACGGGCCCACAGACCTGATGGAACACCTCCATTTCAAGATCCAGACCAACCCGTCCTCCACCCTCCGAGGCACCCTCATCTACAGACCCCCCCGGACCCCGCGCTCCTTTCTCCGACTCCATCACCGACATCATCATGCCACGTGCCATCACCTCCATGACTTCACACTGCTAGGAGACCTCAACTTCTACCTCGACAATCGCCAGGACCCCAACTCCGCCTCCCTCCTGGACAACCTCCACATCATAGGACTCAAGCAGATCGTACCAGAACCAACGCACTCAGCTGGGCACATCCTTGATCCCATTTTTACAGCTGGGAACTCCATCCCCTTCAGCCACACCTCCGAACTCCCATGGACGGACCACCACTGTGTTCACTTCACCTTCAAATCCAACATCCCCTGCAGACACCCGCATCAGCTCCAGCGCAGGAATTGGAACAAGATCTCCGACGACCAGCTCGCCGCCGCCCTCGGCAGCTCCGCTCCCACCACCATAGACGAGGACCCGACCACCGCCGGCCGCACTCTACACAACTGGATCACCAACTCGCCAACACCATCGCCCCCCTCAAGAAAGCCTCCAAGCCCCACGCCAAGAAAGCCAGCTGGTTTTCCACCGAACTCCGAGACTCCAGACCACCTGCAGATGACTCGAAAAACAGACCTCGACAACTTCGAAACAGCTACCGCTGCCCACCACAAGCTCATCAGACTCTCCAGGAAGAAAGCACTTCAGGGCAGAATCTCCACCAACGCACACAACAGCAAGGAACTCTTCGGCATCAACAAAGAGTTCGCCCAACCCAACAGCGAGTCCACAGACATCACTCCCTCCCAAGACCTCTGTGACAGACTCAGCACTTCTTCCACCAGAAAATCGACCATCTACGACAATTTCGACGACAACAACCCCCACGAGGAACCCCCTCCCACCTCTCCCAGCAGCACGTAGCCAACAGTAGACAGATGGACCGCCCTCAGCATGTTAGACACTGAAGATAATGAAGACCACCCACTCAGGGGCCCCCACGGACCCCTGCCCCCACCACATCTACCGCACAGCCGCAGACATCATCGCCCCCGAGCTTCAACATATCAACCGCTCCTTCGAGACCGCCTCCTTCCCCGACGACTGGAAACACGACGAGATCGACCCTCTCCTGAAAAAACCTTCAGCGGACCCCACCGACCTCAGAGAATTTCAGACCGATCTCCCTTCCTCCCTATCCTGTCAAAGTCAACAGCCAACTCGCCGCCTTCATTGAAGAAAACAACATCCTCGACTCCTCCCAATCAGGTTTCAGGAAGAACCACAGCACCGAAACCACGCTCCTCGCAGCAACAGACGACATCCGGGCCCTCCTCGATAGAGGAGAGACTGTGGCCCTCATCCTCCTAGACCTCTCCGCAGCCTTCAACACTGCACCGCACCCTAGCCCGCAGACTCCACGACACAGGAATCCAGAATAAGGTCCTCGACTGGATCCTCTCTTTCCTCTCCGGCAGAACGCAACGAATCAGACTCCCTCCATTTCTCTCAGAACCGACTTCAACCACCTGCAGAGTTCCACAAGGATCCTCCATCAGCCCGACCCTGTTCAACATCTACATGGCCCCGCTCGCATCCATCGTCAGAGCACACAGACTCAACATCACATTGTACACAGACGACACCCAACTCATCCTCTCCCTATCCTACGAACCCAACATCACCATACGCAACTTTCAAGACGGAATGGAAGCTGTCGCCAGATGGATGAAGAACAGCTGCCTTCAACTCAACACGGACAAGACGGAGGTACTTATCATGGGCCCACACCCCGATGCCTGGAATGACACCTGGTGGCCCCCTGCCCTCGGGAACCCCCCCACCCCCATGGACCACACACGCAACCTCGGAATCATACTGGACTCCGAACTCAAAATGGACCGCCAGATCAACGCCATCACCTCCTCCTGCTACCACACCCTCTGCCTCCTCCGAAAGACTTTCAAGTGGATCCCCCCGAACAAAAGGAAAACTGTCACACACACCCTCATCAGTAGCAGACTGGACTACGGCAACGCACTCTACGCCAGGATCAACAAGAGCCTCACCCGCAAACTCCAGAACGCCGCGGTCAGACTAGTTCTCAACCTACCGTGCCACAGCCACATCAGCCAACACCTACGGACCCTACACTGGCTCCCCATCAAGAAGAGAATCACCTTCAAGCCTCTCTCCCATGCACACAAGGCCCTCCACAACACCGGACCCACCAACCTGAACCAGCGCCTCACTTTCCACGCTCCCCCGCGTTCTCTCCGCTCGGCCCAGCTCTCCCTTGCAACGGTACCTTGGATCAAGAAAAACAGAGCAGGAGGGCGCTCCTTCTCCCTCCTCGCGGCCAAGGCATGGAACTCCCACCTCTCCACCTTCAACAGACCGCATCGCTCCCTACGTCCCTAAAGGACCTCAGATCTGGCTCTTCGATGGAACTCAGTGAACCTCCAGGATCTACGGAACCCCCCCTCCTGCCCCCCTTCCCTCAGCGCCTTGAGACCCGTTCTGGGTGAGTAGCTTGCGCTTTATAAACCCCTGATTGATTGATTGATTGATTGATTGATTGATTCCCCTGAAGAGCTGCAGTGTTCGAGCGGAATGGAAACATGCCATCATCCGACTATTACTAAAGAAATCCAACCTAGACCCAGAGATAATAGAAAATTATAGACCCATCTCCCTTCCACCTGGTGTTAGTAAAATGTTAGACAAATTGATCAACAGGTACATCACCGATCATCTGGAAGCTAATAACATACTTCACCCTAACCAGATAGGTTTTCGCGTGGGCTGTAGTACAGAGACAGCTCTTCGAAAGGCCACAGAGGATCGGAAGGTGGTCCTGGACCAGGGTGGATCGGTGGCACTGATCCTCCTGGACCTGACTACCGCTTTTGACATGGTCTCCTATCCTACCCTTCTTTGCCGATTGGAATAGTCTCTATTACTGACATTTGTGAAGAATCCTTTACAAGGACACATGATCCATATTGGATATATGTTTGTGTTTATCAATATCCATTACTGTTTTGGTTAAAATAACTGTTCAAGAGGGTGCTGGGTGCAGTTCGATTAAATGCTTATATGGTTTACATTAGTTTTTCTAATGTACAGGGGCTACATGTGGTAGTAGGGTGCCGGAACTGCGAGTGCACCTCTGCTTATGTACAATCGTACTAGAAGTATTCTCACTGACAGACTGATCTGGATATAAATATTGGTACGAGGTGCGGTCATTTTCCCATTTTGGACCTCTACTACCGAACTTGTTTTTACCCTTCTAATCAAGTCTGGGCAGTCTTCAATCCTTGTGGTCCTGTTGCATTTGTCTGCCTGAGGTGTGTTTGAGAGGCCGTGGGTGTACTGGGGAAGGATAGTGAGTGGATGTGAGCTGTTCTGCTGGACCTTCCAGATCCCCGTGCCCCTCCCTATTCCTGAAGAAGCCTGGTGGGCTGGGGGTAGACACTCGCTCTTATCTGTGTTTAGCTGCACTAACTCTGCTAGTAGTGACCCCTTCTGTTGGGTGATGGTCACGCCCCCCCTCGTCTGGAGGTAATTAAAATTCCTCTCTGGGGAATAGCCCAGGCTAGCATTAAGAGCCTGTCCGGGGAAGACAGTAAGTCATCCTTTGCAAGCTTTGGACACACAGTGAATATGCCTTAAATGTGCCTTGGGATTGGAAGGGCACCCAGGATTCAAAAGTAGCAGACCCTCTAATTAAATCAGCCTACCAATCAAAGGTGACAAAAGTCTGGCCTTAGCGGTCAGTGTTTGTTCAAGACTGGTCTACGATTCTGTCAAGGCGACCAACACCGGTCTGTCCAAGGAGGCCAACCATGGGGGGGGGCTTAGCCAGCTGCAAGATAGCCGCACCTTGAGTGGGCTCTGCCGGCCAAGCCGATTATCTGTTAAAATCCTGCGGACTGGAGGCTCACTGGACCCCCTTTGCCAGTGGCGTAACGAAAGTTGCAGGGGCCCCCCTGCAAGGTATAGAGAGGGGCCCCCGCTCCGGATTTAATCCGGAGCTCTCCGGCGTGAGTACAGTGCTGAGGGGGCCCCCTGCAGGTCGGGGGCCCCCCCGCACTGCGGGGGATGCGGGGGCCTGTGTTACGCCCCTGCCCTTTGCCTGAGCGCGAGGCTGCCTGCACCCTAGGATTGTAACGATGGCGCCATTTCCCCAGACATCGCACCACTGAGGGGATTCTTTCCTCGAGGACCGCGCAGACGGAGGCCTAACATGGCAGCCCCCGTGACTGAGCTGGATGGCGTAGGACGTGTGGCCCATGCGGTGCGAGAGCATCGCACTGCCGCGCAGTAGACCACCCTGCTAGGAGGTGATCCTGCGGTGCATATTGGCGCTGAGGCTGCAGTGAACACCTGATGGCTGCAGCGACCATGAAGTGCGGGACAGCGCTGGGCTCTGCAGTGCACTTGTCGCCCAAGTAAGTGGCGCGGCTTGCGGCGGCTGGTGGCTGCGGGCGGGATAGGGGCACAGGCGCTGTACAGCAGGCGCCTGGCGGACAGGGCCCGGTGAGGTGGAGGGAGCCCCACTTACGGTTGCTGTTGTGTCTGCTCGGGCCCCGCGACAGGAGCATTGCGCCTCCCTGGCTTCCCCGCTCGGGGCACGCCCGCTGTGTGAGTCACAGCGCGTGGAGCACCTCAGGAGCCAGTGCAACCCGTGGTGAAGCCCTGGGACCTTTGCTGGCGCGCCATGCAGGTGCCGAAATCACCTGTTAGCGCCCCACATCTCCTCGCTTGCCGCCACATGGCCTGACTTCGCCTGAGGTGTTTCCGGCTCGGCAGGGCCTACCAGCGGTGTTCTGCATGAGAGGCGACATTCTCCTGCCGCGCTGATTTGCCTACACTACGTCTCCTGTGACTGCGGACTGGCTGAATGTATGGTGGGCCTGCACTGTACTACTGTCCTATTATCTGTGGCCCGCGTGTTGACACGCTCCTCACCTTGTTGAACACCCCTGGGTAGATCCCGGTAGAGCCTGCTGTTGGGACAAACAGAGGTGGGCTGCGCTGAGTAGGAGTTGGCCATCATTTTCCAGGCGTTGCGGCACATAGCACGCCTGGCAGTATATTGCCCTCATCTTTCACTGCACACCGTGCGCAGAGTGGGATAACTGCAGCCGGCGTCCTCCATAAGTTACTGGGAAGCGGGTGCACACTTCTCGATAGCGGCTTTTGCATAGTGGCCCATCGGCATTTTTGCACTGCCTTGAACGTGAACCCACGGTGGCGACGCTGTCCCTGAGTTGTTGTGCGTCTTTCTCATCCATTCTCTCGCCTATTTCACTGGGGCGTGCACCATGGGCAAGGCGGACGCAAAACAGACAAAGATCTCGTTCGGCAACAGGCGCCAAACCAGAAAGGAAGAACCAGCACAAGAAGCGGAGGAACAGTCCACCCAGACAGATGCCACTGCAGCGAGAGATGACTACCTGAAGGCAATCCTGCTGGAAGTTAAATCCAGCCTCGGCACGATAGACTCCAAACTAGACCGCCTGACTGCTCACCTCGACCAGGTAAAGGCGAGAGTGGACACGCATGAGGCACAGATAGCGCAGTTGGAGGTGAGGGTGTCAGAGGTTGAAGACGCGACAGCGGCGGACAAGCAACAATTACTAAAGATGGACAAGGTGTTGGAGCTGATTATGGCAAAGAATGAGGACTTGGAGGCGCGCTCCAGGAGGAGCAATATTCGCATCACGAGCCTGCCCGAATCCACCAACATCGCAAGGATGGAGGACTACGTGGAAACTTTGCTGCGAGACCTTTTTGGCGATGTGCTCTCCTCAGTATTTATTGTAGAGCAGGCGCACAGATCCCTGGGGCCGCACCCACCGCTGGGTGCACCAGCTCGCCCGATCATAGCCAAGCTGTTAAATTACAGTGACCGCGACGCTGTGTTGCGGGCGGCACGGGAGATGGGCGAAGTGCTGCACCAGGGGAACCTTCTATCGTTCTATCCAGACTTCACCTTGGTGGTGCAGGCCGCCCGCCGGGAGTTTCTCCCTGTCCAAAAACTTCTCCAAAAACTCGAGGTGCAGTACGCTCTGATCTATCCTGCCAAGCTCAAGATCCAGAGGGGCGCCCAAATACAGATCTTCCGTGACCCCAAGGCTGCGCTGTCTTTTGCTAAAAGGTTAGAAGCACAGAAGCGTAATGCCACTAAGACCCGTGAGAATGCTGAAACAGGACACTTGAATGACAATGACTAATTGAGAATGTGGGGTATTGGCCATTGGTTTTTCTTTTTCCTGCGATGCAGCCTGGATAACAAAGTTACTAATGGGTTGATGTCTTGGGCTCATGGTTGAGTTTCCTTTGGGGCGAGACGCCTCTATGCTTACTTATACTTTGCCTCATTAATGTCCGACCACTAGTGTGGCTTGGCCACCCTGTCTTCGTGGCAGGGGTGTATGTCAGGTGGAACCATGCCCCTTTGGGTTAATTCCCTTTCCCGTCTATGTAGCTCCAAGTTTGGGTTCCCTGGGCGGGGGGGGGGGTTTGGATACTCAACCTAATTGGGGGGTTGGAGTGGGTGGTGGGTGGTGGGTGGGTCGGGGTTTCTCCTGTGGAGTTGGTATCTCCTACAAGAGGTGTGTTTTTTTCACTGTTCTGTTTTGCTTTTGGCACATTATTGTGGTATGCACTAGGCAATGCGCTGTTCACCATGACGTTTTCTGCGGCTCCTTTCACTCCACAACATTGGTACTTCGTTATTGACTCACTCCGCGCTATCACATGACGGACACTAAATTTTGCACATGGAACATTAGAGGCCTAAATGACCACCGCAAGGCACGCCTTATGCACGCGCAGCTTATCAGACACCAAGTGGATGTCTATTTCCTCCAGGAGACACATCTCCTCTCGACCACTGCCTCTAGGCTACTATCTCGACACTGGGGCGAAACTTACTCCTCCTTCTATTCTAACTACTCCCGGGGCGTCTCCATACTCTTCCGCAAAGGCCTCCCCTGGCAAAATACCCATTCTCTCATTGACTCAGAGGGCAGGTATGTGATCCTCGCGGGCATCCTTTACAACCAGCCACTGATTTTAGCAGCACTGTACGGCCCAAATTCAGACGACCCTGACTTTTTTACACAAGTCTGGCAGCTTATCTCTTCCCTGGGACCCCACTCCCTGATCTGGGGAGGCGACTTTAACATAGCTCCCTCGCCGGCGCTGGACCGCTCTGGCGATCGCACCCAACACCCTCAGGCCACCTCCCTTCTCCACTCTATTATATCGGACAACTCTTTGCTGGATGCATGGCGACATGCGTACCCTGACAGGCGCGAGGGCACCTGTGTCACGGGCTCGCAGGGCACATGGTCTCGCCTCGATCTTTGGATCACTACTCGCGACGTCTCTTCCTGGACCACTTCAGTGGACCACATGGCCCGCACCCTATCTGATCACGCCCCTGTACACCTGCGTTTGTGGTTCCTGCTCACACTGCGCCGTATGTTTGCTTGGCGTCTGCCCCCGAATGCTCTTCGGGACGCCGCCTTCCGCAAAGAGATTCACGGCGCTATAACTGCCTACTTTGAACACAACGTCGGCTCGGTGGAGTCGCCTTTGACCCTCTGGGAGGGTTTTAAGGTTGTAATTCGGAGAGAGTGTATTGCTAAGCAGTCCGGGGTGTTGAGGTCCATCCGTGGCACTCTTGAGCATCTGGAGAGCGAGGTTAAAACTCTAGATCTCCAACAATCTCGGGACCCCTGCCCTGCTACACTTGCGTTGATCAGAGCCAAACTTACTGAATTCCATGAGGAGGCCGAGAGGGAGATCGCTTTTTTGGGCCTGTCGTTATGGTGAGGGAGACCGCCCCGGCAAAACACTTGCGAACCTCCTCACACAACCGCATGCCTCCTCTTATATAATGGCGCTGCAGGATGAGACCGCTGGTAGAACTACCTCTCCTACCGAAATCATTGCCAGAATATCCGCTTTTTACTCCCAGTTGTACTCTGCCGGTGAGGCGGCTCCTCGTGAGGTTATGGATCAATATTTTGACACCATCGAACTTTTATGGCTGAGTAACAATCATCGAGATTACCTTGACGAGCCATTCACTCAGGAGGAGATCTCCACTGTCATCGCAGGTCTCCCGGGTGACAAGGCCCCCGGTTCCGATGGTCTCACCCCTGCATTCTATAAACAATACGCGCCTCTTCTTGTCCCGCACTTAGCCGCAATGTACAACAACTCTCTCGATCGCGGCAGTCTCCCTCCATCTCTCCGCGAGGCCCTGCTCACCCTTCTCTTGAAACCGGATAAATCCCCCGAGTGCTGTGATTCGTATCGCCCACTGTCCCTCATAAACACCGACAATAAAATCTATGCCAAGTTGCTGGCTACCCGCCTTCTCCCTCTCATGTCATTAATCGCTCGCCCGGATCAATCCGGTTTTATTACGGGGCGCGCCCCCTCTCACAACCTACGAACCATTTTCTCAGTCCTCCATCAGATCAATCCCTCACTACCGGCTGTGGCTGCCTTATTGGACGCTACCAAAGCCTTCGACACTTTGGAGTGGCCCTCCCTCTTCTACCTTCTCCCTCGCCTGGGATTCAGTCTAAATTTTGTACGCAAAATACAGCTGCTGTACACACTCCCCATGGCCCGCATCAGGATTAATGGGCAGGGTACTGACCCCATTGTCATCTCAAGAGGCACCAGGCAGGGATGTCCCCTCTCCCCTATGCTTTTTGCCATAGCCATGGAACCTCTTGCGGCGCGACTCCGCCAACATCACACCCACCGGGGCATCGGCTTTTCGGCCCGCGCCCTTGTCACATCCATGTACGCGGATGATGTCACGATATATGTCCGAGACCCTCAAGAAAATCTTGCTCCTATGACCAGGGAGGTGGTGAGATTAGGGTGCCTCTCTGGAGTCCAAGTCAATTGGGGCAAGTCGGTCCTTTTTCCCCTCACGGATGCTACAAAACCCTTCACCCCTGACTATCCCTTTGTTTGGGCGTCGGGTCCCACCAGATACCTCGGAATCTGGCAGAGCAGGGATCTGGACGAACTTTGGAAGTCTAATTTTGGATGGGCGATGGATTGGCTGGAGACCAAGATCCGCATGTGGCAAAAGCTCCCTTTATCGTTAGCTGGGCGCATTGCCATTGCTAAGATGGTGGTGCTCCCAAAATTCCTGTAACTCTTTTAAAACATCCCTGTCCCTCTCACGTCGCATTTGTTCCGCAAACTCCGCTCCAAATTATCACTCTGATCTGGGCCGGCCGCCAACCTATAATTGCTTATGATATTCTTATTCTACCCCTGGTCCGGGATGGTATGGGTGCCCCAAACTTTAAGCTCTATGCGCTGTGTGCCCAGGCCAGCTTTCTCCACTTTTGGCTCCACCCACCGCCCTTTCAACCTCACACGGCAGTCGAGTCGGACCTTGCTGCCCTATGGCCGATTCAGACCGCACTTTTTCTCCCACCCAAACCCCCTTGCGGCGAAATTTATACGGTCGAATGCCTGCGCTGGGCGTGGGATGGGCTGCGTAAATACACTGGTGCCAGCATATTGTACGCACCTTCTTTGAGACTTGCTAGCAATCCAGCATTCCCCCCATTTCAGACGGCTGGCATGGCCCGCCGCACAGCTCACTTAGGCCTTAACACTATATCGGACATTTACCCTGACAATACGTTTTTCACTCTTCCCGATAACGCTGCTCCCCTCGACAAGCTGCTATATTACCAGATTAGAGCGACATGCAGAGAAGATAGCCCCGCGTTCCCTCATGCACCCCAGACCAACACAGCACTTGAGTTTGTCCACTCTTCCAGCTCCCCGCGGAAGTTGGTCACTAGATTATGCCTATACGATGTGTTAATTATCGAAGTGTTTTTAACACATTACGTGAACACATTTCAGTATTCCAATGAATACTTTAATAATCTCTTGTGGCGCTAGTTAGACCCCCCATGCGCTTTTTGGCACCATTGCGGGTACCTCGTATTTGAGATTTCCCATCTTTGCCTGTCTAACCGTTAATGAGCATGAACCAAGCGTCACATCACAATAGAGAGGCACCGTCGCTGGTATTCTAATCTTTACTGCGCAAGCGCTAAATGCCACGACTCACTCCCCGGGCGTTAATGCGCCATCACGGACACGACGTTAAGAGTTGGTGCCGTTCTAGCGTTCGTCTCTATCACGGCACATGTTCAGTGACATGACCCCGTAACCACACCCTTTTCAGGAAATTACTTGTTTGAGCACACGCAAGGAACGCCACACCGGCGGGATCCTGTCCACACCGTAGGTTACAGCGGATGCTATCCTAAGACGAAGTAAGTTGCAGCGCTCAGCAAAAAAGATTGTCAAAAATTCGGTTATCCTAATGCGCTCTTTACCGCATACATTCACTTCCCCCAGGGTCTCAATACAGGAAGCTCCTATGTGTGACAGGATCCATGGGTCCATATATACGCTGAGTTTAAGTAAGCCGCATCTCTGTCATATCTGTCAGTCTGTCTCATGTGTTATTTTAGCCATGTTTCTTTGTATTCTCTTTGATTTAATCAGATCACGCGCAGTAAATGTCACCAGATAAGCTATTGTTTTTAACTCCCGGCAACCACGTGTACCCTAATGCGACACCTTTGCCACTATAGCCAATCATAATTATTGATAGTACGCATCAGCGTCACATTTTGCATAACAGCCTCAATGTTACCACACTAGGGCCACGTAAAGAACGTTAATGTGTGCTCTTACGGCACATTGTAGCCACGCATGGTCATTCACTAAATAGTCATCATGCATACCCACATCCAGTCACATGCATGATGTTTCTATTTCACAGCCTTGTTATTTACAGGGCAACCCTACGCATGGAGGAGCGCAGAAGTACTAGACATGCATGATACAAGCAACATGTTGACAAATATGTGTGTCTACCATATTTTGCCTTTTCAGATACTCATCGCGATGGATCTGTAAGTAACACGATCCCACCACATTCACAGCGCACTTTAGGGCGTGCGCTGATATATACACCTGGAGTGGCCTTCTAGATTTTTGGCCACACTCACATTTATGGTCCTGATGAAAGCCTCACTAATACCGCAGAAGGCTGAAACTAGTTGACCCACACCTTTTAGGGATATTGAGGCACATTTTTACCTCACAAGTATCCCGACTATGTTTTTAATCATGTCCTAAGACACTTTCATTAAAACGTTTACAAGGGCATTTCTTAGCGACATTTTCATCATTTATTTACATTTTACATAGCACTTCACTTTTCACAAATAACCCGCTCCGCTGTAAATCAGGCGTCGAAGCACAGCTGGATTGCACTTGGCAATCCAGCTGGGACCCCGATGATGAAGCATGCCACCTACTAGGTAGGTGGGTGAGGGGTCTTCTAAAAACAACCATTGGTTGTCTGCGTTCCCCGATAAGGGTATAGGTCACTAACAATGACCATAACCCTTTAGGGACTTGTCCACGTTGTTTTGTGCACTAGATTATATGCTCTCACGCTTGCCACCTCCTCCACTAATACTGAGCGCGCCAGCAATGCGTGGTGTGGACTTAGAAAAGGACCTCCCTCCTGAGCAATGGCTCTACTGTTGCAATCAGATCAAGCGCCTCTCCCCCAACTATCGTCTGAGGCTCATTCATTTTAAGTATTTGCACAGACTCTACCGCACCCCCGCATCCTTACACAAGATGGGCTTACTTGACAACGATAGATGCACGCGCTGCTCGGCTCCCGGTGCGGACTTTGCCCACCTGGCCTGGCTGTGCCCCAAGGTATCATCGTTCTGGCAGGGGGTATGCGCAGCCATCGGCGACATTACACTTGAACGCATCACTCCTGACCCCCTGACATGCCTCCTGGGTCACGTCAAACACATGTCGGATGCCAACCACAAACTAATTGCAATGCTACTAGTGCTTGCTAAGCGTAGAGTAGCCATGCACTGGGGGCGTAAACCGGCTCCCACGGTTCAGCATTGGCTGGACGATGCAGCCCATTGCCAGACACTCCTGGGTGAATTTTGGGATTCGATGCCTGCGGCCAGCAGGCCCCCAGACATATGGGCTCCTTTCATCTCCTATCTTCAACGATTAACCGCCCCTGACAGCCCGCTGACGGACTCCCACAGTCCTGACACGCAAGATGCCCGTGACGGTGTTGCTGGTCTCACTCCCTCCCCGGGCCAGAGTATTTGTGCCTCCTCCAATGTGCCTTAATTACCACTCAACTACTGATGTTCCATTTCTGTGCTACTCTTGGCCTTCACTACCTTGCAACGTGAAGTGCAATTGTGAGTGTAATTTCAACAGTATTAACCGCTGTGATGCCTACCTGTAATGTGCCATGTTTGTTTTTGAAAAATCAAAAAAAAAAAAAAAAAAGGCCAACCATGACCCGTGGTGTGAAGGCAAGATAAGACGCTTGCACAATGCGTCTCTGAAAATCCTTCGATAAGGGCTAAACTTGAGAAAGTTTTCTCCGTGACTGATGGATTATGCTGCACAGGAGTTTGTCAGTTTGACAAGGAACAAGTGCACTGGCCAGCTGCATCGGTCACAAATCAAGCTGTTCCTATAAGGTTTCTGGAGCTGACACTTTCAACAAGGAAATTGCAGACAGCATCCTCCCCTAGATAAGGAAGCTTGCAGCACATCAACGGAGGTAGAGGGAGACAGGGAAGCTTGATCCCAGTCCTTGAAGGTGAGATCACTTTGACCAGACTCCTCCCCTGTGTTGTGGAAGCCTGTGTGGTACTTCCAGTTACAATTGGTAACTGGTTAAAGAGTGTCCGGTAGTACAGGCCCCCACCTTTCTTTTTCTGACAACTGGGGGTTTCAGGGTGTGCTGGCACTCTGACCAGTCACTACCGTCCTATAGCTAGCCAGTTGCTACTGTACTAGTGGGACTCAAGTAAACTGTGCCAAGACATCAGGCACCTGTGATCAGATTGAAGGAAGTGGCCTGATTCAGGTCACTAACGACCACCTCTCAGCCTTCCATACCAAATGAAAAGTTGGTCAGACAGTAGAGAATACAGACCAATATCTGTTTATTCAGGTACACTCAGAGTGGAGCCCAGTCTCTAGGAGTGCTGCAGAGGTACTGACACCGGCAAGCAAAAAGATACAATATGTTCACCTCGCAACTGGGCTGAAACACGCCCACAGTGGAATTTTCCAAGCAGATGCAGCTGGACCTTGAAATACAAAAGAAATAAGTTTCGATTCTCATATCTCACACCACCTAATACAACCCAAGGTCGTTTCACCCTGTACCCGCCACCAGACAAGTGGGAGAGGGCCTCTATCTAGTGAGAAAAGTATGCGCAAATAAGAACAGTCTATTCATTAGTGAAGCAAAACCCAACCTTGGGGAAGTTAAACTCAGCAGAAGCCTTTTCTCAGAAATAGCAAAGGATTAGTTTCGATCATGATTCAAAATGGCGTCTTAACAGAAAATGGTGTCGCGAATGCTAACTTACATAGGATAATACGCAAACAGAAACAGTTTCATTTTAACAAGATCCCTGTGCCACTAGACCGGTGTCCTCACTCAGGATGGGAGGGCACTGTGACTTATGTTTATTTGGGTGGCAGTTTAAGGGCTAATCAAGAACATTTGACTTGACATCAAATGCTGACACTTCCTCATTTCAATACAAGAATTGGTATCATGACTCTAGTGATTGAGAGCAACTCTGCGGAACATTGTCTGTAATATGCAAGGCTAATTGTGTGTCTACATGTTAACTGTGTTTTTATAGTGCTTAGCATCTAGGCGCTATAATACTGTTTGGGGTCAAAATCCTGGCCCAGATGGTTGTAGAGACATCTGGTTTTCACTGTTTATCCTAGTTTTATGTGTAGTATAATTCTCTTGTGTGTATTAAAGTACTAAAAGTAAACCACTGACTGGACATCGATTTTATCCACTGGTATTAGGGTGTGCACTGTATTCTAAATGTCTAACCTCACCCCCTTGAGTAAGCCTTGGACTGGTCTGTCTCGCTACCCTGAAAGAGTCAAGTGCTGGAGAGGAGTACTTGGTTATCCAGTTTTGTCCACTAGTATGAGGCTCCAGGACACTAGCGGGGGGAACTCCAGTTGATTAAAATGGAGCACCATAACCCGAGTGCCCTGGTGCCCAGGTGTTAGAAATGGGATTTCTGGCTGGCTAAGGGAGGACGGAGCTTTAAAACGCCGGCAGGTCCCGGTATCGGTGCCATAATATTGTGTGTGGTCACCCTGAGGACACGTGACCAATTGGCATGTGGCACATGACGAGTTGGTTGCAGGTACGAAGGACACTGGCAACGACTCGACTAAGTGGTAAATTCCAAGTGAAGTGAAGACTGGTCATCCCCTTAGCCCTGATGAAGTTGCGCAAATTGGTAGCAACGAAACATGTTGGCTCTTTGGATGCAATAATGGTCTGAGTTGAACCATTTTTTAACTGAAGACGCTCACAGCATTGAATAAAGTTAAATCTAGCCAGTGAGTAGTATTTCATTTTTAATGTTGGGAATTGCATTTCATTTCCTTTCTCACGGGGACCAGCAGGGCACTTGAGTGACATTAGCGCTTACAGTGCATATATAGCTTTTCTTTCACTGTCTCTTTTGAGAAAATTCACGTTGGAACACACTTTTCTTTTATGGGGAGAAAGCAACCGATGATGATAAGTGGGTGTGCTAGTGAGTACCAACCAGCAAGCCCCCCTTGGTGTTACTACCGTGAGGTGCTCTCTCTCCACTCTCACATTTTTTCTAATTTCTAACTAATCTCTTGTGGGAATCTGCTCTTGTGCTGCAGTGTATTCACATTGGGTTATAAACCGAACATATAGACACTTGGATTAGCGGCAGTGAACCGCGCCGGTGGGGGAGTCTTTAGAAAATATTATAGACCCCTCTAGTGTCTGGAAGTTGAGGGTTATTGTTCATTTTGAGTCAGGTCCTTGTTGTTGATAAAGTGGTGAGTGGGGGGCGGCCTGACTTTCTTTCCCCCTTGTGCTCCTTTTTGTGTTGATGGCTAAGGCATGCGCCAAAGCCAGGCAGAAACCACCACTCTAGTCAGGGCAAGGGAGTTACACGCTGAAGATAACCCCTGCTCACCCCCTTGGTAGCTTGGCACGAGCAGTCAGGCCTATCCCAGAGGCAATGTGTAAAGCGTTTGCGCAACACACACACACAGCGGCGACACACTAGGCACACCACAAAAGAAACTCCACACAAGGTTATATAAAAAAAAGCCTTTGTATTACTCATAAAACACATTAGGACGCAATCACATATATACACTGTGCCACCTGGCACTAGGTATGACTTTACAGGGGATTATATATATTACAGGGCCAATCGGGCCACTGTCATCATATCACAGCTCACAGGTAGTGTAAACAACCAGTAACTATTGGCAAGGGTGCACTTAGCACCAAGCCTGAGGCATGAACATCATAGCATTACATAGAATAGCCTATTATGCGTACATCATAATCACATCAGGCCCACCTTAGGCCTAAACCTCATCAGCAGCAATGTACCATGTGATCATTAGTGCACGCGTGGGTACTCAGCATAGCACAGTATGCCTACACAGAATTAGCAGTGCACCATTGTAACCATTTGTAGTGGGGCACCCACCATAAATACATCAGGCCCACCTTAGGCCTCAACTGCACTGTACAACACATAAATCATTAGCAGGGCAATGGGATACATACTCCCAGATTGCACACATCACCAACCCATGGTGAGGTCAACACCTTGTAATATGGTCGCATATTTTAGGCCACCATCACATATATCCCTGGGACCACTAAAGTAAATACCCCTACAAGGCACATGTCATGAGCACCACACTAATAGTAGGCCTAGCATTGCAGTTGGTTTAACAAGTAACTACTGGCAAAATAGCACATCATACAGCCCATGATCATAACACTTGTTACCACAACGCTTCTGTGCTTCTCCTACGTGCTGCGTGGTAACTGCAGGAACGGGACCTCCATCCAGGGTCGCCACCCCATCCTGCTCTCCAACCTCTCATGGGCCCCCAGAGGTACGTATGTAGCAAGGGGGGGGGGGACAGCCACACTCTGCCGCGCTAGTGAGGAGACCTCTCTTGGTCCCTGTAGGCAGAATGGCCCCTTAATTACCGCTGTCAATGAGTGCGGTACATCACCAACATAGAAGATGAGGCCGCTCGATCCTGTCTGTGCCCTACACCGACCAGGCTTCTGGTGAGGATTGGGGCTGCCGTCTCTCCACGGACTCTGCTTCTCCTCTGGAAGGCGGCGGCCCCGCCCACAAAGATTAACCAAGTTGGCAGGGAGGCCTCGCTCGGTCCTCCTTGCGTGCTAGGACCTTGTCGGGCCTCCAGCTATTGCCAGGAGCCCTCTTACCCCCGTTGGGGCTTTCGTGCCCTGGGCACTGCTGCTTGGCTGGCGTCGGCAGGAAGACCCCTCCTGGGTCTTCCATCTGTTAGTCCCGGAGGGAGCGGCCCGCCAACTTGCGGTACCGTCCTTGCCCCGCCTCTGCTCATAGTGCGAGGCTTGTGCACAGCCCCCCCGTTAGGGCTCTTCTCACCTCAGCTTCCCGCAGCACCGCCGCCCACTGTGGCGACTTTAATCCGTCTTTGCAGACACGCGGGGCTCTCAGGCTTTCCTGCTGCTGCTGCTGCGGCTTCACTTTCCGCCGTACCGGAAAGGAGCCTAGTATTCTCCTCCCCGTCTCACTTCCTGGCACATGGCCCCGCCTACAACCAGGGACGGCCACACTTCCTTTCCCCTTGGCCTGGCTTCCGGTTTTGGGAACTGCTGAGCGAAGTCTCCGCAACTCCTCGGTTCTCCCAGCAGCTTCCGAAGTTGCAGGCGCGATCCCTTCATGGGAGGTCACGGCGCGAGCACACCCTATGCCCTCCGCACCGCTGCAGGCTGAGCCCACCTCCTGGGCTCTGATACGAACTCCCAAAGTGCCCACCATGCACCTCTGGGGTGCAACGCTGGAGCCCCCATCTTCGGGCTTAGGCAATTGAAAGTAAAAAGTGCTCATGAGGCGCTGGGAAGCCCCCCTTCTAGGGCTCAAAAGGGGCAATGATGCAGTAGTGCTCATGAGGCGCTAAGTCCACAGTCCCCTAGGCAGAGCTGGGCACAGGCAGGCCAGCACGTAGGGACCCCCCAGGAGACAGCAGCTGGGTCCCACGGCGGTTCCTCCTGGCGCCCAGCAGTCCTTCCACTCCAGTAAGCACTCAACAGCACAACATCTTGCATGGGGTCACAGCCCCAATATTTATATGGAAAAGGTCTTTGCTCTCCCCCTGCACAGGGCTCTGAGCCCGGTCCAAACCAGTTCTGGGGGCACCTACACATGTGCACAACAGCCTCCTTTGTCAGTGTAGGTCCTGGCCCCAGACACACCACAGGGGGGCGGAGCCAGCATTGTGTGAGGCAGGCCCTGTCCTATTCAGGCCCAGGTGCTACTCCTCTCACCACTCCAAATGAAGAAGGGCCTATTCAGCCTAGCGCTGACTCACCCAGCCCCTCTGGAGCCACTGCACCTCCCCAGCCCCTGTCACTCAAGAGCCAAACATGCAATACCCAACAGGCAGGCACAAAGACACATAGCACACAGAAATGCCCACTTCTAAAAGTGGCATTTCTAAAATAGTGATAATAAATCTGCAAACACCATTATGCAGCCTTTATTATCACTATTCCAAACATACCAAACTTGACCACGCTACTCCTCTCAGATCAGGAATTACCACTGAAACACTTATCAGGGAATCCCCAATGCATTCCTATGAGAGGGCAGCCTCACAGCAGTGAGAAACCAAAATGGCTGTTTGTCACTACCAGGACATGCCACACAGTTAAGGCACATGTACTACCTTTTACCTACAATGCACCCTGCCCATAGGGCTAGCTAGGGCCTACCTTAGGGGTGACTGATATGTAGTAAAAGGGTAGTCAAAGACGTGGCATCCATTTTATGTGCCACGTCACAGCAGCAGTAAACTGCGCGCACAGGCCCTGCAATGGCAGAGGCCTGAGGCAGGTTTGAGAGGCTACTTTGGTGGGTGGCGCAATCAGCGCTGCCAGCCCACCAGTAGCATTTAATTTACTGGCCCTGGGTATCTGGGATACCGCTTTACAAGGGACTGATAGGTAAATTAAATTAGCCAAACAGGTGTAGACCAATCTTACCACGTTTTACCATAGAGAGCACATGCACTTTACACTGGACAGCAGTGATAAAGTGCCCAGAGTCCTAAAACCACCAACACCAGGTCAGAAAAAATCCTAGGAGGAAGGCAAAAAGTTCAGGGATGACCCTGCAAAAAGGGCCAAGTCCAACACAACCCCCTTCCAGCCAAATGCCAGGGTTGACCAATCATTACCTTGATGGGCTTCCCTGCTTGGGGCGATAGAACACGGATGCAGGGCCTGCAACTGCAGGGGCACACTCCAGTTCTATGCCAATCTGAACCCATGTGGTTCCCTCTGTCAAAGCTCCCAGGACCAACTAAGCTACCCCACTGGGCCTCCCTAGCTGTCCGCGGCCAGGACCAGGCCCTAGGCCATCCAGATATCTCTGGTCCTTGCCATCTCAAAGAGTGGGGGGCGGTAGCCCCTGGTACATAGTATCCATTCTCCACTCTTCCTCTCATCAGTGCAGTTCTAAACTGCCACTGATCCTCCAACCTAGGGTCCGCACCCTCAGGCTGACCAGAGGTCACGGGCGAGGCTCTCCTCCCCTACCTCTCCTTCTTGGGTTCCGCACTCTCCTCCTAGGAGAGGCACCCTCAGAACACAACTCTCCCACCAGTTCAGGACCTCTCTCCTGCAACTGGTCTCCCAACCTAGGATCTAAACCCTCAGGTTGAACCGGGGCCAGATGCGAGGACTCCCTCCCTCTGCACCCCCTTCCAGAGTTCTACACCCTCTCACCTGGAGTGGTACCCCCAGAAGACAAACCGGTCAGGACACTGCTTACAGATGTCCTTCCTTCCAGGTCAGGAAGAACCTGAACCTGGTCTCCCAACCTAGGGACTAAACCCTCAGGTTGAACCGGGGTCAGGGGCGAGGACTCCCTCCCTCTGCACCCCCTTCCAGAGTTCTGCACCCTCCCACCTGGAGTGGTACCCCCAGAAGACAAAACGGTAGGGACATTGGTTACAGATGTCCTTCCCTCCAGGTCAGGCAGAACCTGAACCTGGCCTCTCAACCCAGGGACTAAACCCTGCGGCTGAACACCCGCATGGCACACCAGGACTTCCTGGGGAGCAAGCATGCCCCCCGAGGGTAACACATACCTCCTGTGTTGCGTGACAGTCTGCCTGGCGCTGATCTCCCGACCCCTGTCCATGTGACAGTGCGCGAAGATCCCCCAGGACAGAAGTGGTGTCACCATGGTCACTCCTAGAAGGCTCAACCCTTATGGCTGGCCGCTGACCCACTGGTTCTCCCACTGGGCACGCTCTCTCCCTCTCACCCCTTCATCTGGACTTCTGCACCATCCACTTAGGCGTGGCACCGCCAGACACCAGAACTTATGGAGCTCCGCTTACAGATGCTCCAAGTTCTCCTGACACTTGGAGATCCCCCTCAACGGATGGCCTACCAGTACAGCCTAGGCTCCCCACCTGGTGTTCCCTTAGGGAACCCTCCAGGCCCTGAGACTGGGTTTCGGGCACCTTGTGACGCATCCCATCCTCACTCCTTCTCCGCGGAGACAGAACGTGAGCCCCTACACCCCTCCCACTACACCAGGACCTATCTGGGCTACTAAAAACCTTTCCCACCACCCTGGGCTGGGAAATACCTGAGCCACTCCTCTTAGGGTCACTCCCCAATGCCTCCTCCAACCCTCTGGCACTCAGCCAGAGGTCTGCCTCCTGTGCAAGTTCCCTGGGATCAGAGAACCCACACTCCAACAGGTGTTGGCGTAACCCTGGAAAACAACAACGGAACATGTGCTCTATGACAATCAGATTGAACAGCCCTTCAAAATTGTTTGCTGTGCTACCCATCACCCAACCTTCCAGTGCATCACAACACTCATCCACAAACTCCCCCCCAAGACTGGCGAGGCAGCTTCCTACTGCCCCTGAACCTCAACCTATACCCTCCAGGTGTGACACACTCTTCCTGGGAACTAGGTACCACGCTCTGGGATCTGGGAGTGGGACTTCCTACACTGGACTCACTTCTGCTGCCACCACTGGACCCCATCCTCACTGGCGAATCCAGACCACTAAGACTACACTCAGGGGACATATCCTCAAGAGTTAGCCTTTCTATGGCGAAGGTCCTCTCTTCCTCCACCATCCTCTCATACGCTAAGACCTTCTCAGTCTCTAGCTTTTTCTCTTCAAGGACCAACTCCTTGAATCTCAACTCCTGAGCCAATAAGGCCTTTTTCTCCTCCACAACCAGCTGCGCTATCTCCTTGGCATGCTCTAACCTGAGCCTTTCCAAAGCCAGCTGGTGCTCCCTTTCTTCCGTCCTATCCACCCACTCCTCTGGGGACAGGGAAAGGGATGGGGCACTGGCCCCGGCACTGGACCCAGCAAGGGACTCCCTCTCTATGGGGTCCTCACTATCTACTGGCGTCCCTGCCCTGTCATTTTCTCCCTCCTGTGCAGACTCTTCAGGGCCACCCTCAGACCCACCACCCTCTTGGTGATGGAGCAAGGACTCAAGAAAATGAGACTTGCTCGATGAAATCTCTCATTAACTTTTACTAAGTATTAATTAATAAATAAGGCGAAATTAACATGCACCCAACACAGAAAAATGGGGAGAAAAGCTTACGCATGCTTGAAATAATGAGAAATAAAATGCAGCACAATTAAAACCCGCTTTAACTTGCTAAACGCTTTGCGCATGTGCAAACCCGAATGACGCATAAAATAATGTGACTAACTCGCTTTGAGAGGGAAAAACCCCCATGCATGCGCAAGAAGAATTGAAATACGGTCTTGAGGCACTGCATGCTCAGTATATGCTTGCTTGATTAAAAAGAAAGCTGCTGCCATTAACGCTTTTGCCCAAGAGTAATAATAATTACATGGGATAGAGTAGAAGTGGGCGGTGAACAGTGAGAACTACATGTTCAAGAAAATAATATCTGTTTTTGATTCTTTTATTAATAGTGAATATTTGGGCCTGCTGGTCCTTGACTAAAAAAGAAGATTGCGAAAGCTGCGCATGAGCAATGAGCCCATGAAATGACCGATGACACAGAGGGAGCTGAACGCTTGCCAAGCTCCAAGGACAGAAAGGATGGGAAAAGAAGAAGATGTAGCAGCAAACTGTGAAGCCTGTATTAAGTGAATTATGGCATGTGCAACAAAATATGCATGTTTCAAATAAAATTATGAATGAGTAGAAGGGGCAGGATTAACAAACAATAGGTTTGGCTAATAAAATGAATACGTCAGCTTGGGATGATAAAGACACCCCAATCATATTTAGTAGTTTAGTGAAGTTGCAACACTTGAGGGTGGGACATGAAGAAATAAAGAATATAACTAAAGTGATTTGAATTGAGAAAAAGGCTGCTGCTGATATTGACGATGACGATGATATGATGCTGACAATGCTGCTGGGAGCTGAGCAAGAGAGAGAGAGAGAGAGAGGGAAGACGAGTGTAGACTCAGAAGATCCAGACTATTGCCTGATTAGAATTGAAGATTGCAGAAGAATATCGAGGAGGGAGAGAGTGTAAGAGAGGGAATCGCCCTGGTGCGTCGGGTTGTAGAGAAGTCTAGTAAGTATCAAACCTGTCCTGATCCTATCCTTTGATCTTTGTCTCCTGATCCTAAGTCAGGGGACCTCCACCAGCCCTTTGGCCAGAGAGTTGGTTTTCCAGTTATCCTCATTAGGTAAATGTCATCCTATCCAGTATTTGCATATTTCGTTGCAAATGTATTTGATGTGCCTTTTGTCTCTTCATCTATCCACTCTTGTACATTGATGTTTATTGAGAGCTTGTGTAATTGAATGTACTGTACTTTATGATTGCTCTCTCTCCCGTTTGATAAAATTGGAGTTTGCACTGTGTATTTGTAATTGTTGAGCGTTCAACTTAATGACTGAAATTTTAGATAAATTCATCATAATTATTATATTCAGAGTCTGTGGTTATTTCATTATGAAGTTTAGTTAAGAAATTGTTAATATCACCATCAACTAACTCAACTAATGGTCTATCGACCAGAGGAAGAGTGTTGATTTCGTGAAGATTAGTTAGGCACGATATTGTAACTGATTTATGGTTACAGGGAAATAACTAATCAGAATTTGTGGAATTATTTGAAATCAAAACCCTTCCAGTGGGAAATTGGCCAAGAAGAATACAAATAAAGGTATTTGGATAAAGGTATATGGGCCCATTGAAAGAGTTCAGTTTTGGTGTGTAAGATATCCAACCTTGGCCACTTCGTGCTGGATCAGTTTTTCTGGTAGCAGAGTTATGGTTATTATTGATTAGTTTGGTGATGATTGATTATTGATTATTGACTACATGTTCTTAACATGAGAAGTTAGTGTCTTGTTTTATGTTGTCTGGACAGAGATACCTGGGAAACCCGGGAATTGAATTTTGAAGAGTGTGGGAAGGAAACCACACTGCAGAAGGTTACTCTTCTGTTGTCATAATACCTAAAAGCTACGGAGGGCTGTGGGTGTTATAATAGGGACTATATTGTATAAGAGTAGAGTGTGAGTGATAGCGAAGGGTCTACATGTGAAACTTTGGCCTCACCCGAAGGAGGAGTATCCCTAGAGGAGTAATAGGTTTTCCCGAGCTTAAGTGAAGGGCAAACAGTGGTTTTTACTCGTAGTGTAAGGAAGTATTTTCTTTTGAAGCAAGTGAATAAACTATCTTTAATTAGCGGTACAGACAGAGTAGCGCTGTTTTTACGTTGTTACTAACAGAAAAGATATTAAGAAAAGTTTAGAGAAAACACTGCCGTATTATCTTGTGAAGGGAGGGTCAGTAGTAGGAGTCATACTGATGTCACAGAGAGCCGAACGCTGGTATTGGTTGAGACAGCGGGCGTGTAACAAGTGCCAATTGTAAAGGGAGTGTCAGTAGTAGAAGTAATACTGATGTCACAAAGAGCCGCGCTGGTATTGGTCGAAACAAGTGGGTGTGTGGAAAACTCTGATTGGTTGGTAGACTAGAGCCGCACTGATATTGGTTGTGAAAGAAAATACATAGTGAGCCTTGATTGGACTGTTGGTGTGAGTCGCGCTGGTATAGGACGAGTGCTGAGAAACAGGATCCGTAAGAATACGGAAGTTTCTAGTTTAGCTTGTTGAAAATAACTAGTTACAGAATGAAGTTGATTAACAAAATCAAGAATTTCTTTAAAAAGGATAAGCGTGTAGTAACCAGAGAAGGGATTCTTATGCCACCCCCTAATACACCTGCTTCTTTAATGATGTTGGAACGAGGATACCATACGTGTGTTTGGTTGGAGAATAGGGTGGAATATACGAAAGGTGATGGTGTTTTAGCTTTCCATGAAAATGGTACCTTTATTGTAAGGGTTCTTCAGAATTTGAGAAATTGGATGAATACATTAGAACCTAGTCCTAGGTTGACGCAGTATGAAGCTTTGGAGGAATGGGAAGTTGAGGCATTTGAGCGAGAAAAATACAGAGGAGGTAGAAGAATAAATAGGGGATTTTTCCCAAGACATCCGTTTGATACTCGAGGAGATGAGATGAAAAGATGGAGAAGAGCTGTAGTAACAGAAGGGTTGTATCCAGTATTGATGTCTGAGGATCAAACAGGGAGTAAATGCAAAGAAAAAATGAAGCATACAGGTATGGCAGGAACAGAATGTGATGAAACGTGATGAATTATTAGAGGACATTTTAGTTAAAAGACCTCCACTTTATCAAGAAAATGTTGGAGAGGCAACTCCAAGTGCACCAATGATGAGAACTCCCTTAGTTCCGCAGGTTTTATATGATCCAACAGCTACCCGAGTGTTACAGGAGAAGGAAAGGGATGCATTGAATAAAGCAAAAGAAGAGATAATTCAGAAAATAAATCAGTTAGGTTTAAATGCTGAAGCCATGACAGTGCCAGTAACGATAGGTCCGGTTATTCCACTATATGGAGATAAACGAGACAGCCCGAGATTGCAAACAGTGACAATTCCACAAATTAATGTTAGAAAAGAGGTAGCAATGTCAGAAGCTCTAACCAGTGAAAGTGATTCAAATATCTTGTTACTAGATCTCCCTAATATTGAAACAGTGGCTGAAACGCCAAGGAGAGGTTCGCCTCTGAATAAAAAGAGAAAGGAATTGATGGATACTCCCATAGCAGGAAATTCAAAAGGATTCTCGCCAGATGATCTAGAGGAGTGGGCGAAAGGATTAGACAAAAAGAGACCTCAGACACCAAGTATAGATGTAGCCAAGTTGAAAGTGGATTTGGAAGAAATGATCATTGGTACAATTAGCCCAGAGAGATTAGGTACATACAGAGATGAAGAATTGCTGTTTTTATGTAAAGGTATAACCTGGAGAGCAAAGAATCTGCATGAGAAAATAGTAGAAGTTGCTTCAGAATTTGGAAAAGATATAGAAAAATCGAAATTATTGCAGAAACCATAAAGGGCAGAATTTACGGAAAGAGTGTGTCCCATGAGAGAAGTTCCTGGAGGTGGATACGTTCATGTTCCATGGTCCAGACAGGATATTTTGTCTTTTACAAATGATTTTCCCAGATTAAGGGAGTAACCAGTTGAATGGTACAAGCAGGTAGAGAGGTTCGTGAAAGTATCAAAGGTATTGTTGAAGGATTTAGATGGTCTGTTTGATATAGTGGTGCCAGCTGATTTTTGGACAGAATGTAAGATTACGGTTGATTGGCCAACTGAAGAATATTCAAGAGATGCAAAGACTGGTGCACCTTCAGAAGAGGTGATGAAAAAGTATCAGCAAGTGATTACTTTCTTGAAAGGGAAAATTCCTCCAAGGAAACAGATTGGGTTAAAATAGATAGAACAACTCAGGAACCGAAAGAGTCAGTGCATGCGTATTATGAAAGGTTGTTGCAGGTATTTAAGCAGTATAGTGGATTTGAAAATATTGGTGATAAGGATATGGGACATTTTGTATACAGGTTTGTGTATGGATTGAGATCGGAAATTAGTCAGATGATTCAACAGCATATGCTTTGCTGGCAAAGTAAGCCCATTGATGATATTTTAAAATTCGCAAAGTATTGCAGTGACGATATTGACGCAAACATAAGAAACTGAAAGAAAAGATGATGTGGGCACAAGTGAAGTTAGCAGAACATCAAGAGGCAAGTTCTGGTTCTCAAAATGAAAATCAGTCGAATAACCAAAATCAGAATAGTCAAGGATTGAATGGGAATAAAGGAAAAGGGCGAATGAGTAGAGAAGCGAAGAAGAAGTTTCCTTGTCATGCGTGCGGAAAGCATGGGCATTGGAAGAATGAGTGTAGAAATGTTCAACAGAATAATGGGGTAAATCAAAATTTAAATCCACAGATGCAGAATGAGGTGGTTGTGAATCAGCAGCAACATCAGCAGGTAGTTACTCCACAGTTACAGGTGCCACAAGCTCCTATGCCCAACTGTATGAATGCTCAAGTGCAGAGATACAGTGTGAACACCGGATTTCGTGGAGAGAGTGGTAAGAATACACAAGCGGTTCAACAATATTGGATGCGCAGTAACAAGTGTGATTCGGATAGTTCCCAATGACGGTGCCTGAGGGGGGAGGAAGAATGCGTGCTTGGAGCATCTTTGGCGGTAGATCAGTCAGGTCCATTTGTTGACGAAAAAGTGGAAGGTAATGACATCACTTTCCTAGTGGATACTGGTGCTACCCGTTCTACTGTGAGAGCAGTAGAAATTCCAAACCTACCCCTCTCGGGAGAAACTATCCAAGTTGTAGGAGTCTCAAATAAGCAAATAAAAACCCCACTTACTAAACCAATAGAAGTAAATATTGGAAATTTCAAAGACATGCATCAGTTTGTGGTGTGTGATTCAAGTCCGGTTAACTTGTTAGGGAGGGATTTGTTGTGTAAGATGAATTGTACCATCTATTGTACACCTGATGGTATTGCTTTCCAAACCCCCGATGAAGATATCGCTTTCAAGATGAGGCTAGCAAAACAAGGAACAGAAGTGGATGAGATGTTTTCACTTCTAACTGAAAACAGTCTACCTGATGAGCTGAGAGACACAGTGAGATCAGATTTATGGGATTTTTCAGGAGAGGAAATTGGTCTGATGGCAAATGTAGACCCAATTAAAATAATGGTGAAGGAAGGTGCAATTTATCCAAACACTCGACAGTACAAAATGAGTCCTGAAGTAAAAGCAGGAGTGGCTCCAGTAATTGATCAAATGATTGAACAAGGTATTCTGACAGAAATAATGGGCAGTCCTTGCAACTCACCAATTATGGGGCTTAAAAAGCCTAATGGCAAATATAGAATAGTGCAAGATTTGAGGAAAATCAACAAAATAGTAGTACCTTGTTATCCAGTAGTACCAAATCCAGCAGTAATTCTTTTATCAGATACCTTGGGATGCACATTGGTATACAGTGATTGATTTGTGCCAAGTATTCTTTTCGATTCCGTTGCATGTAGATAGCCAATATCTTTTTGCATTTCGGTTCGAGGACCGTGTTTTGGCATGGTGCCGAGTACCTCAAGGGTATACAGATAGTCCCTCGATTTTCAATCAAATTTTGAAAAAGTACTTGGAAACATTGGTTATGCCAGGAAATTCGGTTTTGGTCCAGTATATTGATGACCTACTGGTCGCGTCAAAAACAAGAGAGGCTTGTGTCACAGACACAATTGCTTTACTGAACCATTTGGCAGAAGGTGGACACAAAGTGTCACCAGAAAAATTCAGTTTTGTCGACAAGAAGTCAAATATTTGGGACACAAGATAGAAAGGGGAGTTAGAAAGGTGACACCAGAGAGAATAAAAGTGATTCGACAGATGAACCTACCTAGAACTAAGAAGGAAGTACGAATGTTTTTGGGAGTGGTTGGATACTGTCGTCAGCGGATCAGTGGGTTTTCACTGCTTGCAAAACCCCTAATAAAATTGGCACGGAAAGATGTGATGGACCCGATTGAATGGGATGATGAAAGTGAGGACGCATTCATAAAGTTGAAGGATTGTTTATGTCAAGCACCAGCATTGGGAATGCCTGATTATGCAAAGGAATTTGCTTTATTCTGTTGTGAGAGAGAAGGATGTGCACTTTCAGTATTAACCCACAGACATGGATTAATGCGACGTCCAGTGGCATATTTTTCAGCCACTCTGGATTCTGTGGCCGCAGCATTGCCTGGCTGCTTAAAAGCAGTAGCTGCTACATGTATGAGTCTGGAACAGAGTGAATCTATTGTAATGGGACATCCTTTAAAAGTGTATGTGCCACATTCTGTTGAGATCCTTTTAACAAGGACTCGAACACAACACCTGACCCCTAGTCGGCTGACTAAGTATGAAAGAGTGATCCTAGGAGCTGAAAATGTAAGTGTGATAAGATGCACCACAGTAAATCCAGCAACCCTGTTGCCGGACCCTTTCTGTGAAGAAGTGAAGGAAGAAGTTGATCATGATTGTTTGGATCTAACAGAAATGTGTACAAAGTCTAGGTCAGACATTTTAGATGTCCCCTTGGGAGAATCAGATTATGTATTGTTCGTGGATGGGTCATGCTTACGAAAACAAGATGGAGAATTGAGTGCTGCCTATGCTGTCTGTACAATATCAGCTATTCTAGAAGCATCATGTCTAAAAGGAGTCAAGTCTGCACAAATAGCCGAATTGGTAGCTTTAACAAAAGCTTGCAAAATTGGGAAAAAATTGAGAATAACCATATTCACGGATAGTCAATATGGTTTTGGGGTTGTGCATGACTTTGGCCAAATATGGATGCAAATGGGATTTCTGACTTCTTCAGGTTCTCCTATCAGAAACAGTAAAAATGTCAAAGAATTATGGAAGCATTGCAATTGCCAAAAGAAATTGCAGTGGTCAAGTGTGCCGCACATAAGTCAGGAAATTATTATGTGACACAAGGCAACAAATATGCTGATCAGGTTGCACAATTTTGTGCTCGAAATACAATGTGTTTGAACAGAGGGTTGGAAAAAGAAACTACCAATTGCCAACTAATGTTTTTCTCTGCTTTTGAAACATGGGACGAAGTTAGACAGCTATAGGATGAGGCAGATATAAAGGAAAAGGAATTCTGGATCAACACAGGTTGCACGAGAAGAACCGATGATGAGGTATGGGTGTGTCCAGACGGAAGACCGATAATGCCAGACAGTATGTTATCACAAATGGCAAGAGAATATCATGGAGCTACACACATTGGGAGGGATGCTATGATTAGACACTTTAGGCAGACATGGTACAATCCCAAGTTTAGGTTTATTGCAGAGAGTCTCTGTCAGCGTTGTTTGACATGTCAACAGCAGAACCCAGGTAGAAGAACATTTGTCAGTTGGGTAAAAATAGGAAAGGCAGCAGGGCCATTTACAAGACTGCAGCTTGATTTTATAGAATTGCCACCGTGCAACGGTCTGAAGTATGTTCTTGTCATTGTGTGTCTGTTTTCTCGTTGGGTGGAAGCTTATCCAACAAGAAAGAATGACAGTCTCACGGTTGCCAAACTGCTTTTAAGAGAACTCATCCCTAGGTTTGGATTTCCAGTCACTTTGGAATCAGATAGAGGACCTCATTTTAACAATGAGATAATTCGATTATTCTGTACAGCTTTCAAAATTGAGCAGAAATTACATTGTGCCAATCGACCAGAAGCATCTGGAGTGGTCGAGCAGTTAAGTGGTACAATAAAATCCAGGTTAGGGAAAGTGTGTGCATCCACTTCACTGAAATGGCCTGCCCCTTGTCTTAATGAGCCTTAGAAGCATCCCTGACAGAAGAACAGGATTGAGTCCTCATGAAATTCTTATGGGAAGAGCAATGAGACAAGCATTTGTACCTGGAAACAAACTAATGACTATAACTGATGATCTAGTATTGGACTATTGTAAAGGATTAGTTGATCTGGTACGTTCTGTGTCTCACCAGGTTGGAGAAGATGCAACCACGGCACAGCCGAATCAAGCTCATGATTTGTGTCCAGGAGACTGGGTTATGATAAAGAAGCACACAAGAAAGTCGTGTCTTGAACCCAGGTGGAAAGGACCGCTACAAATCATATTGGTCACAACAACAGCAGTGAAGTGTTTTGGATTGCCAAATTGGATACATGCCAGTCATACCAAAAGAGTCCCAAATCCTCCTGAATGACCAGAGCAGCAACTGGTGGAATAAAGAAAAGAACCAGAACCTGAAAGTTGTGAAATCGAAGAAATCAGAGAACCAGACTCTGAAGAACATATCGATGATGAACAACCAAGCACAAGTCAAGTAGGGTGGACATTGGATAGTGGGTCTCAAGAAACTGCTGTAGTGGCCGAAGAAGAAGAGCAAGAGATTGAAAGACCAGAACGAATCGAAACAGAAAATCCAGATCAAGCTCAATCAGAAGAAGAAGCAAATGAGAGACTGATAAATTCGGGACAAAGTCAGTCAACAAAAGAACCTGCTACAGGAAACTTAAATCAAGATCAATCAGAATCAGAAAAGGAAGAACTAAAAAGTCAAGAAGAAAATCAAACAACAGAAAGACAAAAATCAGAAACCCCAGAACAAGCTCAATTAAAAGAGAAAGAAAATAAAAGAATGTTAGAAATTGATGAAGAAGGTGAAAAGGCAGTTCAAACAAAAAGGATCAGAAAATGTGATCACTGGCCAAGTGGAGTAAAAGGACTGAGATATATATTAAAAAGAAGAACAGGAAAAGGATTAGAACAAGTAAACGAAATATCAAGTCAAACAGAAGAGGAAAGTCCAAGAAGAAAGTCTTTGCGAAGATCAACAAGGGAGAGAACTCCAAATAGAAAATATAAGGCTCCTGAATGGACTTACATTATCCTTGAGGACTTTGAGAATCTTGATTTGAATGAAGAACAAGAAAATGTTACTAATGAAAGAAGTGATGAAAAAAAATTGAGACCACCTTAAGAGAAAGACTGTGACACAGAAGTGGACATTTTACGAACAAGAAGAAAATAAAAGAACCAGATGAAGAAAAGAAATTAAAAGATAAAGGGGAAAGTAAAAGATTAATAGCTGTTGAAGTGTGGGATCACACAAAGATTTATACACATCCTAGTTTAACATAAGTAAGGATATAGAAGATAAGTTAGAGATAGGTAAATTTAGAATACTAAAATGGCAGAAACAGAAGTGACTGAACATCCAAAATCTAGTTTGAAGCAAAGATGTGTTAAATGTTGTTTGTGCAGTATTTTGTCACTAATGTTAATATGGTTGTTGCTAACAGTTGTGGTACCTATTTTAATGGTAAATAACTATTAAAAAAAAAATTCTAATACAATTAATCAAGTGAATACAGGTACTAAAGGAATGACTGCTACTAATTTAGAACAAATAGATGAGACTATGTATCAACATGACAGATCAAATAGTGATTAGTCATTAAATGTATTTACTAAACTTCTTTACGAATATGTTGTTACAATGGATGTAAGTGACTGTTATGTTTGCATGAAACTACCTTCGTCTGTCTCAGAGGGGGTGACTTATCATCATCTTCCTTTAACATATGGTGTGTCATGTAGTGTTGTGTCCAGTCTGTTCTATAAAACAGGCAAAATTGCAAAATTATTACTCTAATAGGGATTTAGTATTCCCAGAGATTCCTATTAGAAGAAACCTAAACCCAGTACTTAGTGCTAAAGTTGCAGAATTTATCGGTGAGTTTTTCCTGACAACAAGCCCAATACACATAACATATGCGCATAAAAACAATTTAACATGTATGTTACGAGATGAAGAAAAAGATTTTCTAAATTTAGTAGAGGAAAGAAGACAGGATTTTCAAAAGAAGGCTGTTGAACAGAAGACACATGTAACTCCATGGGCTAATAAGGAAGGGGACTATAAGAAAGGCGAGACTCATGCTGCAATGTCCCTAGATTTGTCAAAATTGGGAAAATTCTGTCTACATAGACTAAAAACAGACTATAACAACACTTTCATTGGTTCTAGTGATTGTGAACATACCTTCCTAATTATGGGGGATGGGGACTAAAAGGTGGATCAGATCCTGTTTTTCCAGGAATATATTATGTGTGTGGTAAAAATGCCTATTATAGGTTGCCAACACAGTGGTATAGAAGTTGCTATCTTGGGATAGTATTTCCAAAGGTATACCACATTACTAAGAACAATTAAATGAATGTAATAAGTCAATAACTAAAACGAACTAAAAGAACAAGTTTTTCAGAAATAGTAGGTGATATATTTGGTGCACTGATACCGTCAGTTGGAGTCATACTAAATTCACATAAGATACGCAAATTGTCAACAGTAGTTGATCGTCTTTCGACAGATACTGCTGGGGGATTCTTAATGATTAATACTGAAATGGTTGCAATCAGATTTATGGTTTTGCAAAATCGACTTGCTCTCGATATATTATTGGCAAAAGAGGGAGGAGTCTGTGGCATGTTGAAAGTCCAACATTACTGTACATATATCCCAGATAAGAGTAAAAACATTGAGGGATATATTACAAATATTACAAAGATTTATGACGATTTGACCCAACTGGAAGTTGACGGTGTATGCGAAAGACTTAGTAAAAGTATTTCCAGTATAGGTAGTTAGTTTTCTATTTTAGGGAATAGTCTATTAGGAATAATCCTAATACCCGTAATTTCTTCAACAATAGTAGCTCTGCTGATGATAATGACATACAGATGTTGCAAGAATAAAACAAAAACAAGAATGATAGCAGAAATAAAGAATAAAAGAATGGGAAGAAAGAGAAACAGAGAAGAGATCGAGTTAGAAGAGATGAATGGAAGTCTATATGATAAAATGAAAGGAGTAGGTATGAAAAGGAGAATAGAAAAATTAGAAGAAAGAAAGGAAGACACTAAAAGTATAAATGAATAAAAGTTGGCACTTGGTAATGATGGGTATTATATGATGGCTCAAAAATGCCATCAGAGGGGGGATTGATGGAGCAAGGACTCGAGAAAATGAGACTTGCTCGATGAAATCTCTCATTAACTTTTACTAAGTATTAATTAATAAATAAGGCAAAATTAACATGCACCCAACACAGAAATATGGGGAGAAAAGCTTACGCATGCTTGAATTAATTAGAAATAAAATGCAGCACAATTAAAACCCGCTTTAACTTGCTAAACGCTTTGCGCATGTGCAAACCCGAATGACACATAAAATAACGTGACTAACTCGCTTTGAGAGGGAAAAACCCTCACGCATGCACCAGAAGAATTGAAACACAGTCTTGAGGTACCGCATGCTCGGCATATGTTTGCTTGATTAAAAAGAAAGCTGCTGCCATTAACGCTTTTGCCCAAGAGTAATAATAATTACATGGGATAGAGTAGAAGTGGGCGGTGAACAGTGAGAATTACATGTTCAAGAAAATAATATTTGTTTTTAATTCTTTTATTAATAGTGAATATTTGGGCCTGCTGGGCCTTGACTAAAAAAGAAGATGGCGAAAGCTGTGCATGAGCAATGAGTCCATGAGATGACCGATGGCACAGAGGGAGCTGAACGCTTGCCAAACTCCAAGGACAAAAAGGATGGGAAAAGAAGAAGATGTAGCAGCAAACTGTGAAGCTGTATTAAGTGAATTATGGCATTTGCAACAAAATATGCATGTTTCAAATAAAATTATGAATGAGTAGAAGGGGCAGGATTAACAAACAATAGGTTTGACTAATAAAATGAATACGTCAGCTTGGGATGATGAAGACACCCCTAACCCCGTCCAATCATATTCCGTAGTTTAGTGAAGTTGCAACACTTGAGGGTGGGACATGAAGAAATAAAGAATATAACTAGAGTGATTTGAATTGAGAAAAAGGCTGCTGCTGATATTGACGATGACGACGATATGATGCTGACAACGCTGCTGGGAGCTGAGCGAGAGAGAGAGAGGGAAGACGAGTGTAGACTCAGAAGATCCAGACTATTGCCTGATTAGAATTGAAGATTGCGGAAGAATATCGAGGAGGGAGAGAGTGTAAGAGAGGGAATCGCCCTGGTGCGTCGGGTTGTAGAGAAGTCTAGTAAGTATCAAACCTGTCCTGATCCTATCCTTTGATCTTTGTCTCCTGATCCTAAGTCAGGGGACCTCCACCAGCCCTTTGGCCAGAGAGTTGGTTTTCCAGTTATCCTCATTAGGTAAATGTCATTCTATCTAGTATTTGCATATTTCGTTGCAAATGTATTTGATGTGCCTTTTGTCTCTTCATCTATCCACTCTTGTGCATTGATGTTTGTTGAGAGCTTGTGTAATTGAATGTACTGTACTTTATGATTGCTCTCTCTCCCGTTTGATAAAATTGGAGTTTGCACTGTGTATTTGTAATTGATGAGCGTTCAACTTAATGACTGAAATTTTAGATAAATTCATCATAATTATTATATTCAGAGTCTGTGGTTATTTTATTATGAAGTTTAGTTAAGAAATTGTTAATATCACCATCAAATAACTCAACTAATGGTCTATCGACCAGAGGAAGAGTGTTGATTTCGTGAAGATTAGTTAGGCACGATATTGTAACTGATTTATGGTTACAGGGAAATAACTAATCAGAATTTGTGGAATTATTTGAAATCAAACCCTTCCAGCGGGAAATTGGCCAAGGAGAATACAAATAAAGGTATTTGGATAAAGGTATACGGGCCCATTGAAAGAGTTCAGTTTTGGTGTGTAAGATATCCAACCTTGGCCACTTCGCGCTGGATCATTGGTATGCGGACAGGGCACTCTTCCTCTCAGAGTACTCAAGTCTCCATTCATCCTCTTGCCATTGGAGCAGGATTTTCTGAAGGCTTAGCTGGGTGTCTGACCCACTCACTGCTATGTCTCTCTCCTCACAGAACCCCCTCAACTCCAACATACTGTATTTGAACAGATCACCTATAATAAAGGCAGATTCCATTTTTGGCAAGGCACTGAGACACAAGTGCAACACAAGAGACCTAGGTGTAAAAAGCTGCAATCGGAGTACACAATAAAAAATGACTTTTGCGAGGAGAAATAATAAAATCAGGAGAAATCCCCAAACACGTGATTGTCTAAAATGCAGAGTTTTGTAGTGCAACCATGCGTCATTGTGGTATTGCGCAAATGCAAGTCCTATCCTCACCGCTGACAACCAATGTTAGAAATGGGATTTCAGGTTGGCTACGGCATGTGCCAATGCCAGGCAGAAACCACCACTCTAGTCAGGGCAAGGGAGATACACGCTTAAGATAACCCCTGCTCACCCCCTTGGTAGCTTGGCACGAGCAGTCAGGCCTATCCCGAAGGCAATGTTTAAAGCGTTTGCGCAACACAAACACACAGCGGCGACACACTAGGCACACCACAAAAGAAACTCCCCACAAGGTTATATAAAAAATAGCCTTTGTATTACTCATAAAACACATTAGGATGCAATCAGATATGTACACTGTGCCACCTGGCACTAGGTATGACTTTACAGGGGATTATATACATTACAAAGCCAATCGGGCCACTGTCATCACATCACAGCTCACAGGTAGTGTAAACAACCAGTAACTACTGGTAAGGGTGCACTTAGCACCAAGCATGAGGCATGAACATCATAGCATTACATAGAATAGCCTATTATGTATACATCATAATCACAACAGGCCCACCTTAGGCCTAAACCTCATCAGCAGCAAAGTACCATGTCATCATTACTGCACACGGGGTACTCAGCATAGCACAGTATGCCTACACAGAATTAGCAGAGCACCATTGTAACCATTTGTAGTGGGGCACCCACCATAAATACATCAGGCCCAACCTAGGCCTCAACTGCACCGTATAACACATAAATCATTAGCAGGGCAATGGCATACATACTCCCAAATTGCACACATCACCAACCCATGGTGAGGCCATCCCCTTGTAATATGGGAGCATATTTTAGGCCACCATCACATATATCCCTGGGACCACTAAAGTAAATACCCCTATAAGGCACATGTCATGAGCACCACACTAATAGTAGGCCTAGCATTGCAGTTGGTTTAACAAGTAACTACTGGCAAAATAGCACATCATACAGCCCATGATCATGACACTTGTTACCACAACGCTTCTGCGCTTCTCCTAGGTGCTGCGTGGTAACTGCAGGAACCGGACCTCCATCGAGGGTCGCCACCCTGTCCTGCTCTCCAACCTCTCATGGGCCCCCAGAGGTACGTATGTAGCAAGGGGGGGGGGGACAGCCACGCTCTGCCGAACCAGTGAGGAGAACTCTCTTGGTCCCTGTAGGCAGAATGGCCCCTTAATTACAGCTGCCAGTGAGTGCCGTACATCACCGACGTAGAAGATGAGGCTGCTCGATCCTGCCTGTGCCCTACACCGACCAGACTTCTGGTGAGGATTGCGGCTGCCGTCTCTCCACGGCGGCCACGCTATGACTGTGCTTCTCCTCTGGAAGGCGGCGGCGGCGGCCCCGCCCACAAAGATTTTCCAAGTTGGCGGGGAGGCCTCGCTCGGGCCTCCCGCTACTGCCGGGAGCCCTCTTACCCTTGTTGGGGCTTTCATGTCATGGGCGCTGCTGTTTGGCTGGCGTCTGCAGGAAGACCCTCCTGGGTCTTCCGTCTGTTAGTCCCGGAGGGAGCGGCCCACCAACTTGTGGTACCATCCTTAACCCGCCTCTGCTCTTAGTGCGAGCCTTGTGCACAGCCCCCCCGTTAGGGCTCTTCTCACCTCAGCTTCCCGCAGCACTGCCGCCCATCGTGGCGACTTTACTCCGTCTTAGCAGACACGCGGGGCTCTCAGGCTTTCCTGCTGCTGCCGCGGCTTCACTTTCCGCCGCACCGGGATGAAGCCTAGTATTCTCCTCCCCATCTCACTTCCTGGCACATGGCCCCGCCTACAACCAGGCGCGGCCACACTTCCTTTCCCCTTGGCCTGGCTTCCGGTTTTGGGGACTGCTGAGCGAAGTCTCCACAACTCCTCAGTTCTCCCAGCAGCTTCCGAAGTTGCGGGCGAGATCCCTTCACGGAAGGTCACGGCGCGAGCACACCCTATGCCTGCCGCACCGCTGTAGGCTGAGTCCACCTACTGGGCTCCGAGACAAACTCCCAAAGTGCCCACCATGCACCTCTGGAGTGCAACGCTGGAGCCCCCATTCTCGGGCTTAGGCAATTGAAAGTAAAAAGCGCTCATGAGGCGCTGGGAAGCCCCCCTTCTAGGGCTCAAAAGGGGCAACGAGGCGCTAAGTCCACAATCCCCTAGGCAGAGCTGGGCTGAGGCAGGCCAGCACATAGGGACCCCCCAGGAGACAGCAGCTGGGTCCCACTGCGGTTCCTCTTGGCGCCTAGCAGTCCTTCCGCTCCAGTAAGCACTCAACAGCACATCTTACATGGGGTCTCAGCCCCAATATTTATATGGAAAAGTTCTTTGTTCTCCCCCTGCACAGGATTCTGCGCCCGGTCCAAACCAGTTCTGGGGGCACCTACACATGTGCACAACACCCTCCTTTGTCAGTGTAGGTCCTGGCCCCAGACACACCACAGCATTCTGTGAGGAAGGCTCTGTCCTTTTCAGGCCCAGGTGCTACTCCTCCCACCACTCCAAATGCAGAAGGGCCTATTCAGCCTAGCGCTGACTCACCCAGCCCCTCTGGAGCCACTGCACCTCCCCAGCCCCTGTCACTCCAGAGCCAGACATGCAATACACAACAGGCAGGCACAAAGACACATAGCACACAGAAATGCCCACTTCTAGAAGTGGCATTTCTAAAATAGTGATAATAAATCTGCGAACACCATTACGCAGCATTTATTATCACTATTCCAAGCATACCAAACTTGACCACGCTACACCTCTCAGATCAGGAATCACCATTGAAACACTTATCAGGGAATCCCCAATGCATTCCTATGAGAGGGCAGCCTCACAGCAGTGAGAAACCAAAATGGCTGTTTGTCACTACCAGGACATGCCACACAGTTAAGGCACATGTACTACCTTTTACCTACAATGCACCCTGCCCATAGGGCTAGCTAGGGCCTACCTTAGGGGTGACTGATATGTAGTAAAAGGGGAGTCAAAGATGTGGCACCCATTTTATGTGCCACGTCACAGCGGCAGTAAACTGCGCACGCAGGCCCTGCAATGGCAGCAGCCCGAGGCAGGTTTGAGAGGCTACTTTGGTGGGTGGCGCAATCAGCGCTGCCAGTCCATCAGTAGCATTTAATTTACTGGCCCTGGGTATCTGGGATACTGCTTTACAAGGGACTGATAGGTAAATTAAATTAGCCAAACAGGTGTAGACCTATCTTACCACTTTTTACAGAGAGCACATGCACTTTACACTGGACAGCAATGATGAAGTGCCCAGAGTCCTAAAACCACCAACACCAGGTCAGAAAAAATACTAGGAGGAAGGCAAAAAGTTCAGTGATGACCCTGCAAAAAGGGCCAAGTCCAACACCAGGAAGCCGGGTCTCACAACTGGTCTCAAGCCATGCCACCTGCCCGCAGCATACACACACAATTCTCGTGAGTGTTGAGCTTAAAAAAAATAACAACACAAGGTACACAAACATGGGTAACTAAGTGCACGACGCACGCACAATTGAGCTATGCAGGGGAGAATCCTGTCCCAATAAAAGTTCACTTTATTTCACTGACGCACCCCAGTACTCGGTATTCAGCACGTTTTCTACATTGTTGTATTCATCCTTGTATGAAATATTAGACTGCATTAACTTATATAAAGGAACTGCTTCTATTATATATTTATGTTGAGTGATGATTATATGACTGTGTGGCTTTTTCATGCTAGATCCCAAACAATGAATGCTTGTATCATTCCAAAGTTTAATTCATTTCAATCTGCTGTTTTATGCCTATGAACCTAGTATAAGCTCATTCGCCCTCTAAAGCTCAACAGACTGTCACTTCCATTTAAATTATTGGGTTGCGGCCCCTTCCTTCCCCAAGTACACTGGCATGTGTACCTTCCCGCCCTAAGTTCAGTCATAGGCTGTCCCTTCCTACCAAAGCAGACTGATGGGCTATTATCTCCTTCACAAGCTCCTTGGGCTGTCGCTCCACATGAACAAGCTTACTGTAAGGCTGTCTTGCCACCAGGGTCACTGGAATTATGTGGCAGGGGAAGACCAAATTATGTGGCAGGTTTTCCTAAATTATGCAGCAAGAAAAGGCAAATTATGGGGCCTAGTGTTGCACATTTTCTGATAGTATCCCACTAATTTGTCATTTTTACACATATTGACACTGTCTGGGCAAAGGCTTCCCTTCATTAGTACCAGTCTGCCACCCAAAAAAGCAATAAGAAACAGAAAGATGGCCAGTCAACCTTTGCTAAAATCACCTGTGCAGCATAGTGATGACACATTTTTAGGTCTCGCCTAGGAGGTGCATGCGCTGTCTCTTTCGAGACATGAAGCATCTACAATGTGTGCTTCAAGCACCTCCTACCTTTTTCATTCGTTCGTGTTATTGCTGTTCGTAAATGCCTGCTTTTGTTTGGTGAATATGCTTAATTTGTCCCACCTTCTGGTGTTTCAGTCCGTCCCAGTTACATGTGGTCTTACTCCTTTTTTATATATGTTCCATAGGGTGCACTATTTTTTTGCCTCTGCTCGTGTATCAGCACGGCGCCCGCTTCACGGACGTTGCGCTTCATGTTTCGGGTATTTGCATTTTCCAATCAGACGCAATCCATTTTCAATTGTGCCTACTTTGATAACTCTAACCGCCAGGGGCAACCGGAACCTGGGTGCTCCCGACATCAGTTTACTGCGGTCCTCGCAGCAGAATTTCACTGTCCCTCACTTGTGGCTTCAGTACTCAGGCCAGGAGTGGCTCCGACGCTCAAAGGATTCCTACCTTTGGTTAACCAGCTGGACTGAGTTGGAGCGGGCTCAAACCGCATTTCTCGTGGTCGAGGGCTACGGACTCTGGCAGCACAAGCTCCAGCTCACTGAAACTACAGTAAGGTGTCTAATATTGCATCCTCAGTCATAGTTTCCCCTGTAAAATTGCAAACGCCATATTTCATCTAATAGAAGCACACCAGCTTCTGAGGCAAAGGCTTGCATGCTTGTTTCTTATGATGGTTTGTGGCATGCTCCGTTTTTCTACAAAGGGCATATCGCCCAATCTTCCTCATCTCGAGAGACCATCACCTCAGACAGGAAGCCGGCTTGCTGGCATGAAGCCTCTCCCTGCAGCTCTGTGCCCTATCAGACCGCGTTTCTTTTGCTTTATGTTTGCTTTGCAAGCCCGCACCAACCCTCCCAGGACCACTCCAGCTCTCCCTGTTTCCAACACCAAACTGGACCCTTTCTTTGTGAAGGCCGGTCAGGAGGGCAAATCCCTTGCCTTAATGGGTGTTTTGGCATCACCTGCTAGCAGCTTTCTCTGACTGCCAGTACTCTGATCACCTCTCTCCTCTCGACCTGCTGCTGCTGTGTATCCAAGCCCCTCTCCTCACGCCCCTTTAACCAAAAAACAACTATAACTTCCACAGTCCTGCCGTCCCACACCCAGTCATTTAAGTTTTACTCTCCCGCTACTATTTCTGCTGCCCCCTTCTGCCCGCACCTTCTTTCTGCTGCCCCCTCCCATTTTTCTTCTCTCCCCAGCAATCCTGCCCCTGTTTCTTCTCACTCTCTCAACCCCCCTCTGTTTATTGTCCCAACAGAAGGTAAAACAAGCATTTGCAATGCAATAGGTCTCGCATTTACGCGAGTTTAAGCTATTGGCATTGAAATGCCTATAGCTTCAACTCGCGTAAATGTGAGACCTATTGCATTGCAAATGTTTCTTGAAGTTTAAAAATGAGCGCGGCGCCGCTTCAAGGACACCGTGCTCGTTTTTTTTGGTTTTTTTTACTTTAACACTGATCGCGGTGTCCTTGAAGTGGGCGCAACGCTCAGTGTTAAAGTTTAAAAAAAAAAAATAAACAAACAGAGCCCGGTGTCCCTGAAGGGGGCACCGCGCTCACTCTGAAAGTAAAAAAAAAATAATTCAACAGAGCGCGGTGTGCCTAAAGTGGACGCCGGGCTCAACATGAAAGTTATATAAAATTAAAATTTTAAATGATCGCAGTGTCCCTAAAGCAGGCGCCACGCTCATTATGCAAATACCCCAAAAAAGCAGCCACCATTGTCCCCATCAGTGTCAATAAAAACAAAAATAGTGCTCACTTACTAGACAAAGCATTCCGTGTAACGTGCCAAGTAAAAGGTCCAGTCCTTATGGGCGGTAACAAATGGCGACAAGGCGGTAACAAGGAGGGACTAACAAGTCTCATAATGAATCGGAAGCCATCATTTAGCAAGGACAATGACACCAGCCAATGAAAAATATGGGAGGAGAACGGGCGAGGCTTCCACAGCATACTCTACTACAGCATGCCTTGCAGAGCGAGCAGAGCATGCGCGCTGCCGCTAGGCTCGACCTAAAAAAGCTCTATGCAGCGGCCAAAGCTGGCCGCTTCATAGCACTCTTTTTTTTCATCCCTTTATCCACCCCCACTTGCCCCCCTTACCCACCCCTACTTCTTTCTTTCGCTGGCCCCTGTCATTGCTTCTTGCCCCACTGCTCGCACCCCCTCGTGGGTCATGTTCCTCACCAGTCCCCCACCCCACCCTTTCCCGTGTTGCATATTTTCAGTTCAGCTTTCTACTTATGTGCTTCGGTGTCTGATGTACAGTAAATGGTGTCCACAGTTACTTTGCCGACGAGATGCCATAGAATTCCACTGCCTATGTTTTTTATAACTGTAAGGAGTAGGCACTGCAGCCTGTGCCAGTGCTTTGCAATTCATTTACCGACCAGAAACCAAAAGACCTCACGATGCAATGGTTGCCTCTGTATTCAGTTTGTGATATGAGAAACTTTGAGTGACGTAGGAAGTGTTACGGTGGGCACTAGAGCAACCAAGGAAGATGACCCCCCTCCTACCACCTGGATGTGTAGTACAAGACAGTAATGTTTTGGGTGGTGCAGCAGCCCCGAAAACCCCGGGCCCTGGTGCAACTGCACCTTCTGCACTATTGATAAACATGCACCCGAGGACCTCCTATGCGGCACTGTAGCAGAACTTCCCACTCATTCACGACTGTGGTTGGCAGGGGAGGCTCATAGGGCAGGGTCTCCTGGTGCACTAGGCATAGTGGATCATTGGCAAACGGGTTTAACATTCAGGTCCTAAACAAGCCTGCTGCTTAGATGGTCGTGTAACCTGTCAGCCTCAGGCTACAGTCACTGTAGGGTAGTTTAGTGGGTTGAGCTCTGTTAGACCTGGCACCATTGGCGTGGGTCCCCTTCCATCTTTCGCTTTTTGTCTCCTCTGTGTTTGCTGGTGTTAGATGCTCTGGGCGCTGTGCCACTGCCATTCAGTGCTACAGCGCGAATGCTCCCTATTGTAAATTGACTGGATGAATTGGTATTCCCATAATTGGCTCATTTGATTTACCTGTTAGTCCCTAGTATAGTGCACCGTGCGTGCCCAGGGCTGGTAGACCGAATGCTGCTGGTGGGCCTGCAGCGCTGATTGCGCCACCCACGTAAGCAGCGCGTAAAGTGTGTCTCAGACCTGCCATTGCAGAGTCTGTGTGCAGTCCAGAACTGCCATTCTTTGACTGTGAAGTGAAACCACTTCCCAGTCCCTCAACCTGCCCTTGGCATCATGTAAGTCATCCCTATGGCAGGGTGCGTTGTATGTGAAAGGTAGGACCTGCCTTGGTCTGTGTGGCATGTCCTAATAGTGAATTACACTCCATTTCGTTTTTCACTATTGCAAGGCTATGTGTTCCCTTAGGCCAGAATGGGCAGCTTTGATTATTACATCCTATAATCCTAGCTGACCCAAGGAACATGTTTGGAAAGTCGAATTTAGTATGCCTGAGCTCAGAACATTAAAATACATCTTTTCGTGAGGATTATTTTTATATTCCGTGTTTGAAAATACCACTTCTAGGAAGTAGGTATTTTCTTGCCTAAGTCGTCCAGTGTGTATTGGATGTCTGGTCTTGGAGGGTCAGGGCAGGCTGAGCCCGACCTGGGTCGAATAGCGAGATTTGCAGCTGGAGTATGGGGAGGGGTGACCCTTTGATCTGAGCAGGGCTGGGCCTGGCAAGGTGAATAATGGCTCCAGCCCCCACTGTGCGCCTGATGGCAGACCCCCTCTTCCTCAAAGGCAGGATGCAGCCTCGTAAATAAAGTGCTCCAGGACCACTCCGAACTGGTTCTGGCTAGGTTCAGTGACTTGTGACTTTTGAGAACAAAGACCTGTGGGGTATAAAGATCTGCGCCGAAACCCCTACAGGGTGTGTTACTTCTGGATGTCAAGACAAACCTCTGTCCGTGTAACTAGAGGGAAAGGACTTTGAAACTTTCATCCATCTTGCTGAAGCAACTACCCAAGGGCCTGATTTGAGCTTGCCTCCTGCCGAAGTCTCAGGGACATTAGACTTCACCCATCAGCCTTCTGAATTCCTATTGAGAGGGGTTCTACTCGCAGGTGAGACCTCTGTTGAGAATTCCAGAGCCTCTGGCTCTACTGCTGGGAACGCGGGCTGAGAATCATCGCTATCGCTATTGTGGGCCGCTGCAGCTAAGGAGCTGTTGCCGCTGAGAGCCTGCATTTGTCTGTCCTACGAGAATCATCGCTATCGCTATTGTGGGCCGCTGCAGCTGAGGAGCTGTTGCCGCTGAGAGCCCGCATTTGTCTGTCCTACGAGAATCATTGCTATCGCTATTGTGGGCCGCTGCAGCTGAGGAGCTGTTGCCGCTGAGAGCCCGCATTTGTCGGACCTACGAGAATCATCGCTATCGCTATTGTGGGCCGCTGCAGCGGAGGAGCCGTTGCCGCTGAGAGCCCGCATATGTCGGACCTACGAGAATCATCGCTATTGCTATTGTGGGCCGCTGCAGCTGAGGAGCTGTTGCCGCTGAGAGCCCGCATTTGTCTGTCCTACGAGAATCATTGCTATCGCTATTGTGGGCCGCTGCAGCTGAGGAGCTGTTGCCGCCGAGAGCCCGCATTTGTCAGTGTTACGAGAATCATCGCTATCGCTATTGTGGGCCGCTGCTGCTCCTGAGAGCCCGCCTTTGCCTGTGTTACGAGAATCAGCGCTATCGCTATTGTGGGCCGCTGCAGCTGAGGAGCTGTTGCCGCTGAGAGCCCGCATTCAATCACCATCTCAGGATCATCGTGAGTGCACGCCGCGGACCGCTGCAGCTGGGAGCTGTGGCCGCTGCGAGTCCGTCTCTCATCATCGCGGCTTCCTCCCGTAGCTGCGTGCCGTGCCCCCTTTAAATCTCAGGTATATTGTGCATCACCGGGTCGCGTAGACCCCAGCTCCGAACTAAGTTTGTTTCACACGCTTTTGAGTGCTTTGATTGCCTTTTTAGTGAACTTATATTTACGTGCATTGTGGCTCTTTGATCGTATTTGAGCCTTGGGTAAAGCTGATATAAAGATGCTTATTTTTCTATAACTACTTGTGTGGTGTCCCTTTGTGGTGTCTTCACTGCGTTATTGTGTATGGTCATAAATGCTTAACACACTGCCTCTGAGATAGGCCTGTCTGCTCGTGCTACGTTACCACAGGGTTGAGCAGGGGTTATCAAAGGGTGTAGCCCCCTTACTCTGACTTAGGAAGAAGGGTCCCTTCTGGGACATTGGCGCCAGCCATTGCCAACCCGGGATCCCCATTTCTAACAAGCTCCCACTGCATTTATGTGTGAGTAACATGCAGGAGCGAAAGTTCGTATTCAGGTCGTGCCCACCCGGCCTTTCATCCTCCAGGAGGAGTGCCCCAGATTTGTATAATGTCTGTGACTTAGATGCTAGTATGCCATCTGTTTGCAGCCTGGTGAGCGTTCGACGTACTCGGTCAATAGTGCGACAATACATTATATGCCTCTGGTCCTAAACTGTGAATGGTGCATTCACTCTTTGTCTTGCTGTCAGGGACTTTAGGCCCGCAGTACCTATCAGCTGCAGTTTTACTGACCGCAGCAGCACGTTTGTTACTAAGGATGCGGTGCTGCCATCCTGACAATGTATGTGCAGGCAATTGCATCCCGCTGCCATCCTGACAATGCACGTGCAGTCAGTTGCAACCTGATCACATTCAACCAATATGCGTGCAATCACTTGCACGCCATTATTGATCCGTAGGGCTCTAGTTTTGTGCAGAGGCAGGTCCAGTGAACCGTCTGGAGGGGGGGGGGGGCGTCGCCTCTTGTATAATGGTCTCACTGCACTCGAACAGCACGTGCACTGGCCTAGTGCGAACTACAGCCTTCTGTACACGTCGTCCAATGTTTTTACTCTACGGGAAAAGTCCGTTTATAGTGCATGATCATCTGATTCGTGTTAGTGCAGATTTGTAATCCGCAGGACGCTCTGCGTAAACGTCAACGGAATACCTTTTATGTCTGCGTTAACGTCTGCTTCCTGTATAGTCTTGCACATTCGGAGTGTATTGTTGGAAATGTCTTATCAGTCTTGCAGTGCACGTCCGAGATAGCTCACTGTGTTGGTGCTGTGCAATCCTCAGAGCACACGTTGGATAAGTACAGTACCAGTGCTGTGGGTAATAAAAACACCTGGGATGTAATCCAGCACTCTACGACGAGTGAGCCTGTGTAACACTTCATGAAGCCGCAAGACTGGCAGCAAGCACTACAAAAAAACGTTTTCATAGGTGATTTCTTAAGCATGTGCTCCCTGGTAGCTGGTCTTGAGCTCTTGACATATAAAAATATATTATTATTATTATTATTAATATTCTTGTTTATGTGCCTTATTGTGGTGTTTCACTAAAGTAGCAGCCAATAGGTGAAAGCAGGGACAGATATTTCCTGGGTAGACATGCTATCTTCTTCTGAAAGCAATTAATGGGTATTTTTGAAAATTCAGCCCCTTCACCTGGGGCAAACTAGTCTGTTGTCAAATTCGGAGATGTCCTGGCAAGCTGAAGAAATTCGAATAGGCTGGTAGAGTTGGAAAAGAGTCAGCCAGACTTATTTTACAATGTCTACCTTGTCCTTGTACTCTACAAAAGACACGGATAATCCATTTGAGTAGAAGATTTCATTGGGTTCTGTGAGTTGAATGACTGCCGAAGACAATCGTGTTAACAAAACGTAGTGATCTGAAAATCACAACTCCGAATACCGGCAAGACTTGCCCTTCTCTCCTTCCGAGACCAGTTATTTTAATACCATAAATTAACTAATATTAACAGCTTCAACTCCTGCCCCCAGTCCTGCAGCAGACTACCGGAGCCCCCAGGTACCCACCTGCTGACAGAGCTTAGCAGCTTTTAAACCCAGGGGTGGCTCCTCCGTAATGGTGGAGGAGTGTCGCCCCACTCGTCAAGGAAAAATAAATTGATAATGAAACAATATCATTTTATTTTTCTTTGGATTTGACATGCGTGGAGAGCAAGGCAGGGCCGGGCCATGACAGGCAGGTGTCGGCACTTAGAAGTGCTCATGTATGTTTGCCCGGCCTCCTAGGCCGGCCAAACATACAAGCGCACTTCTATTTCTCCAACCCTGCTGTGAGCGCGGCTGGTTCACAGCCGGGTTGGAGAAATGCCTCAGGTTCACAAGCAGTGTTTGAGCGGCAGAACAGGCCGCTCAGACCAATCCAGATGCTGCTCTCCCAGCAGAAGAGCGTCTGGATTGGCTAAGCAGCCTCTGCCTTCCCAGAGACACCTGGAAGAGCTCCAAGGCAGGAGGCGGCCTTCAGAGGCTGCGGGGGGGAAAAGGTACGGGTTTTTTTTGTGTTCCAATATCTTTATTGTTATTTAAAAAGAAAATCAATACATTAATAATATAATGCAATACAACATAGCTTATGAGATATACAATAAGTTAAAGTGGAATAAATACAGGATCAAAAAACAGAATTCATATCAGGGAATAATAACCTACAAGAAAACAAAATACGTAAGTTACATCTGATACATATAAGTTGAATTAAAACAAAATATTGCACAGTCTGAGTAGAGAAAAAGTAAGAAATCAGCAGATCATACCACTTTTATATAAACACGAAGTCGTATTGCTCCAAATAAAATTGTATAACAGAAGAGAGTATAAGAAAAGATAGAAAAGAAACAGAGAAGAAGGAAAGAGAGGAAAGAAGAAGGAGAGGGGGACACCTGCTACAACGGGGAAACACATTAAATATTAGAATCAAAGGGATATTGAGCTACTAACCCCTGAGATGACAAATTCATATATTTATCTAATGACCTCCAAATACTACTAGAGATAGAAGGAGTATAATGCTTCTCTTCAACAAAAGTATGAGCCCCACGAAGATATGATACCCATGCCCACCAAGTATGATAGGACAAAAGATTAAAAGATTTCCAATCAGCCAGTATAACTTTAACAGCAATGGAGATCAGCAAGTCTAATAATTGCATATCCAAAGTATCAAGAGGGAAAGAAGTTGTTGCAGCCCATGGACCTAATAAGATCATAGGAAGGGAAAGCTCTAATTGAAGATTAAAGATTAACGAGAGATGTTTTTGCACTAGGCCCCAAAAAGGTTGCAATAATGAACATTCAAGAAACATATGCTGGTGAGTACCTGAAACCAAATTACAATTCCAACAGAGATCGTTATCTCTAAGCTTCAATTTGTATAAGCGGGCAGGGGTCCAATGTAGGAGATTCAGTGTAAAAAATTTAGATTGAATAAGAGAAGGAGCAATTTTATTACGTAGGGAAAGTTTTCCAATCAACTGCCAATTTTCCTGCGAAATATGATTAAAAATGTTTTCTTCAAAATGATGAGGCCACTTAACTTGTGTAATTGTAGGTTGTGAAGGAAGTGGAGCAGATAAAAACTTATATATTCTTGAAGCACTATGTCCTGCACGAACCCACATAGAAAGAAGTGAGATAATAGTGGAATCTGTAGAGAGAGATATTTTAGAAAGAGCCACCTTTAATTTTAAAAAGGAATAAAAATCCATATTATTAAGGTTGTATTGTCTAGCCAGAGAAGAAAAGGGAAGAGGGTCATGTTTAGAGTCATAAAGATCTTTGACCAACGTAAGACCTCTAATAGCCCAGGAAGAAATCGTATCAGAGTCAATATCAACAACAATTTTAGGGTTATACCATAGCGAGGCCCACCTCGATTTATGTATAGGCTTGGATACTTTTTTATCAATGTATTTTAGTGCATTAATCGTGTCTAGTATAATACGATGAGAATGACCAAGAACAACTTTACAAGCAGTAGTCAGGGCCGGACTGGGAACAGCAACCAGCCCTGGCAGGTTGCTTCTCCACCGGCCCTGGGAACGGGAGGGGAGGGGGGTGTTAGCCGCTAAGCACTGCTCCCGCTTTTCTTACAGAGGGCCGATTTTGCAGCACTGCTGCAAAACCGGCACTCTGTAAGAAAAGCGTCCCCCTGCGGCCACAAAACCGGCCCCCACCCCTCCAGCTCACCGGGGAAATGCCCGGTGCCCGCTACGGCCAGTCCGGCCCTGGCAGTAATAAAGGAGGGAGTAGAGAGAGGAGTACATAACTCACGCGCAATATGAATCCACGGGGGTGAATGTTGGGAATCTGTTAAGAACCAAAGAGCACCTTGAGAAGCTAAAAAGGCAATTTGATACAAGTTCCAATCTGGAAGATTACAGCCACCCAAAACCGAAGGTTTTCTAAGATATTTATATGCAATTCTCGGACGTTTATCATTCCACAAAAATTTAGAAGTGAGTAAATCAATTTCATGGAAAAAGGACTAGGAAAGCTTTATAGGAAGCATGGAAGATAAAAAATTAATAATCGGGGTTATCATCATCTGAAGAGTTTGAAATCTTCCCCACCAGGAGATATATTTCGGGGACCAGGAGGACAAAAGATCTTTGACTTTAGTTATGATTTGAGATTCGTTATAGGAAATGGTATCCAAGAGATCTTTACAAAACCAAATTCCTAAATATTTAATACGAGTCGATTGCCATTTAAAGCCGGAATCACCAATGTGGAAAGGGAAATACAACGAATTAAGAGGAAACATTTCAGTTTTTTCTTTATTCATAGTATAACCTGAAACAAACAAAAACTCTTTAATGGTATTGGAGATCGCAGGAAGTGCAGTAGCAATATCTTCTGAAAAAATAAGAACGTCATCCGCATATGCAGCAGTTTTAAACGTATGTGAACCGAATTGGAATCCTTTGATAGCCATATTTAAGTTGAGTAAACGAAGGAGTGGGTCTATTGATAGTAGAAAAAGAAGGGTGATAACGGGCACCCTTGTCTAGTGCCCTGACAAAGGTTAAAAAAAGAAGACGTAGCCCCATTGACTCTGATGTTAGCTTTAGGTTGCGCATAAAGAGACATTACCATATTGATAAAAGAGTCCCCTAGATTATGTGATTGAAGTACTGCTTGTAAAAAAGGCCAAGATACTTTGACGAAAGCCTTTTCGGCGTCAAGGGCAATCGCCGCCGATGGTAAGGTAGAGAGTTTTGCTTTCTCCAAAATATGACAAAAGGTTCGGATATTGTCTCTAGCCAGTCTCCCTTTCACAAAACCAGTCTGGGAGTTATGAATAAGATTAGGAATATGACCCTCTAAACGTTTAGCCAGGATTTTGGCAAAAGATTTTGCTTCCATATTTAATAATGAAATTGGATGAAAATTTTTAGGATCAGAATGATCCTTGCCCTCTTTCGGGATCACAACAATAGTGGCTTCAGCTGCTGAACCAGAGACCTTGCCAGAGAGGATAATATTATCAAAAACCTGTTGAAGATATTTAATTATTGATGAGGAAAAAGTTTTATAAAAAGCAATCGGGAAGCCATCAGGCCCCGGAGCCTTCCCCGACCGAGTAGCTTTAATGGCATGAATTATCTCTTCAGAGTCAATCGGCTTCCTCAAATCAATCATATCAGAATGTGAGATAGTATTCGTAGGAATCAATTTCAAGAATTGTTGACACTCAGAAATATTGCATAGATCCTTGGGAGTATAAAGCTTCTCATAATAGTCTTGAAAAACTTCAAGTATTTCTGGAGTATGAAATTTCTTAGAACCATTCTTGTCATTAATATGAGAAATCTGGACATGTCTGACATTTGTATTCTGGTACTTTAAGGTGGTAAACAACATCTTCCCAGCTCAATTCCGTAGTAACAACTGTCGAGATTTCTGAGCATGTACACCAATATAAGCTCTTTTAGTAACTATAGAATTGAAAGAGTATTTCAAGTTTTTAATGTCCTGTGGGAGAGATTTATCATTAGAACTTCTATATAGCACCTCTTTACGTTTGATCTCATCTCCCAAAGACTGCAACGACTCTCTAATATCTCTATTTCTTTTTGAATTTTTTTTAATAATATGACCTTGAATAGTACATTTAAATGCATCCCATAAAACTATTGGAGAATTCACTGAAGCTACATTATCTTGGAAGAAGTTAGCAATTTCCTCATTAAGTTCTTTGACTTCATCCTAATCATCCAAAATCTCTGTATTAAGGCGCCAAGTACGAGGGCCTCTCGCATCAGTAAAATTAAGGATAGTCAGTGAGACCGCAGCATGATCAGAAACTATTGGATGAATCATGACATTAATGGTATGTTTTAAAAGGGCAGCATCAACAAGGAGATAATCGATACGAGAAAAGCTAGAGTGGGGAGAGGAAAAGAATGTAAAATCACTACCTGTGGTATTATGCATTCTCCATGTGTCAACGAGCTGGTGAGCAGAACACAAACTGAGCAGATGTTTATGCGACCTAGGGGGACGAAATTTAAAAGCACTGTCTATCTAGGATAGGATCTAAGGGCAAATTAAAATCACCGCCAACAATAGTTCTGGCATTCTGAGGAAGTTCAGAGAGCTTCCTATTAACAGAACTCCAAAAGAAGGATCGTCAACATTAGGGGCATATATATTCATGACATATAACTCATCTGAACCATTGGACAGACGAGAAAGCAACCATCTCCCATTAGTATCATGCTCAGCAGTAATAATAGACAGACCTGAATTTTTGGAAATCAAAGTCACAACCCCATTCTTTTTACCAGAAGTTTCAGAACAAGTGATATCAAGAACCTATTCCTTCCGTAAAAGCAAAGCTTCCTTAAAGGCTATCTTGGTCTCCTGAAGTAGAACAATATCACCAGACAAACTTTTGCAATAATCAAGGATCTTGGCCCTCTTAACAGGGTGGTTCAATCCACGAACATTAAGAGAGAATACATTTAAGTCACTCATAGCGACACAGATACCAGCATCAACAAAGACATCTGATAAAGAGAAAAAAGACGAAATTTCAATAGGTCATCCAATATAAGGGTAGAAGGAGGATAAAAAGATTGTAAACAATATATTGAAGCAGGAGTCCCCAGAGAGAGAAAGATAGGAAGAGGGAAAGAAAAGACTAGAAAAAAGAAAAGAGAGAGCAAGAGAACTCCAAAGAAAAAAGGAGCATAAAAAGAGAGAAAAGCCCCACCAGGAGAAGTCTATAACAGACAATTTGCATGGGGGAAATAACGTGGAGGAGCAACCACAGAGGCCAATAAACACAATGCAGATCGCTCAACAATAAATATTTCATAAAGCGACAGAACAATTATATATAAATTGATGTGTGTTATACAATAAAATTAGTCAATAGGAATAAATACTGTATGAACCCAACCAATATTCATTGCCTCATTAAAAAGGAATGACCAACACATTTTCAAAAGTTAAATAGAAATATGAGACAAAAATATCAGATAAATATCAACTAAGAGCCTTATAAATATCAATATTAAATAGATAAACTCGCCTAAGGCATAATACACAATAAGAAACGGTATAAAAAGTAATAGTTTAGGGTAATATAAAAATCAATATAAAACACTATAAAACTCGGATTAGTTAATGTAGCAAATATTACAAGATTAAAAGCATCAAGGTAAAAATATCAAAGGACATGGGAAAGAAAAAATAGATAGCATATAAGAATAAATAATAGAAGATCCCAAAAAATATATCATATTTGATAGGAAATTGAAATAGAAAGTTCATAAAAGTAGCAAATAAGGTATTATACAAATTATTATGAAGCCATATAAATAGCAGTCTAAGGCAATATAAATATTAAAAAGGGGCAATTAATGATATTCAAGGTACTGAACAAAGTCAGGGATAGAGAGACGTACATACAAAACACAGTTTGAATCTGTATAACAAAAGTAAAGAAAAACACAGATAAATATTGAATACAGATAAAAATGTATCCCTATCATAAAATTATAGGAAGAGCAGAGCAACAAATCAGACGACAAATAAAGCAAACAGTCAAATAACAAGAAAAAAGAAAAGCGGACCAAAACAGAGAAAGAATAGAAAGAGTAGAAGAGGAGGTATCTATTTGTCATGAAAAATAGTAAGAAATACAAGTGCAGGGAAAGACCAAATATGCAGAACAATATGTCGAAGACGGTTTTATCATCAAAAAATAATAAAAATGGCCATAAGATGAAGAGACAACTAAACCAAAAACAGAAGCAATATAGGAATAAATCAGAAATATAAAAAGATGCGAAGAAGGAGCATAAGATATAAAAGAATAGAAACAGTGATATCTAGCATTAATACCGAAATAGTGTCAGTATACCGAATGTAAATTACCAACAGAGATACACAAAAATATGATAAGCCATATAACCTGTGAAGGAAAAGACAGTTAAGAGAGAATAACCACTATAATACATCAACTTTACCAATGTATAGTTAGCATATCAACAGAGAGCATAGGAGAGCATTATAACCACATACTTAAGGCAAAACACAGAAAAACATAGACCCAAGTTATCAAACACTGAGATATGCTAAGGATGAGACGTACCAGGAAGGGACTTAGAGTCCATCTGTGATTCAGACTGATTATCCAAAAAAGTGGAAAGATCTGAAGGCTCATAAAAAAATCTGTGGACGACCTCTGTAAGTTATTCTGAATCGTGAGGGACCCGCAAAGGAGAATTGAATGTTCACATCCATGAGCCTTCTTCGCAAATTCAAGAAACCCTTACGACGAATGACAGTGTCTCTGGCAAAATCTTGTGATATAGATATTCTGTGGCCTTCCCATTGTAATGTTTTTATCTTTCTCATTTGCGCCAGAATTTGCTCAGTGTGTTGGTGACGCAGGGGTTTAAAAATCACTGGTCTCGGAGAAGACAAAGATTTAGGCTTAAAGGTGGGTACTCTATGAGCACGTTCTATCTCAGTCTTTTTTAAATGAAATGTTCAGTACAGAAGGGATCCATGTAGACAAAAAATCCATTACTGAAGAGCAGATTTCTCACAATCCTCTGGTAAACCAAAAATGTGCAGGTTACTTCTACGATTCCTGTCCTCTTGCTCAGTCAGGTTTCTCCTCAAAGAAGCCAGAGAGCGTTCCATACCTTGAACATGTTTAGCTTGCTTATTCGTGAAGTCTTCAACCGTGCTTATTCGTGTTTCTGCGTTGGAAACGCGTAATGAGAGATTTTTGAGATCATTTCGGATTGCCGCCACCTCAATTTGAAGCAAATCAGTATTCGTTTTGGTACTTTGTGCAATGTCATGGACTGAATTAAGTTTGAGTGAAATAGTGTCTAATGTTGAAGCAGAGTCCATATTGCCTTTCGCTGAGATATCTGGGGTAGGAGAATTTTGCTTAGACCTCTTCAGATTCCCTTTAGAATCTCTATCCTTGGGGGTGACACCCATGCCTTCCGCCATTGGAATGACGCACAGAAAATACACAATATGACTGAGAAAAAGTAGATATTGCGCTGCGCAAAATAGAATAATGGTTGAAATATAAAAAAATCACCACAGCTGAAAAATACAACAGAGCAGGTCAAGCGCTGAGAAAAGCACCTTCGTATTCAACTGGTAACATCCTGAGGGATGCTAATAAACTTCCACAAACATATGACCAACTAGAAACTGGCGAGCATGCACTTGCGTCAAATATTGGTGCTGAATGGAGTCCGCACAGCCAGCAAGAAACAAAATGCTCTTCAGAAGTTTAAATTGCAGAGTAATAGTTGGACATGGGATAAATCACCCCCACTGACGTAAAGCCAACTGAGTATTAGGCCGCAAATACGGCATTAAGAATTTCCAATAAAAGTTCTGTCAGCGGCTGCCATTTTGTAGCAGAGCTTATCTCCTCAGAATGATGTCTCTCAAGCATAAGCAGCGCATAACATACAGAGGTATAAAAAGATCAAAGTAACAATACCTCATTTATCAAGAAAAAAGCACTCTGAAGCCCAATATGCCGTTCCAGCAACTTTACTTGATCAGTCCTTGTATCGGCAAAGTTTCTCTTCCTGCCGCCATCTTAGCTCCAGCCAGAGGAGAAAATCTTCGTAGAAAAAGTCGCGAAAGAAACGGACCAAAACGCCTGGAAGTTGTCCTCAATACCTCCCCAACTGTTCCGCCGCCTAGAGCTGCTACGTGGTGAAGAAAAAATCACCCGTACAGCATGTTTCAAGAGCGCCCGCACCGGAGGACCGATGGAGCTCAAAGACGCGCGGCCATCTTGGTTGTGCGTCAAGCCACGCCCCGTACGTTTAAAAAAATTATTTTTGTTCCCAACCCCTGCGCATCCGTCCTTCCCCAGCCCCCACCTTCGTGTTGTGGTGGCCGCGACTGTTTATACAGGACCATAAGCATATATAGGTGAGATTTCAAGTGCAGAATGTGTGCCTGGAGCGGTGAGAGTACAGGTAACTACTTCGAAGCGCTTCAGACTGGGACAAATATGGGGACCAAGGCACAGATCACAATATATGTGCCAGGATCACACACAGAGTAGGAAAGTCAGAATTAGGACTCCAATCTCCCCGATCTACGACATTGTTGGCACTAGACCACATCTTCCTCAGAGACGAGTGTTTATTTTTAAGTCAAAATAGTTTTTGACTCATTATTAATTTGACACAATAAGAGTGTTTGCCAAGCAGATATGCTCTGTTAACTCTGAAATCATGTTACTGTGGTTAACGTTTGTTGTAGTTCTTGTGGCACATATTAAATGTTTCTGGTAATAGACTTTATTTTTTCACATTACGCACCATGAGACTCTCAAATCTGCAATCACAGGCTTCTTAAATCCTGCGTTTGTGCTTCTTCAGACCAAGCACTCTTAAAATATAATGACTACTAGTATGGATGACATGATTCCTACACCTTGTAATCCTCTTTGTTTTATATAACATTTCCTAGAATAAATTACACATGAATAATTCATTGCGTCTGTATAACGTGTATGTGATGTAAAGTGCTCTGATACCCTGCAGTGTTATGAGCAGCACTATGAAACAAATTAAATGTTTGTGAGAGAGGGGCTATGGAGAGATGAGGGGCACTGTTGTAGACTAGTAGTAAGGGAATCAGTGAAAAAGGAGGTGAAGGGACGGGCAGGCAAAAATGATTGTTGCACGGGGCACCACCTGTGCTAATGCTAGCTCTGAAAGAGTGAGTCAGTGATATCTGTCACTGTGCTGTTTGACACTGATCATTTTCTCCAGTTGGGAAGGTGCTGTACTCTGGCTTAACTGCATGGACATATGGACTTTAATAGTACATTGCTCACTTGATAATGGAAATGACAATCTCTTACATCCAGTAAGTATATTTTTATTTTATTTTAGTGCGTGTCTTTGCATTTCTGCAAAGGACGTGAATAAAGTACTGCCTCCGAAAAACTTGTTTATTGTTTAATATCATGGTTACACAATTGCTTTACAGTACAATGAGTTTACAAAGGCGCTAGGTTAGTGCTCTTCCATTTCAGCTACTTTGCAGCAGTTTCAAAATATTTGTGTTTCTTGTTGCTCAAATGGGTGTAATTTCAAATATGTGTGTGTTTCCATGGACCTCAGTACTTGATTTTGCTCGTGAGAAAGTGTCACTCTAGGGGGCAGATTTTCAAAGAAGTAACGCAATGCAGCACAGCAGCCAAAAAGTCTGTGTTGCGTTGTGTGGCAGGGAGGAAGAAGGAGAGCACCATATCTGCAGGGATATGGCTTTCTCCTCCCCTCTACCTAGCGCTGGCGCTGATTTCAGCTGCTATATGCCAGGCACACACAATAGCACCATAGTGCTAAGGTTCATACCGGAGTCTAGCATAGGTTTTGTGTACAAAATACTATTCCTAGACAAGTTCAAACCGTTTTCCCACTTTGTATGTGTGCTGCACAGTGCAGCACATATGCAAAGTAGGAAAAGAAAGAAGAAATAAAAACATTTCTCCTATTAACGCCTCTTTTAAGATGACGTTAACTTTTGGCTCCGACCTTGTCTACAACTGTTTGTAGATAGGGTTTGTTATCAAAAGGCATGGGTGGTTGCATGGGATCGCCCATGTAACGCCCCCTTGGTGCTAAGTAACGCAAAGCAATGCTTTGCGCCGTTTTGCGTTACTTGTAGGGGAACTTTCCAATGCAAAATAAGTTTTGCGCTGGAAAGTAAATTGGTAAAAACATTTTTTGCTGTTTGCATCACTTTTGTGAGGCTATCCCAGTCCAAAATGTTTGGAAATCTACCCCCAAGTGTGTCACATTCGGTTGTTGAATGTCACTCATAAGTAAACTGAAATTATGAAAATGTCACTCATGTGCAATCTGAAACCTTGGCAGCTATGCAGTAGTCCTCTCTGGGGCTGGCCTACATCCCAGATTTGGCTCCACAATAACTATAGGATGGGTCTCCCTCTATAGTCACACTATAATCCAAATTTGTGATTTGCAGGTACCTCATTAGTTTCTGCAGCAGGGGCATTAACCCTTATACTAAGTTACCTCCTTTGGTAGTCAGAGAGCTCATTTTGTTAAGTTTGTCAAAGAGTGTGGCAAAAGAGTATGGTGTAATTGGCTTAAAGAAACGCTCTTATAAAACCAAAGAGGATTGGGACTTGGGTTTTGCTTAAAATTGGGGTGCCATTCTGGGTAGATTGTACAGAGTTCATTCTGCTTTTGCTCTTGACAGAATAAACCTAAATTTGATTTAGCACTTTGTGGGATTAGCTAGATGTGAGCTGATTAGGCAAAGTACTCATTGTGACTGTTATTTCTTTACTAGATGTGAAGATTAGGGTTTGGGTAAATTAGTGGGTCCGATTTCAATGTTTTATCTTTTAAAAGGACTAAGCGGAAAGCACTGTGGCTGATTCTCTGTCTGTGTGGCTCACATTGTTGGAATTGAAATGTGTCACTGCCATATTACTCGTGCTTAACATGGTATTATGTTAGCATTTATGTAGCTATTTCATAAAGAATTCCTATTGTATATGTATGCAATCAATAAGTGTAGATGTTGTGTGAATTAAGGTTAGCATCTGTGCCGCCATTTTCCCGTTAGTAGACGCCATTTTGTATTATAATCGAAACTACTACTTGATTATTTACGTGAAATGGTCCCTGGTAAGTTTAGTTTCTTAATGCTCAGCTTTGGCTCCTTTTACTAGCAAGTGTTCTCATTAACGCATGCCTTTCCCGTTAGATAGAGGCCTTCTCCCACCTGTCTGGTGGGGAGGATAAGCCAGGCGACCTTGGGCAGTAGATAGCTTGTGCCCGGCTGAGGAATCAAAACCTATGCTCTGTACCCCCATTGTATTACGATATTTACCAGTACTTTTCCATAGTAGGCAGGTCTTTGTGGGCTGCGCAACATACATAATGTAACTTTATGCTTGTTAGAGTCAGTCCCTCGACAGTCATCTCATTGGGCTGGTCAAACCGGACTCCACTGCAGTGTATTTACTAATAAACCAGTTAGTATGTATTCTCTACTGCGTCATCGACTCTTCATTTCTTGGAAGGCGAGAGGTGGTCATGAGTGACTTGGGTGGCCCTATTTGGGTCACTTCCTTCAGTTGGCGCCCGAACAGGGACTCCACCAGGTGACCCATCTCACCCGTAGTCGGGTGTGGAGGTCGGGGTTGCGTCCGGTCGGATGGGCGGATCGGGGATCCCCACACGACCAAGCTTGGTTCTCGCGGCTGCCCCGCCTATCTGATCGGGCGGATCCTCGTCTAGTGGTCACGCTGGCTGGGGTCCTGAAAAGGCGAAACCCTTGGATCTGACTGTTTGGTCTGAAGAGTCAGCAGTGGAGAATAACCTTGTTTGACCTGTGTGGACCAGGTGAGTTTGTCTTGATTCTTGGTAAATATGGCGCCATCTTGGTTAACTTGGTGGGTCTGCGGACCCTTGTGATACGGAGCGTTTTTGAACGTTCTGCCAGGCCACTTATTGAATTTGGCTTATTCTTGAAAAGGCCTGGGGCTAGACTCTATCTTGTCTTGGTACAGTCTGCGGACTGTCTTGCCTTGGTACAGTCTGCGGACTGACTTGTTTTGGTGCAGTCGGTGGACTGCTCTTGAAGGTTCCTTGTCTGTGTGTGTTTTATTTGTGTGTGAGTGTGTGTTGGTTGTGTGAACAGTGAATGTGTCTGATGTTAGGATGCCTTGTTGGAGTAAAATGTAGTGTCTGGGGCGGTGCTGTTGTTCCGTTGAACATCGGCTGGAGGAGAGGCAGCCTGCGCCTCCAGAAGGCACTCCGAATTTTGACATGTATGTGAAGCACGGTATTGGCCCTATTATGTTTCATACATTATGGCACAAGTATACGAGGGACAATGCTGAGCTTCAGTGGCCACTGGAAGGTACTTTTGATGAACAGAAATTGAATTATTTGCAGGACAAATTGTTTGCTAGAAGAAGTAGGCAGTCGATGTTTGACCCTTTACAGGTGTGGCAGAAGGAAGCTAAGCAGAGGCGTATATGGGCTGAGAAGGAATCTAGGAAAAAGGGAATGCAGACAGTAGTTCAGAAAGCTGTAGCTTATGAGAGGGAGCAAACGGAAAAAGGTATTGAGTGTGCTGATAGGAAGTTTTGATTATAAAGTAATAAGTCCTATGTTGTTCGAGAGGATAATGATCCCTTTGTGGAGGATTTGTTGGAAGCTCGCCCCTCACCTCCCTATGCCCCGCAGAGAAGATGCCCTGTTGTTCTGTCATCTCAGTCTCCCGCTCCTCCTCCGCCTCCTTCCAGTCTTTCCGCAGACTCGACTGCTTCGGCTCCAGCCCCGCCTGTCTCCCCTCTGGTCTCGCAAGCTGCGAGTGTGGTGAATGCAGGCACCCCCGCAGTGTCTGCTGTCTCTGCTCATGTTTCTTCTCCTTCTCTTACACCTACAACCCAGTCATTGCTAACATTGTTACCTGTGTCTTCATCTCTTGTGTCTTCTCCAGACCCGGCGCGCAGTGTTGGGACACCGGTGCGCGGGTCGGATGAGGGGAATTGGGCGGCAGCACGGGAGCGAATGGAGCGGGTATTGATTCGATCTGATGTGGGTGTTGAGGAGAAAAGGATGGTAGCAAATCAGGCTGCGCAATGGGCTCGGAGTCCGATTTATAGTGTGGAGGATGTATGGAATGTGATGAGGGATTTTGAGCCATTTGTGCAGCAGCATGCCCTTAAGCATATGTCAGCTACATTGATTAGTTTATGGGAACAACGTTTTGGTGGTGTAGCCCCCCAAATAATTTATGACATTCGAGATCGTGTATATGTTACTGATATGTCCCCTAGTGATATTTTCAGTAATGTTGGGACAATGATTAGTTATCGAGATAGATTGCATCAACAAACACCGACCAGTGCGTCCCAATTCCCGATGAGGGAGGTGCATCCTATTTTCCATCCTGAGATCCCAGAGCAGCGTAACCAGCAGGGCGCTGTTGTTCAGCAGCGGGTAGAGGCTCATTTTCAGGAACAGTGGGTCTATACTCCTTGGAAGAGAAGTGAAGTACTAGCTCTTAAGAGTCAGCTACCGGATCCTAGGAAGAACCCTACAGCATATTATAAAGAGTTAACAGAGGCCGCCTCCTTGTCAGTTATGACATTAGCAGATATTGAGATGTTTTTTGGGCTGTTGGTGCCAGTGGATATATGGAGGCAGGTGCATACGCAGGATCACAGGGTGGAATTGGGTGGCTATTGGGATGAGATTAAGGCATGGGCTAAGGAGCGAAAACCCAGTGAGAAACCAAGGACTGAGATTTTGGCTTTGCCAAGTCGTATCATTACTTATATGCATTCTCTTATCCCACCCAGAAGAGTAGATTGGGATAAGTTGACAGCATGTCATCAGAAGAAAGAGGAGAGTGTGTCTAATTTTTTTTACTCGGTTTGAAGTGGCGTTCTTGGATTTCAGTGGGCAAGATTTGTCAATACAAGGTGGTGTCCGCTTATTTGTTAACAGGTTTGTTACAAATTTGCTTCTGGAGATCGCGGCTCGGTTACAGGCTTCTAAGAGCACTTGGACTACCTCCTCCCCTTCGGTGATATTGAGTATGGCTCAGTACTATGAGCATCGAGAGAATGAGGAAAAGGACAGGGTAGACAAGAAGAGTAAGGATTTGAAAACGAAAGTACTGATGCAGCAGGTTGCAAGGGGGTCTGGGAGAGGACAAGGCACTGGTCCGGCTCAGAGGTCGCATGGTGCTGGTAGAGGCAGCGCACCTTTGGGGCCGAATCAGTGCGCGTATTGTAAAAAGGAGGGACATTGGCGGAGTGAGTGTCTGGAGTTGTTGCAGAAAGTTGCGGTACCCAGAGGTCGGGTTCAAGTGGACGGGGCCATGGTGAGATTGGTCGGGATGAGGTTCAGGCTGGTGCATCCTCGTGGGGTCGTTCTGATCAGAACGATTTTGATGACCCCCGGGGAAGGCAGTATTATCATGATGATTATGATATGGATGAGGTCACAGGGATGTCCTACAGCTAGGACAGCCAGGGACAGGGATGGGGACCAGTTCAAATTCCTGTAGATCAGTGTGGTCCTTATGTCACAGCAGATTTACATGGTTCGGCACAGACAGTTTTGGTGGATACAGGTGCAATGAATAGCTCTGTTTCTCGTTCACTGGTCCCCGGGGCAGCCCTGTCTGGCCGCAACTATGTCTCGGTAGGTTTTTCAGGCGTACCGGTTGTGAGCCTCATTTCCCGACCTCTTGCTTTGACTATTGGTCCTTTTACTGTGGACTCGCCATTTTTGTTGACGACGAATTGTGGGGAGAATCTACTGGGATTAGATTTGTTGAAGAAGTTGCATGCTACAATTCATTGTTCCCCAGATGGTGTTTACATGACTCTTGGACCTGACGCGGTTGGTGCAAAACAGTTTTTGGCGAAGGATACGCCGCTTCCTGTTGAATTTAAAGATGTGCCGTCCTCCTTGTGGGCAACAGGGAATACGGATGTAGGGTTGTTGCAGATACCACCAGTTTCTATTGCAGTGAAGGATAATGCTGTGCTTCCTCGTATTCCCCAGTACAAAATATCGCAAGCTGGGGAACAAGCTTTGTTGCAGATTATACAGGACTTGATCAAGTTGGGGTGGTTGAGGAGACAGTAGCGAACGTGTGCAATAGCCCTATTCTCCCTATTCTTAAGAAGGTACCTTTGGATTCCCCTGATGCACATCCTGATGTCTATCGCTTTGTGATTGATTTGCGGGAGGTCAATAAGATCGTCGTCCCTCAGTTTCCGGTAGTTCCCGACATCACTTCTCTTTTAACAATGATTTCTTCCACAGCCCAATTCTTTTCTGTGATTGACTTGAAAAATGCTTTCTTTAGTATTCCCATCCATCCAGACAGCAGGTACCTATTTGGCTTCGCCTTGGCTGGCAGGAGCTTTCAATTCTGTCGCGCTCCTCAGGGGTATACTGAAAGTCCCAGTATCTATAGTCAGGCCTTGAAAAGTCAGTTGGATTCCCTCTTTCTTCCCACAGGTAATGTATTATTGCAATATGTGGACGACCTTCTGGTGGCCTCCGATACTGAAGAGGGTTGTAGGGAGGCCACGGTCAAATTATTATTGCATTTGGCGCATCATGGACATAAAGTGTCCCTTTCTAAGTTTCAATATTGTCGACAGGAGATCACCTATGTAGGTCACCTACTATCGAAGGAGGGTCAGAGGCTAACACCTGAACGAGTTGATGCTATTGTTAAGATGCCTGTCCCTGTGACTTAGAGGGATGTGCGTGCTTTCATAGGTATCACCTCATATTGTCGTCACTGGATACCCGGCTACTCTTTATTAACAAAACCTCTGCTTCGCTTAATAACTAAAGATGTGCATGAACCCTTGCCCTGGACGCATGAATGTAAGCATGCTTTTGAACAATTAAAAGTTGCGCTTTGCTCTGCACCTGTGCTTGGTATGCCTGACTACCAGAAGCCTTTTGTGTTGTACGTACACGAAACGGCTGGGTGTGCGCTTTCTGTGTTAACACAAGCCTTTGGAGGTAAGCAGAGGCCGTGTGCTTATTTCTCTGCTATTCTTGACCCTGTTGCCAGAGCCCTCCCAAGTTGTTTAAGAGCTGCTGCGGCGGTCTCCATTCGACAGTCGGCAGGGCTCGTCCTTAATCATGATCTCACAGTAATGGTACCTCATGCAGTGGATGTACTTTTGAACAAGACAAAAACGCAGCACCTCACCAGTGCTCGTCTGACTGGTTATGAATTGACTTTGTTTTCACCTCATGTTACGATCAAAAGATGTGCCACACTGAACCCAGCCACGTTACTACCCCTCCCTTCGGAAGATGAGGACAAAGATGTCCATGATTGTCTATTCCGCACTGAAGAAGATATGAAGGGACGGGTAGACTTGACTGACGTTCCCTTATCTGACCTGCAAGGAGAACTATATGTCGATGGCTCTTGCTTCAAATTGTCAGATGGCACCACTACAGCAGCGTATGCCAGTACCACGCGGCGTACTGTAGTTGAGACATCACGTGTCCCTTACCAATCAGCGCAGGCTGCGGAGCTAGTAGCCCCATGCAAGTTGAGCGAAGGCTTGGCTGTTAATATTTATACTGACAGCCAGTATGCCTTTGGAGTAGCCCATAATTTTGGGCGACTCTGGACAGAGAGGGGATTCTTGACTTCACATGGCACCAGGATTCAGCATGGTCCGTTGATAGAAAGGCTTTTGATAGCCTTGACCCTTCCTAAACGATTGGCAATAGTAAAGTGTAGTGCCCATAAAGCGATTACGGATGATGCGGGAGGGGAAATACGTTTGCAGATCAGATAACTAAAGAGACGGCCAGGTCGAAGATGAAGAAAATGTTTGTGGCAGGTCCAGCTAGATGGGTACCAGAAATTACTATGTTTGAGTATACACTGGATAGTGTCAAAGAAATACAAAGTGAGGCAACAATTGAGGAGTTGGCAGTGTGGCAGGAGAGTACAGGACGTTTAGATGACATGGGGTGCTGGACTGATAAGTCCGAAAAGCAAAGATGGATGTTACCAGATGCATATGTATTTCCTGTAAATACAATGGCACATGGTCCAGCCCATATTAGTGCCAAGGGAATATGTAAGCTATTGGATCCTGTGTGGCGAAATGACAATATCCCAAAAGTTGCTGCTCATTTAGTAATAAAACTGTATGGTTTGTTTGAAGCATAATCCTGGAAAAGGTACCCCCACACCTCCTGGTAATTTTGTGCCACCTTCCTTCCCTTTCGAGGTTCTCCAGATGGATTATATCGAAATGGAACGAGTCAACAATTTGAAATATGTACTAGTAGTTGTCTGTGCATTTAGTAAATGGATTGAGGCTTACCCGACTAAAGAGAACACGGCCATAGCAACGGCAAAGGCTCTTATTAAGGAGTTTTTCCCGCGCTTTGGTTTGCCACGTTTGATTTGGAGTGACAATGGAAGTCATTTTAATTCGAGGGTGATCCAGTTGATGTGCGATGGTCTGCGCATCAAGCAAACATTTCATGCAGCAAATCATCCCCAGTCAGCAGGTTTGGTTGAGAAGTACAATGGTACTCTCAAGCCAAAGTTGGCAAAGATCAAGGAGAGTACTGGATTGCAATGGCCAGATGCATTACCTCTTGCCCTATTTTTTAATTTTTTATTTAATGCAATTTTATATAGCGCAGACTTTACCCAAAGGTGTCGGAGAGCTTCACAATAGAACCAAGACCGTTACATGAGGAAATTTACATACTTACACGTTAGAAATACAAACGAGATAGATGAAAAAGTAAAAAAAAACAATAGATGGCAGTCACACAAATATCAAAAACACAATAGGATTCGGATCGTACAGGCATAGATTACATATTTAGAACATTGTAAGAACTTCCTTGAGGGGCAAGAAAGGATGCATTAATTCTGGAAGTGTCTTTGGAAGAGAAGAGATTTGAGGTCAGCTTTGAAAGTCCGGGTAGAGGTGGTGGTACGGAGTAGTGGAGGAAGCGAGTTCCAGATTCTGACCGCATTGCCTGAGAAGGATTGAGCCATCGATCTTTCCCTTTTGAAAGTGGGGGGCTCAAGCAGTAATTTTTCCGCATTACTTGAAGGTCTAGAGCCTCCAGAGATTTTAAGTTTATTTGCCAGGTATCGAGGGGAGGAAGTGTGCAAGGCTTTGTGGGTGATACAGGCAAGCTTGTAGATTGATCTTGCTTCAATGGGAAGCCATCGAAGAGAAAAAAGTATGGGTGTGATGTGGTCACATCTTTTGGCCCCAATGACAAAACGAGCCGCTGAATGGAGTACGGATTTGAGAGGGGAAAGGTGAGATTTGGGGAGGCCAGCAAGCAGAGAATTGCAATAGTACAATCTAGAGAGAACCAGAGACTGGACCAAGGTTTTTAGGTCTTGCTCCAGAAGGAAACGTTGAATCCCCCAGAGAAGGCGCAGTTGGTAACGTGCATTCTTTGCAATGGAATGGATGCGTGAGTGTAGATTGAGCTTTTTGTCAAGAATGACACCAAGGGATTTAGCGCTGTCGACAACGATAGGTTTGTTGTTCAGTAAGTTCAGGTTATTCATCCAAGATTGAACAGGAGGAGGGGAGAGTGCGGTAGAAAGGAGGAGGAATTCAGTTTTGGAAGGATTCAGAATAAGTTGATGAGCTAACATCCAGTTTTGAATAGAGTTGAGAGTAGAGTTGAGGATTGAGATGTCGTGTGAGGAAGACACCTTATGGTAGATTTGGGTGTCATCAGCATAGAGGTGATAAAATATCCCAGATTTCCTTAAGAGATTACCCAAAGCTTCCAAGTAAAGATTGAAAAGAGTGGGTGCGAGTATAAATCCTTGAGGGACGCCTTGACCTACCGCCATTGAAGACGAAAGCTGTTCTTCTCTATTTTAATCACTTGAGATCTGTCCGAGAGGAATGAAGCAAACCATTTAAGCACTGTGCCTTCCAAGCCCATTCTCTGTTTTAAAGTGTTTAGGAAAGTTTTGTGATTAACAGTGTCAAAGGCTGCAGAAAGGTCAAGAAGAATCAGAAGACAAGACTCCCCCGAGTCCAGTACACGCAGGGCATCGTCGATCACTTGCAGCAGGGCTGTTTCAGAGCTGCAGTCTTGCATGAAACCAGATTGGAATACGTCGAGAAGGTTGTTGTCCTTAATATGTAGGGAAAGTTGTTTCGCTACACATCTTTCTGTGATTTTCGCAAGAAAAGGGAGGTTGGTGATGGGGCGGAAGTTGTTGAGGTCGTTCGCATCAGCGGAGGTTTTTTTTTTTTTTTAGAAGTGGGGTAACCTGTCCTGTTTTAAAGGCAACAGGAAGGGAGCCTTGGCTGAGGAAGAGGTTAATCAGACTGGTCCAATAGGAAAGAGTATGGGTGTAGAAGTCAATAGCGATGTCACTCGGGATGGGGTCGGAGGATGATTAGAGGGTTTTGTTTCAAGAATGCATTTGAGGAGGGCATCTTCAGAGATGACGTCAAAGTGCTGCCAAGTGACTAAGGATTTGCGCTCCTCTAGGGGGGGTAGGATGAATGACCTGATCCACCAGTGATTTCACCTTTTCATCAATGAATAAAGCGAATTCTGCTGCTTTCTTTGGAGGATCGTCAGGCTTGAAGGTTGAGGGAGAGACGTTTGAATTTTTGATGAGATCAAATAGTTTTTTGGGTCTGTTTTTGGCTGAGTCGAGGAGGTTTCTGAAGTGTGACGCTTTTTCCTGGAAGATGTGTTTGTGGTATTTTGATCTTGCTGAGCGCAGAATAGAGAGATTAGTGGTGGATGGTGATTATCTCCATTGTTTCTCCAGGAGTCCCAGGTTCTTCCTTTCTGCATAAAGAAATTTATTGAACCATGGAGCAGAAGGAATAAGCCTTTTCATTTTGCTTTGAAGTGGAGCAACATTATCAATTTCGACTGCAAGGAGACTGCCCTACTGTCCACTAGAGCGACAGCTCATTCTAGGACAGGATTATCTCCTTATGAGGTGGTCTTTGGCCGTCCCGCAAATGTGTGGGGCTTCCCTAAACCTAAACGCTTTTCAGAAATAGATTATCCTTTGCTGGTAGATTATTTGTATGGATTGACTAAAAGTTTGCGTTCTATTCACCAACAGATACATGAAGCTTTGCCTCCAGAGCCAGAGGGGCCCGGGCATACCATACAGCCTGGTGATTTTGTTCTAATAAAGAATTACCGGAGACAAGAGTGTCTGGAGCCGAGATGAAAGGGACCCTTCCAGGTCCTCATTGCAGCGAGGACCACAGTGAAAATTGACGGTCGGAAGAATTGGATTCATTCATCACATTGCCGGCGAGTCCCACTACCTCTCCCCTACGATAGGTGGGTTTCCGAAGGAATAGGGGACCACAGGATGGAGCAGGTTCCACGTTTTGTCCCTTTTTCAGATGCCCAGCTGACCTGGGCGCAGACGGAGGAGGAGAATGATGCTGCTCTGAATGCGGCAGTCCCCCCAGAAATAAGGGCTGCCCAGGCCTCCTCTTCATCTGGTCCACAGGAGCCTGAGTCCCAGTCCCCGACCCCTCCTGAATTTCAGATTCTTTTCCGTGATGAGACAGTGCCTGGAGTAGCAAGGTACAACTTGCGTCCTCGGCGGAAGGACAGTGCACCAAAAGAGAAGTGAGTGTAGCAGGGATGGACTTCATGGATAAGATTAGTGAAAACGCCCCTTGTTTATGCTTTTCATATTAGATTAGGGATCAGAGGATTGGTGTACTGCCCGTGACACAGGACAGGATAAGTTGAGGGTGTTTTCCCAAGGAGGGAGAGTGCCCTATCCTGAGAACAGTGAACATTTGCAGACGGGCTGCAATAGTGTAGCTCCACCGTGAAGTGCTCAATAGCACCACCGAGGGCTGGACAATAGAAGCCTGTCAGGGAGGCTTGTGACGGACCCTGATCTTTTTGACGTTTTCTTTTTTTTTGTCCCCTCTATAGTTGGCTCCATTACATGACCTCTTTCTCTGGTGATTCTATCTGCAGTTTTATAGTAAATATGTATCTGTTTGGTCGTCCCATTGCAGAAGATGAACAGTTTTTTGCTGCCCTGCGCCAGGGGCAGATAGGTTTTGGCTGGTTGCTCAGAAAGAAGATGTTTTATGTTGGTTTTATATTGCTGTTCTTATTGGTGGGAGGAGGGATGTTTTGGGTATTGGAGAGTTATGATAATACCCCATTGTGTGTCCTATATCAGATTGTTCCTTCAGATCATAACAAGAGAGCAATGCAAAGTAATGTTTTCTTAGACACACACAGGAAATTCTTTGGAGATAGCACAGCTTGTTATCCCATTGATTACGTTACAAGTTTATGGACTGCTTATCCATTGTTATTAGTGAATTATACATACGTTCGTCCACCCCATTTCGTAGAGGTAAAAGGCGAATTTGGTATGGGATATCCTGGCCCCTGCTTATACTATAGAAAGCTGCGAGGGACAGGGTACCCAAGTTGTACCCCTAATATGTATTATGACAATTTGTATATGGAAAAGCAAAGTATCACCCTAACAGGTTGGCACTATCAAGATTTGACAGTTACTCGAGAGGCAGGTTATTATCCCGCGTGCTGCCTGCTAATAAATAGTACTGACACTAATTTGTATATAAACTGTTCTGGACTAATATTGTTTAAGAATACAATGTCGTTGGTAAGGAAAGATGATCCAAGTACAAAGGGAACGAATACCAGATATGCTCCGGTAGATTATCAAGGTCTGCTTTATGCAACCCAGGTTTCTATTTTTTGTCTAATGGTACATACTCCAATACCTACAATGGCACTGAGGATGTGGCTCTGGGGATGGTGTTACCTCTTGGGGTACCTTGTAAGTATAGTAAAGCAAATACGAGATGGGTCCAAAGAACGCTGAACAAGGAATTTTGTGAGGGTGTCACAGATTTAGAGGTTAACAATTATAGCAACAGTATCACCTTTGGATATATACTTTCCTCTATTATTACGTTTGGTGGTACCGCCATGGCCAGGGGTGAAAGGGCTAGAGAATATTTTGGGTGTAAGTTGCAAATACTGTCTAACTCCACAGTAGCAGCTTTGCATGACATCACCACTCAGTTAGAAAGTATGCGCATATACTCTGAGCAAACGAGATATGCAGTTGATTTTATTTTAGCAAAGAGTGGTGGTGCAGGCGCAAATATAGGAGATCAGTGTGTAGTCGGTATTACAAACATGGAAAGGAATATCACTCAACATATTTTAGACATCCTGGAAAATGTTCGAGGAATGGAGAGTTGTAACCTGAGTTGGTCCTTGTTCTGTGGGTGGGGTTGGATTCTAGAAAAGGTGATATATTTCATTGTACTTCTGATTTGTTGCTGTGTTTTGATTTAGTGCCTTCCTTTATGTTGCTCGTACTGTGCTACTTACTTCTCTCCTAAAAGGATCTCAGTTCACGATACTAATGCGACAATAATGTTTCAAAAGGAGCTTGATACCCTTATGCAGATTGACGAAGGTGTTTTTGGTTCAACCACTTCTCTTGCAGGTTCTGCTCCTGATATTAAGAGTACTGATGATGTTTAGTGTTATTCTCCCTATGCTTTCTGCTGAATGACATTCCAGATGATATTTTTGGTCATCAACGATCCAATATCCGTTGTTCTTTTGTATGTTTTGTTATGCCTATATATATAGCCATACATAGCTTGTTGTTGCTTATGCTTCAATATCTCCCCCTCCTGTAGAATTGTAAAGACCCTAACCTGATAGCACGAATAAAGTTAGCTAATAAATGCTAAAAGGAGGGTCTATTTGGAATTGAAATGTGTCACTGCCATATTACTTGTGCTTCACATGGTATTATGTTAGCATTTATGTAGCTATTTCATAAATAATTCCTATTGTATATGTATGCAATCAATAAGTGTAGATGTTGTGTGAATTAAGGTTAGCATCTGTGCCGCCATTTTCCCGTTAGTAGACGCCATTTTGTATTATAATCGAAACTACTACTTGATTATTTACGAGAAATGGTCCCTGGTAAGTTTCGTTTCTTCACACTCAGCTTTGGCTCCTTTTACTAGCAAGTGTTCTCATTAACGCATGCCTTTCCCGTTAGATAGAGGCCTTCTCCCACCTGTCTGGTGGGGAGGATAAGCCAGACGACCTTGGGCAGTAGATAGCTTGTGCCCGGCTGAGGAATCGAAACCTATGCTCTGTACCCCCATTGTATTACGATATTTACCAGTACTTTTCCATAGTAGGGGGGTCTTTGTGGGCTCCGCAACATACATAATGTAACTTTATGCTTGTTAGAGTCAGTCCCTCGACAGTCATCCCATTGGGCTGGTCAGACTGGACTCCACTGCAGTGTATTTACTAATAAACCAGTTAATTTGTATTCTCTACTGCGTCATCGACTCTTCATTCCTTGGAAGGCGAGAGGTGGTCGTGAGTGACCCGGGTGGCCCTATTTGGGTCACTTCCTTCAACATCTACACTTTCTTCAATGACTTCTGGTCAGGACTCCTGCCTCCCATCTTCTCGCTAGAGCGTTGGGTTCTAACCATACTCTTTTGTTTCAGCTCATCTACACTTTTAATCTTCCCTCTTCTATCCCTCCATTATCCTTTTCAAACCAACTAACAGACTCGCAAGTCCACCGCTCAAATTAACTCGCACTTCCCTGTACTAATCCACCACTAATCCTTTTCGGGTTCGGAGTAGTGTGCTACACACCAAAAAGCGCTTTGACGCCTCGTCTGGGGTAGTAGGTGCTATATAAATGCAATTACAATAAAGCTCGTTTTTTGTTAATGAGGGATGCCTAGCAACATCTGCCTGAGGCTATGATGATCCTAAGGGAAGTCCAGGTACATGATGATAATCTTTTTTATTTAAACAAGCCATTTATATTAATGGAGACTTGTTTCTAGAGGGTCCTTGTCCTGCCCAGCACAATTCCTCTTGCATCATCATCATCTCGCAGCAAATGCTCTCGTAATACACTGAGTATCAGTCACTCTTGGCGCCTTTTCTTCCCAATTCTACATTCCTCAGTGTTGGCCTACGGAAGTGTGTGTCACTCTGTGATTGGCCATGCCATGTATTTATGTGCTGCATGCCGAGACCTAGTGGCGATGCCAATGCTTATTAGTAACTTTTGATCTGTTTGAGCTAGAAACATTTTTTTGTTAAAATCCGGAGATTATGCAGCAGTTGATGGTTATGAGGGAACAGCAACAAACCCCTAATTTGGCGGAAAACGCCACAGCTACAAAATCGCATTAATCCAGTTGCCCCACTTATCACCAATCACACCAAAATAGCAGGCAAGTTGTCTCCCCCAGCACACTGGTGGGCTATCCTTTCCGTCCCCATGATCTCATACAGTCTGTCGCTTCCCTCCCAAGCTTAGTGGTGAGCCTGGCCCTTCGCCAAACCCCCTCGCACCCTGTCTCTTCTCCCGCCGACTTATCACCTTCACCTGTACCCCGCCCGCAGAGACTCCCACACTTCCTGCACATCAGTGAGGTCTCCCCCAGAGCCGAGACCCTCAACCTTTGGCGCCAGCACGCTTCCCGCCCCTTCACTAAGTAACCCGAGCACGGAGGACGACGCAATCATGGCGCCCGTCCTCCCGGTCCCCGGAGACTCTTTAATACGGAAGGTCCAGGAAGGAGGCCTTCCTGGGGGAGGGTAGAGAGTGGTTGGTATGGATGGGAGTGCTGTTTGTCTGCTGAGGGGACACGGTGTCTGACAGGTCCCAATGCAATTCATCAGCAGCAGTTGACACAAGGAGACAATTAACATCGGATGGGCAAGGCATATTAATGAGCGGCACGCAGGAGAAAAGCAAACAAGGTGCCGCAGGGAGAGGGGCTGAGCAGTCCAGGATGGCCGAGCCTTTCTCTGACCCTGGCCGGAAGGACTACAGGGTCACACCGCCTAATCGAAGAGTGCCAAGGTCACACTGTGCGTAGTATTACCCTGGGCAGCAAAACGCCCCAGCATCACAGTGTGAGCAACTGTACGGGCGTAACACAGGACCCTGCACTCCCTGCGGTACAGTGGACCCCCCCATTTAACCTAAAGCTTGAGAGAATCAGTTGGATATTGTAGTATCAGGGGACCCTCGCGACATTCTGCATCAGGGCGCCATCTTTTTCGCATTACGCCACTGCAACTGTACCCTGGGCAGCCAAGAGCACCGGACCACGTTGAGCTCTATCTTTGACAGGTGTCGTAGTCTCGGGGCCAAACTGCACACACCTCTCACTGGACAGCCAAGAGTATAGGGTTCTGTAGCGCATAGCTCTACGCCAGGCAGCAAACACTCACAGTTGCACTGTGCTCAGTTCTACCTTGGCAGCAGTCAGTGCACAGGTTCGCACGTTGCACAATTCTAGCCTGGATAGCAACACCAGAGGTTGACACTGTTTTTAGCTCTAGCATGAATAGGAAAATGTGCCAGGATCACACTGCGCTTCGTTCCCTGCCATCTGTGAGGGAACCGGGAGTTATGCCCCCAAAAGAGTTACGTACATTCACCTATCGTTGATATAGATCAAAGAGGCCAGGGTCAAGCCTTGCATAGACCTTAACCTGCGCAGCAAATCGTAATAAGGCCCCACTGTGCACAAAGGCGGCAAGGAGCTCGTTGCCTGAATGAATTAATGAATGAAATTAATTTATAAAGCGCAAAACAACTACTCCAAAAAGAAGCATCCCAGCTCTAGGTAATGGTAATGGTAATACGTGGCTAGGAGTAGCAGACAGAGGATGGACCAACCAAATTTAAATCTCCCTAAAAAGGTGGGTCAAAAGGCTCTTGAACGTATTCTCTGATGTGGCGCGTATAATTCGACTGGGTAAAAGGTTCCGGAGCTTCGGGGTCAGAAAAGAGAAGAAGCGCTCACCTGCTCTCAATCAGCATTTGTACAGCGCAGCATTGTCACCCCTAGGGGTATTTGGGTGCTGTGGGTGCAACGTCTCTGTCGAAGAGCCAGGTCTTGAGTTTTTTTTTTCTTCCTGAAGTCGGCCACGGAGGGTGCTGTTCGAAGATGGAGGGGTAGGTCGTTCCTGGTGTTGGTGACGATGTAGGAGAAGGAGCGACTCCCGATGCAGCTGTGACAGATGCGGGGGGGGTGCATGGGCTAGTGAGGAGGTGCGCAGGTGTCTTGCAGGTAGATGGAAGTTCAGTCGATGGTTGATGTAGGCCGGTACTTAATTGTGCAGTTTTTTTTTTTGCGTGTGTGTGAGTGTTAGAACTGGGGGTCTCTAGTTGGCAGAGGTAGGTACCTTTGTCCAAATAGGGACCCTTGCTTCTAGTCAGGGTAAGGGGGATACACACTTTAGATAACCCCTGCTCACCCCCTTGGTAGCTTGGCACGAGCAGACAGGCTTATCCCAAAGGCAATGTGTAAAGTATTTGTACCAACACTCACAGTAACAGTGAAAACACCACAAATGGACACCACACCAGTTTAGAAAAATAAAGTATCTTTATCTAAAATACACAAGACCAAAACGACAAAAATCCAACATACAAAACTCAGTAGAATGTCTTTAAAAAGGGCTGTTGCAAAAATAAACTTGTAGATCTCAAATGCGACACTTTCAGTCTCAAAGTACCTGGGATGCGTAACGCAAAACAAGCAAAAGGGGCGCAGTGAAGGCGATGCGTCGGTTCTCCCTGCGCTCCGGTTCCGGGGCGACAAAATGGCGCCTTGATGCGCTACGCCGATCCGGTGCGATGCATGAAATGGCGTCTTTGTTGCGATGCGACAACGTAGATGCGATGCGTGCACGCCCAACGGCCGTGCGGCGAACTCGGTGAACTTCTGAGCCGCGACAGGCCCTGCGACACGCTTCTCCGGTGATGCGACGACACCCTCGGTGATGGCGACACGCTTCTCTGGTGTTGCGGCGGCGGTGCGCTTCCTCAGTGATGCGACGGCCCTGCGACACGCTTCTTAGGTGATTCCGACGACACCCTCTGTGACGGCGACACGCTTCTCCGGTGTTGCGACGGCAAACAGCGGCAGCGGCGACACGCTTCTCGATGATGCGACAGCGGCTGCTGCGGCGGCGTCACGCTTCTCTCTCGTTGCGTCGCGCTTCCAGCTCCCAACAGCAAGAGAGGCCTCACACACAGTTACAGGCCCTCCTGGCAGTCTGGAACTCCCAGCAAGGAAGTTCAGGGTAGCTGGGGGTGAAGTCCTTTTGTGCCTGGGACTTCAGAAACAGGAGGCCAGCTCTTCTCAGGCCCTTGGAGACTTTTCTTCAGATGGACACAGCACTCAGCAAAGTCCTTCTTCAAGTAGGGAACACAGCACACAGCAAAGTCCTTTAGATCTCTCCTCAGTAGAAACAGCAAACTGCAGGCCAGCCCTAGACACACTTGGGCAGTACTTCTCCTCAGTCTCTTCAGCCGATCTTCGTTGGCAGGGATTCCTCTTGATCAGGAAGTAGTAGTCTAAAGTTCAGGGGTTTCAGCTCTAGTATTTATACCCCAAAAGTCTTTGTTCTCCATGTGTGAGGGGTCCTGGACCCAGTCCAAACCAGTTCAGGGTGCATTCTGCCAGGGCACCTCTCCTTCCTTTGCGAGTGTGGGCCAGGGTCATCAGACACACCGCAGGAGGTGGAGCCAGCATTGTGGAAGGCAGGCACAGCCCTATTCAGACCCAGGTGCTACTCCTCCCACCACTCCAAATGCAGGTAGGTCTATTCAGCCTAGTGCTGACTCACCCAGCCTCCTGCAGCCACCCCAGCCTCTCACAAACCAGACAGTCAATTCACAAACAGGCAGAGGCACACAGAAAGGTTGAACAAGAAAATAGCCACTTTCTAAAAGTGCTATTTCCAAACTTAGAATTTAAAAAACATCTTCACTAAAAGATGTGTAATTAAATTCTGAGTTCAGGGGTGCCAGATTCCAACTTTCTATCTTGCTGCTATGGGAAGATATGCAGGTAACCATGTTACACAGCATTCCCCATGTTATCCTATGGGCAAGATAGCCTTTCAATAGTGAAAAACGAAATTGGCAGTATTTCACTATCAGGACATGTTACCCACACTAGAACATGTCCTACCTTTCACATACACTGCACCCTGCCCAGGGGGGTACCTTGGGCCTACCATAGGGGTGTCCTATGTGTAAAAAAAAGGGAAGGGTCAGGCCTGGCAAGTGTGTACACTGGCCAGGACAACATGGCAGTTCACAAACTGTGCACAGGCACTGCAGTGGCAGGCCTGAGACACCATCTTAGAGCTACTCCTGTGGGTGGCACAATCAGTGCTGCAGGCCCACTAGTAGCATTTGAATCACCAGCCCTGGCACACTCAGTGCACTTTACTAGGGACTTACTGGTAAAGCAAATATACCAATCATGGATAGCCAATCACAATAACAATTTACCCAGGGAGCACTTGCACTTTGGCACTGATCAGCAGTGGCAAAGTGCCCAAAGCATCTAAACCAGCAAAAATGAATTCCAGCACAGTGTCAAAAATACAGGAGGTAGAGGCAAAAAGTCAGGGGAAACCACGCCAAGGATGCCAGGTCTAACACGTGTCCCCTCCAGCTGAAAAGTGAGGAGAACTACCCACCCTCTTGGGAGTTCTCATCACTAAGGCGGAAGAACCTGGACAGACCATCAGCATTGGCGTGTTCTGTACCAGGGCGGTGTTCCACCGTAAAGTCCATTCCCTGTAGGGAGATGGACCACCTCAACAGTTTTGGGTTCTCACCCCTCATCTGCATTAACCATCTGAGGGGCCTGTGGTCTGTCTGAACCCGGAAGTGAGTCCCAAACAAGTAGGGCCTTAGCTTCTTCAGTGCCCAGACCACAGCAAAAGCTTCCTTTTCAATGGCACTCTACCTCTGTTCCCTGGGAAGTAGCCTCCTGCTAAGGAAAGCTACGGGTTGGTCCAAGCCCTCGTCGTTCAGTTGTGAGAGTACTGCTCCCACTCCATGCTCTGAAGCATCTGTCTGCAACACAAACTCTTTGGAGAAATCAGGCGCCTTGAGCACGGGTGCCGTGCACATGGCAGCTTTCAGGGCATCAAACGCGGTCTGGCAGGCATCGGTCCAGATCACCTTCCTGGGCTGCTTCCTTGAAGTCAGCTCTGTCAAGGGGGCAACAATGGTGCCATACCCCTTGACAAATCGGCGATAATACCCGGTGAGTCCTAAAAAGGCTCTCACCTCTGTCTGAGTCTTGGGGGGCTCCCAAGCCAGAATGGTATCAATCTTCGCTTGGAGGGGCGCCACCTGGCCGCTCCCTACCTGGTGTCCCAAGTACACCACAGATCCCTGCCCTATCTGGCACTTGCTGGCCTTGATAGTGAGGCCTGCCCTTTGCAGAGCCTTCCACACTTCGCAGAGGTGTTGCAAATGTTCTTCCCAACTGGAGCTGAACACAGCAATGTCATCCAGGTATGCAGCGCTGAATTCCTCCAGCCCGGACAGTACCTGGTTGACCAGTCTCTGGAAGGTGGCAGGGGCGTTCTTCAACCCAAAGGGCATGACACGGAACTGGAAGTGCCCCTCTGGCGTTGAAAACGCTGACCTCTTCTTGGCCCCCTCAGTTAAGGCAATCTGCCAGTACCCAGATGTTAAATCAAACGTACTGAGGTACTGGGCAGCGCCCAACCGATCCACGAGCCCATCAGCTCTGGGGATGGGGTGTGCGTCAGTTTTGGTGACCGCATTAAGCCCACGGTAGTCCACACAAAACCTGAGTTCTGGAGTGGCACCGGGTGCGGCAGCCTTTGGTACTAAGACCACTGGGCTAGCCCACGGGCTGCTTGAGAGCTCAATTACCCCTAGCGCCAACATCTTGGAAACTTCTTCCTTGATGCTGGCCCTGACCTTGTCAGCTACCCTGTAAAATTTCTGCTTTACAGGTAGACTGTCCCCAGTGTCCACATCATGGACGCACCAATCGGTGACTCCTGGTGTCAGGGAGAACAGGGAGGCGAACTGACCCAACACATGGCAACAGTCCCTCTGCTGTTCTGGGGTCAGTGTGGGAGAGAGGTTTACCCCATCCACTGACCCATCTTGCTCCTCTGCTGACAGGAGGTCAGGAAGAGGGTCACTTTCCTCCTCCATCTCATCATCTGTGGCAAGGAGCATTGTCACATCTGACCTCTCAAAGTGTGGCTTGAGGCTGTTCACGTGTAGGAACCTCAAAGGGTTCCTGGGAGACTGCAAGTCAACCAAATAGGTTACATCGCTCTTGCGCTCCACCACCTCATATGGCCCAGTCCACTTGTCTTGGAGCGCACAAGGCTCCACTGGCACCATCACCCACACCTTCTGCCCAGGTTGAAATTCGACCAGAGTGGCATTCTGGTCATACCATCTTTCATTTCTTCCTGGCTAGCTTCCAGGTTCGCCTGAGCGAGTTTCCTGAAGCACTGAGTCTGGTTGCAGAAGGCCAGCACAAAGCTGAACACATCCTGGGGGGTCTTACCAGGGGATTTCTCCCAACCCTCCTTCACCAGACTGAGAGGTCCTCTAACAGGGTGGCCATACAGGAGTTCAAAGGGACTGAACCCTAAGGACTTCTGAGGCACCTCCCTGTAGGCAAACAACAGGCATGGTAAGAAGACGTCCCACTTCCGTCTCATGGGCTCCGCAAGGCCCATTATCATGCCTTTCAGGGTTCGGTTGAATCTCTCAACCAACCCATTCCCTTGAGGATGGTAAGGAGTGGTAAACTTGTAAGTTACCCCACACTCCTCCCACAAAGACTTCATGTACTTCGAGATGAAGTTGGTTCCCCGGTCGGAGACCACCTCTCTGGGGAACCCCACACGGGAAAAGATCCCCATCAATGCATGGCCCACCACGGGGGCCGTGATTGTCCGGAAAGGGACAGCTTCCGGGTGGCATGGTCCACCAAGACCAATATAAACTTGTTGCCTAGGGCTGTCTTGGGTTCCAGAGGCCCCACAATGTCGATGCCCAGCCGCTCGAAAGGGCTGCTCACCACGGGAAAGGGTTGGAGGGGAGCCTTACACTTCCCTCCACTCATGCCACTTGCCTGGCAAGTGTGGCAAGTCCTACAGTGTGTACCGACGTGCGTCTTCATTTGGGGCCAGTAAAAGTGGGTGACAATCCTCTGGTAGGTCTTGTCATGCCCCAAATGTCCTGCGAGAGGCACGTCGTGAGCCAGACCCATTAGGAAGGCCCTGAAGCGCTCGGTTACAACCAGCACACGGGCTGCACCGGGCTCAGCGACCTTAGGCTCACTATAGAGTAACCCATCCTCCCAGTAAATGAGATGATTCTTGGACTTGCCACCTGCTGCCTGGTCTGCGGCCTGTTTCCACATACCAATGAGAGAAGGGCATTCTCTCTGTGCCTTGCAGAACTCCTCCCTGGAGGGACCTCCTTCTTGCTGCCGATGGGTCAGCTCAGGCAGGTCTCCCAGTTCGGCTATTTGTTCCCCTGTAGGTTCCAGGGCATCCCCCTCAGGTTCTGCTTCCTCCTGGACCGTGGGAATTGTGTGGGCTGGTTTCCCATGCCCCCTGCCCTTCCTCTTCCTGGCAGGTACCTGGGCCACTGTTTCAGGCTACAGGTCCGCTTGGTTACCCCTACTGGCTGCCATTGACCGAGTGGTCACACAAACCCACTCAGGCAGACCCAACATCTCCAAAGGAGCCTGGCGTTCCACCTCCCTCCATGGGGAACTCTCCAGGTCATTTCCTAGCAGACAGTCTACAGGCATGGATGGACTAATAACGAGCTTCAAGGAACCTGAGACGACCCCCCCCCCCCCCACTCAAAGGGAACCTGCGCCACTTTGCATAGGCGCACTGAGTTGTCCGCTGCAACTACAGGGTGAAGTGCATCAGGAATGACCTGCTCCTCAGACACCCACTGACACCTCACGGATGTCACGCTGGCTCCTGTGTCTCTCAGAGCCTCCACCCTCCTCCCATTGATGGTCACCCACTGCCTGTACTTTCTAGTGTTCTCAGGCAAGTAGGACTCCTGGACCATCTCTCTGTCTCCTAATGAGACATGGATCATGACTGCTTGCGCCTCCCCCTCACTGGAAACTAATTCCTCTCCCAAAGCTAGACTCACTAAACCCGGTGACGGAGCACCAGTGGGTGCTTGGGACTTCTTGGGGCACTTAGGGGCTATGTGGCCTCTCTCACCACAGTGGTAACACCTGGGGGGACCCTGTAAGTTACGCCCGCCCTTAGGGGGCTGCGACTCAGGTTGGGGGGGCTGGGACTCCTTTCCCTCTGCATTCTTTTGGGGCCCTTTAGAGAACTCCTTTTGATTACCTTTGTCCCCCCCACTCTTCTGCTGGGGACACTGCCCACCTTTGGCTGTGGTACCCACAATCCCCTTGTGGACCCTGGTGCTGGTCCAGCAGTCCGCCTCCTTAGCAAGCTCACTAGGATTAGTTAATTTACTATCCAAAAGATGCTGGCGCAGCTCTGGAACACATAGACTGCTCAGTAACTTTGCTGCCCTTCATCCAACCTTCCAGTGCGCGGGTGTACGCTTCCACACATTCAACCCAAGTGTCTGACTCATTCTTCTTTGAGTTCCTGAACATCACTCTGTACTGTTCTGGGGTGAGCCCATACTTGAGGCATAAAGCCTCCTTCATTATGGCATAAGTCAGGGCACCCTCCTTCTCTAAAGGTGTCAAAACTGCAGTCCCTGACGCCTCAAAATGCTTCCACAGGCCCGCCCCCCAGCTCTTTTCAGGCACCTCATGCATCCTCAAAGACATCTCATATGACTCAAACCATGCACAAATATCCTGTCCCTTCTGGAAATTCTGCACTATATCCTTGGGTATGTATACTTTACCCCCTTGCACTGGAAAGTGCGCTGCCACCATTTGAGCTGGACTCCAATTGTTTGGCCTTCAGGTCCAGCTCCCTCATGCTCAACTCATGAGCCAAAAGCAATTTCTTTTCCTCCAGGGCACGTGTACTCTTGCCCTCCTCCAAGGCATGAGCCCTCTCCTCTGCCTTGTGCTGGATTTCGTTTTCTATTTCCAATTGCTTCATCTTGAGCCTCATGACTTCCAGCTCATGTTCTCTGTTCCTTTGGTTCTCTTCCCGCTCTTCCCGGGAGAGACTTCCTGCGGAATGGATGCTGACAGCCCTGGGGGCTGCTCCTGGCACAGGCAAATCCTGTGGCCCAAATCCATTCCCCTGGTCATCCACCTCCTCATTTGCATCATCTTCTCCTGCAGCTCCTTTGGCCTCCCACCAGGCTTTCAAGGCCTTTTGTAGCTCATCTTTCTTAGCGCTACTCCTTGTGGGACATCCCAAATCTTTGCAGAATTGTTTAAGCTGGTCTATCTTGTAGGAATACAAATCCTCAATGTGGAACTCCAATTCTGCCTTTTCACTTGCTGCATTCTCCTTCTGGGACATGATGCTTTCTTTAAGAGTTACTCAAAAATAGAACCAAAAAGAACACAGTATGTGGTTGCGTAGTGGTCTGCACTAATCTAGTGATGTACACCAATTACTGTGGGTCAAAAACAAGTTCAAATCCTCACTGCTGACCACCAATGTTAGAACTGGGGGTCTCTAGTTGGCAGAGGTAGGTACCTTTGTCCAAATAGGGACCCTTGCTTCTAGTCAGGGTAAGGGGGGATACACACTTTAGATAACCCCTGCTCACCCCCTTGGTAGCTTGGCACGAGCAGACAGGCTTATCCCAAAGGCAATGTGTAAAGTATTTGTACCAACACTCACAGTAACACAGTGAAAACACCACAAATGGACACCACACCAGTTTAGAAAAATAAAGTATCTTTATCTAAACTACACAACACCAAAACGACAAAAATCCAACATACAAAACTCAGTAGAATGTCTTTAACCCCTTGTGTGCGCGGCCGATTTTCGCCCTGTGCGGGGCGTTTCATTGAGTGGGCGGGTTCATGACGAGCTCAGCTCGTCATGCGCACACGAGCACCGCGCAGCATGACGAGCTGAGCTCGTCATGAGCATAGAAAGGGTTAAAAAGGGTTGTTGCAAAAATAAACTTGTAGATCTCAAATGCGACACTTTCAGTCTCAAAGTACCTGGGATGCGTAACACAAAACAAGCAAAAGGGGCGCAGTGAAGGCGATGCGTCGGTTCTCCCTGCGCTCCGGTTCTGGGGCGACAAAATGGCGCCTTGATGCGCTACGCCGATCCGGTGCGATGCGATGAAATGGCGTCTTTGTTGAGATGCGACAACGTAGATGCGATGCGTGCACGCCCAACGGCCGTGCGGCGAACTCGGTGAACTTCTGAGCCGCGACAGGCCCTGCGACACGCTTCTCCGGTGATGCGACGACACCCTCGGTGATGGCGACACGCTTCTCTGGTGTTGCGGCGGCGGTGCGCTTCCTCAGTGATGCGACGGCCCTGCGACACGCTTCTTAGGTGATTCCGACGACACCCTCTGTGACGGCGACATACTTCTCCGGTGTTGCGACGGCGAACAGCGGCAGCGGCGACACGCTACTCGATGATGCGACAGCGGCTGCTGCGGCGGCGTCACGCTTCTCTCTCGTTGCGTCGCGCTTCCAGCTCCCAACAGCAAGAGAGGCCTCACACACAGTTACAGGCCCTCCTGGCAGTCTGGAACTCCCAGCAAGGAAGTTCAGGGTAGCTGGGGGTGAAGTCCTTTTGTGCCTGGGACTTCAGAAACAGGAGCCCAGCTCTTCTCAGGCCCTTGGAGACTTTTCTTCAGATGGACACAGCACTCAGCAAAATCCTTCTTCAAGCAGGGGGACACAGCACACAGCAGTCCTTTAGATCTCCCCTCAGTAGAAACAGCAAGCTGCAGGCCAGCCCTAGAGACACACTTGGGCAGTACTTCTCCTCAGTCTCTTCAGCTGATCTTCGTTGGCAGGGATTCCTCTTGATCAGGAAGTAGTAGTCTAAAGTTCAGGGGTTTCAGCTCTAGTATTTATACCCCAAAAGTCTTTGTTCTCCATGTGTGAGGGGTCCTGGACCCAGTCCAAACCAGTACAGGGTGCATTCTGCCAGGGCACCTCTCCTTCCTTTGTGAGTGTGGGCCAGGGTCATCAGACACACCGCAGGAGGTGGAGCCAGCATTGTGGAAGGCAGGCACAGCCCTATTCAGACCCAGGTGCTACTCCTCCCACCACTCCAAATGCAGGTAGGTCTATTCAGCCTAGTGCTGACTCACCCAGCCTCCTGCAGCCACCCCCAGTCACTCACAAACCAGACAGTCAATTCACAAACAGGCAGAGGCACACAGAAAGGTTGAACAAGAAAATAGCCACTTTCTAAAAGTGCTATTTCCAAACTTAGAATTTAAAAACATCTTCACTAAAAGATGTGTAATTAAATTCTGAGTTCAGGGGTACCAGATTCCAACTTTCTATCTTGCTGCTATGGGAAGATATGCAGGTAACCATGTTACACAGCATTCCCCATGTTATCCTATGGGCAAGATAGCCTTTCAATAGTGAAAAACGAAATTGGCAGTATTTCACTATCAGGACATGTTACCCACACTAGAACATGTCCTACCTTTCACATACACTGCACCCTGCCTAGGGGGGTACCTTGGGCCTACCATAGGGGTGTCTTATGTGTAAGAAAAAGGGAAGGGTCAGGCCTGGCAAGTGTACACTGGCCAGGACAACATGGCAGTTCACAAACTGCGCACAGGCACTGCAGTGGCAGGCCTGAGACACCATCTTAGAGCTACTCCTGTGGGTGGCACAATCAGTGCTTCAGGCCCACTAGTAGCATTTGAATCACCAGCCCTGGCACACTCAGCGCACTTTACTAGGGACTTACTGGTAAAGCAAATATACCAATCATGGATAGCCAATCACAATAACAATTTACCCAGGGAGCACTTGCACTTTGGCACTGATCAGCAGTGGCTTAGCGGTGGTCTGTGGATCGAGCCTCCCTGGTTGCAGGCCCTTTTATGTTCTCATTTTTGGAATAAATTACTGTTCCTGGGTCTTTCAGGAAGGAGAATTTTGTATAAAGGTTTGGTTGAAGGGTGCATGGATTTTTCCTTTGAGATGCCCCCTCAATGCTTATAAGTTCTTTTGATTCCTGGCTTTCCGGTGCTGGCTTCAGGTGGGTTGTAGTTTGGAAGTTTTTTGTCGCTGGGCTGCGGGTTTAGCTGACGTTCATGTCATTAATGGGGGAGCTAAGAGGGGTGCAGATGTCCCAGTTTCCCATTGCTGTGACGCTCTTTTTACTTGTTTTGTTGCTGTCCGGGCCTGATTCGAGGGCGCCCTTGCCCACGCGCTTGGTTAGTTTGGATTTAGGTCTTGTGGGAGACCTCCTTACTCTGCCTGACCTCATGTCCTCCTTGTTGTCCTCCTTGTTGCCCGGTTTGCGCAATGCTTGACGCTTAATGCTTTAGTACTTGATGCTCGCTGCCCCTTGGGGGTACTCTTTTTTGGCCCACTGAGCCTTCCTTGGCCTCTTGGGCCCCCTTTTCTTTTTTGGTCCTTTCGGTCCCTCTAGGCCCCTCTGGGCCTCCCGCCGGCCAGCTCTGGTTGGTTGGTCTGGTCTGGTTCGTTGGTTGGTTGGTCAGGTTGCTCACCGACTGGTGCATGTAGGTGCGTGTAGGGCACTTCCTGATGCACCCTGACCACTAGTTGGCTTGTTGGACTGTTGGGGGGCCGATTGCCAGCTGCTGCTCCTGGCGTTGGTCACCGGTTGGCTGATTGGCCAGCTGAGTGGTTGCGGAGGACGTGCCGATTTGGGGCTTGGGCGTTCTGTCGTGTCCGGTTGCCGCCAAGGTCCTCAGGCCACCTCAGGGCCACCAGCAACTGGGTGATTAAAGGGTGTCGAGGGGTGGTGACAGCGATGGCTCTTCCTTGCAGCTCCAGCTGGCTTAACTGTGCTTAGCTATGCTGTTTCGGGTTAGAAAAAACGCAGGCCGGCTTTTTGGGAGCCCTGGTTCTTGCACCAGCCCGCTGTGCGATTGCTACGGCTGTGGTAATTGATCCCGGGACGGGAAACCAGGTAGTTGCCTGAATGAGGGCAAGTAGGCAAGAGGGCAAGTGAGCAGGGCACACTGGTGAACCGCAAGCTGCACCCAACCTGGTTGGGCCGCTTCCGTGGACTTGCCAGGCTCTCACTCAGCGGCCGTTCCTAAAGGCGGCAACGCTCACTACTCATTCGCTTACCTCCTTCACTTCGGGGGGGGTGCCTTGTCGTCCGACGCCGCGGCGGCCTTATCCACCTCCCCGTTGCCTCCCCGTTGCCACCTTCACTCCCCCTCCTACCTTCGTGTGCAGTAGGGGGTTTCACGGGGCTCTCGTGGGGGGGGGGGGCTCGTGGGGGTGTCCGTCGGCCTTTTCCGGGGTGCCACCTTGCGGATGAGGTTTCTTGGGCCGCTCGTTTTACCCCCGGTTCTTTTAGCCCCCGGTGCAGCCCGGCCGCGGCAGCTCCGCTCCATTGCGCGCGTCACGTGATCGCCGTCAATCGCCGTCAGCAGAGTTCTGACTGGGATCCTGCTAATGAGGACCCCAGTCTCTGTGCTTCTTCCCTAAATTGGACATGATGAGTACTTGGGTACACTCCACATTGGCTACTGGTGTACCCTGATAAGTCCCTAGTATATGGTATTATGCCCCCCATGAGAGACCAGTCAAATTGTGACTACAGGCCTGCCATTGCAGCCTGCATAAGCTGGTGCTAGCACCACTTATAACAGATATAGGTTTCCCTATATCTGAGGTCATACACTTAAAACCTATAATTCACCCCTAAGGCAGGCCTTTCAATCCTGAAGGCAGGGTGCTGGATCCGAAGTGTGAGGGTGCCCCGGTATGAGCAGGACACCCCTACAACCTTCAGAGCCCATTCTCCCGGGTTGTAAGTGCATCAGCCATTACGACATATAGAGTGGTCATGTGTCATTATGCAATGACCATCTCTAAACTGGCTGGAACGAACCCTGTCATGTTTGGTATCAAACATGTTGGAATTTTACCCCCACACTGTGTGGGAGGAATGATTCCAAGCACTGTAAAGCTCCTCTGGGAGGCCATCAGTGCTTCCGGTACCAGTCTTCCAGTAATGGATAGCAAGCTAGGGCTGCTACCGACCAGACACATTTCTGCCCTCCTGCTGCTGAGCCAAGCTCGAGCAGGGGAAGGCAGAACAATAGATATCCTGTCACAGGGAGGTGTGACCACCTCCCAGACAGGGTTTAGTGTAACGGGGCAGGGTGGGTATGCTTGCCAGCGCCACGGAGACTGCTGGAAGGGCACATTTGGTGCCCTCCTTGCATACTCCAGTTCAAAATAGTTCAGGGAGCTATTTGCTCCTGCTCTGGCGCGAAACTGGAAAAACGACATGGGAGTAGCATCTCCACTGTCCAGCCCCTCCTCTGGGAGGGACCCCTGAATCTTCCCAACGCTTTCTTAAGGGTACTTAAGGGCTTACATGTGGGTGGGTCCCTAGATTTGTCGTGGGACAAGATTCAGATCACATACCATTTCAACTTCGACCGTCTGGACACTCTGGACTTCACTCTGGGAACCGAGACTGCACCGGGAAAGATTCCTGCTGCTCCTGGTCTCGTCATCCTGCAGGTCTTCTGCAACGTCTGTGCCCATGCTCCATACAGGTTCTTCACCAGGCCTGTGGACATCCAAGACACCGAAGGAATCTCCCTTGGAGTGAAGGAGTCACTCCCCTGCATCTGCAGGCACCACAACGCAGCTGACCGGTCTGCTGATCCTGGGCTGCCACATACTCCGAAAGGCTCAGCAACACAGGTGGTAGTTCTGCAACTCCCTCAAGGCCTGCACTGTCTTCATACCGAGTTTGAGGCCAGTATCCCTTGTTGGAACGGAACCCCTATGCACCGCGTTGACTTTCCATTGCCAAGGCTTGTTGACTCTCTCCTCCAGAGATCTTCCGGCTCCAAGAAGCTCCAATCTCAAGCAACTCCTGCGGCCAAGATCTTCGCCCTCATCGCTTCCTCTGAAACCATGGCCCTTCTTCATTGGTGAGCTGCCAGAGGTCCTCTTGCGACTTCTGTGTCTTCTACCTGTAGGTCGTCTTGAGGGTCTTCTTTGGTTCCAGTGGGCTCCCCTGCTTGCTCGAGCCTGCTCTGACTTACCTGGTCGTGGTGAGTCACTTGGGCATTCCTGGTCCTGACACTGCACCTTTTTCGTCAACTACGTTGTTTGCTGCTGCCAAGGCTTGTTGGTGTCCCTGCTGGACACGGACCCCTTGGCCCTCGACAACCAACGTGGGACATCTCGGGAATGGCTCCTGGTCTTCTACAGCGTCGCCTGGTCTGCACAGATGCAACTTCAAGGGCACCGTCAACCTCACCTGCATCTCTGACATTGGTGGGCATTCGGTTGCCGTGCCTCCTGGTCACTCCTGAGTGGCATAGACTCTGTCCCCTCTGCTTGCAGGTACCTCTCATCTTGAATCCACCTTTGGGTTCCACCAGACTCCGTCTTCTTCTCCAGCGGCATCTTTCCTGAAGTCCTACCATTGTGGTCTACGGCGGTTTCCGACGTCACTTGACACCTATGCACCCGGCTTCCCTGGTGTAGGTATCCTGGTTCCTGGGGTATCCACGGGTGGGGTGACTCTCCAACCTTCCATCTTCCAAGGGGTTTCTTCAGGGTCCGCTGGGAAGGGTCCTTTTTCTTCAAAACTGCAACCGCGACTTACCCACTGACATGTGTTGATCACGCAGTTGTGTTCACACTTTGCACATGGCCTCCTTTGGGGTTCCTGGGTACTTACCTTGGGTGGTTCCTTGGGTCCCCAACACTTCTTCTACGCCTTCTGGGTCCATTCTTGACTTGAGTCGTGGTTCGCATTCCACTATTTTAGTATATGGTTTAGTCTCCCCCTGGAGACCACTGTGTATTTGTGCTACTTGCGTGCTCTATTTCCTAAGTATTGTGTGTATTGTGTTTATATCTCCGGCAGGAGATATTGCAATGCGTTAGTGAGTGTTTGTAATAAAATACATGTTTTTATAACTACGCTGTGTGATTCTTTTTCACTTAACCTATACCATAAGATTAAGTACAGGTAAAACAAGCTGCTTTACACTCCTTCTGGACTAAGCCAGAAGGCTTCTCTCCACAGCTACCACTTAGAGAGCTTTCTAAGGTTGTCTAAGACCACTAAAATCACCATAAGGATTGTCTGGATTAGTGCAGGGTCTACACTTACAAAAGTGAGCACCATATACTAAGCCATTCTCTAACATTGGTGGCAGCGGTGGGATTCAAGCTTGCATTGTTTTCCCAGTTAATCTAGGTTTTGGATAAATTGAAAAATTATCACTAGCATTAGGCACATTTAATATTTAGATAGACTAAGTAAGTTCTACTGAACTTATAGACTGGGTGATGAGGGTCAAGCACAGCCCTTGCTCCAATCTCAGAAGGTTTAGTTTCTACTAGGGTAGGCAGGTGCAACACCATACTACACTTGGACATGTCTTTAATAGTGGATCTCAATGGGGCCCAGTCTTCTAGATAGAGTGGTCGTAAGTTCCAGGAACTAAGGACCCTGTGTACCTCTAGGAAATTAAAGACAGGTAGCAATCTAACCACTAAGCATCTCTTAGAGCTGCTTATCCTTGTTGATCTCTAGAACCATGACAGGTCAGGGGATCAGGACAAAGTGGGTGGGGGTGCTCCAGAAGATGGGGCAGGAGGGGTAACCCCCAGTGGCCCAAATTCTGAGCATGATCAAGAGGAGTCTGAGAACTCCACCTTGATGAACTCTGATCCAGGGAATAGTGCAGATGGCACAGAGGGTGTCCCTAAAAGTAGGTCCCCTTTATTCCTCCTGGGTGAGTTCAGAGCAGACAGAGGAGATCTAGGTCTCCCTCTGCTGAGTCCAATGCTTCAGGACATTCCATAGGGACCTCAATCTCTAGCCAGAGAGAGAACTCCTTGGAAACGGAATACCACCTGATCAAACTTGAGAGAGTTAGACTCAAGCTCAGGCGAGACCAGTTGGCCCTTGACAAGGAGGCCATGGAAGTCCAAAAAGCTAGAGAAAATCTGGGATTAGATTCCCATGGTGGCAGCCCAAGTGTACCTAGAATCAGAGAACCATCTTTTGACACTAGGAACCTGAGCAGAATAGTCCCTCCTTACCAGGAGGGTAATGATATTCAGAAATGGATGTCTGCCTTAGAGCGGGCCTGTAAAGTTCAGACGGTCCCTCAAGGGCAGTGGACAGCTATCTTGTAGCTTGCCTTTGCTAACAAAGGAAGAGATAAGCTCCTCACTGTTAGAGAAGATGATGCAGACAATTATTCAGGGCTGAAGATTGCACTCATTGATGGGTTTGGCTTAACCACTGAACAGTACAGGATTAAGTTCAGAGACACCCAGAAGACACACACCCAGCACTGGGTAGACTTCATTGTTAGCGCTATTAAGGCTGTGGAAGGTAGGCTTCATGGAAGCAAGGTACAGGACTATGAAGGATTGTAGGAAAGTATGGTCTGCTCTTATGGTTATCCCCACTTTTTGCTTGATGTAATGCCGTTTCGGACTAGTCTGACTGGGATCCTGCTAATCAGGACCCCAGTCTCTGTGCTTTCTCCCCTAAATTGGTTTGGTAAGTACTTAGGTACATCCCAGACTGGACACTGGTGCAACCTTATCAGTTCCTAGTATATGGTACTAATGGTACCCAGGGCATAGGTACACCAGAGGTCCCCCATGGGCTGAAGCTTGTATTATTCTACTCTTGGGAGACCACTCAATTTGTAACTACAGGTCTGCCATTGCAGCCTGTGTTAGCTGGTGCTAGTACCACTTACGAAAGATATAGGTTCCTCTATATCTAAGGTCACTGCACTTAAAACCTATAAGTCATCCCTACAGCAGGCCTTTACAATCTTGAAGGCAGGGTGCTGGCTTTCAAGTGTGAGGGTGCCCCTGCATGAGCAGGACACCCCAACGACCTAGGGAGTCCATTCTCCTGGGTTGTCAGTGAGGCAGCCATATGAGATATAGAGGGGCACCGCATCATTGCGCGGTGACCATCTCGAAACTGGCTGCAACTAATCCTATCATGTTTGGTATCAAACATGTTGGAATCATACCCCCACACCGTAAACGGTGTCGGAGGTATGATTCCATGCACCGTAAAGCTCCTCTGGGAGGCCCTCAGTGCTCCCGGTACCAGTCTTCCAGACACGGACAGCAAGCTAGGGCTGCTGCCGGCCAGAGACACGTTTCTGCCCTCCTGCTGCTGAGCCAAGCTCGGGTAGAGGAAGGCAGAACAATAGGTATCCTGTCACAGAGAGGTGTGACCACCTCCCAGACAGGATTTAGTGTATTGGGGCAGGGTGGGAGCGCATGCCAGCGCCACAGTCTGCGTGCAGGGCACACTTGGTGCCCTCCATGCATAGTCCAGTTCAAACCAGTTCAGGGAGTCGTTTGCTCCCGCTCTGGCGCAAACCTGGACAAAGGACAGGGGAGTATCCTCCCCCTTGTCCAGCCCCTCCTTAGGGAGGGACCCCTGTATCGTCCCAACCCTTTCTTAGGGTATTTAAGGGCTTACCTGTGGGTGGGTCCTCAGATTCGTTGTGGACAAGATACATTTCCAACACCACTTCTTCAACCGTCTGGGCACCCTGGACTTCGCTGGACTTCGCTCTAGGCAACTAAATCAAAGGAAATGTGGAACATATTAGGTGGGCTCAATAAAACACCAATCACAACCCCAAGTATATACATTTCTCATTCCACCCCCAGTCTCAAATACTCTCTCCTCGCACCGTACTCTCCCACCCACCATGGCTACAACCATCACCAGCCCTATTGAAGGCTCACTTTCACAAGTGGGCTTCAATGCCTTTAAGATTACTTACCCCCCTAACCTCACTAAAAATGCTGCTAAGAAACTCAAACATAATATAATCAAAAGACACCCGGAAATGCTTATATCAGACACATATTTCTCTATGTCTAATGGCAACATCGTGAACGACCTAATCTTCTTCACGAACAGAAGGGCCCAATGGAGGAAAACCCTCATAACCTTCTTTCAGGTCAAGCAGATAAGGAAAACACCTCATAGTTTTAGGCTTTCAATTACTTCCTCTCCAATCTTCAAAGCCGATCTCACCATTACCATTTACAACAATGGGATCGTACTCACTCAATCATCGGACCGAACTCTAGAGCAGTTTGACAAACTCTTTATGAAGATTAAAAAATCATTGGCTAACAATACAACTCCCCTGTGACAAGACCTTGCTCTAGCAACTACAAGGGCACCCTATAGCACTGCTCCACCTAGTTTGCCGAATGCTACACCTAGTTCGCTGTCAGTAAGCCAGATGCTCAGCATCTCCCCTCTCAGCCGTAGCTCATTCAGCCTGGGCCTCACCCTCTAACCCTTCCTCATTGATTGAACACACAGGACCGACGTCACTGATACACCTTTTTCCTAACACACCTAATCACCCTACGAACACCTCCATTACACCACACTACTTGTCTCCTAACAACTTTCCATCCCCTGCCACTCCTTCCAATCAAGCAGGGTCCCCACAAGCTTTTAAGGATGCATCCCCTCCCCCGGACCCTCGCATCCACATCTCACCTCAGACGACGATCACGAGTGGTCCCCCCTCTCCTCAGGACCCCTCCCCTCAGCTCCTTTCCTAAAACCAACACTCAGATTTGATGGCACGTCTGGACAAGCTCTCTCTCTCTCCAAGTGAACCTTCTCACCCAAGAAGTCCATGAACTGCTAGCTCTCTCGCTTAACCAGCTGCCCCTGCTCAATTCCCTGAGCTCATCAGGAAAAATATCCAAAGTCCCCACCAGAGCACCCTCGGGCCTGGACCAGCATGCCTCTCACCTAATTGCCAGAACCTTACCCCTCCCTAACGCCCCCTCCTGCCCTAAAAGAACTATGGTCGAACTTGTATCCAGTGAGATTGAGGAACTACTCCCCTCTTACTCAGCCACTCTAGAAATGGACAAGCTCCCTATGGCCCAGATTCAAACCATTCTTGCCAACCCACACAGGGAACTCTCGAACAAACACAGATTCGTAAATAGCGACAACCTCAAGCAAGTGAATATCGCCCAGACTCCTACATCACACACGCCCATAAGACTGAAATGTGCATTACTCAATTGTAGATCAGCTAACAAACATGCCTCAGATATCTTCGATCTCATACAAAACAATGAGCTAGATATCATCCTCACGGAAACATGGCTAAACCCTTCCTCCACCCCCATTCTAGATCTCCTAGTGCCCCCTAGTCACGACATAATCAGTCTAGACAGAACAACGAAACTGGGCGGTGGACTAGCTTGCATATACCGGAACACACTATCTGTCTCCCACATGGAGACCCCCTCCTCACCTTTAGTTGAATACCTTTGTCTCAGCACATCTAGTAACCACATCTCGGTCTGCAAACTTCACACTTTCTACCACCCTCCTGGCGATAACTTCCTCTTCACTGAACAACTAATGGAAATTATATCTTCCAATGATGACCCATCAGTATCCCAAATATACCTTGGTGATTTCAACCTGCACTGTTCCAAACCCAATGACCAAGCGGTGATCTGCCTTAACGCCTTCTTATCTGACCTGGACCTTATCCAATTCTGTGATCGGCTAACTCATAACATAGGAGAGATTCTGAACCTCATTATCTCAAAAGTAAATGTCATCACATTGGAGGACATTACCCGTGTGATTGGTCCGACCATTACAGCATCTTCTTCTTTATAAACAGGGAGGTGATACGGAAAATGGCCCAACCAAAGAAAATTAAACAGCGGAAAAGAGACCTCAGGAATATTAACACGGACTGTTTAGCTATCGACTGTAAAAATGCCTTGTCCTCCCAAACTGACGTAACTGATGTACATGATCTCACTGATTTCTATAACTCTACTATCTCTGGTATCATGGACTCAATAGCTCCTCTACAGCAAAAAAATGCCTCCGCCAAAATCTCCAAACCATGGTTCAACAGCAACCTAAACTCTGAACGCTGCAACCGAAGGGCTGCTGAACGTCAATGGAGAGCCAAACCCTCCATCTATCATCTAAAATTCCTTAGATCGGTTAGGAGTTCTTACAATAAAAAAATCAAGACGACTAAGGCCGATTACTTCAGAGCCCAACTCACTCAAGCCTCAAATCGTCCCCAAAAACTTTTCGAAATTGTCAAACAGCAATCAGCTATAGCACCCAAGCATTTCGAATCAACAGTCACCTCACCCTCCTGCAACGATCTGGCTATCTTCTTTACGGAAAAAACTAAGCTCATCAGTCGTGAGCTCGAATCTAAGAGGGCCCTACTTACACCATCTGCGAGTGCGACTGTTCCTGCCCTCTCAGAGTCTAAAGCCACTTAGTATTAGCACCAAGAACATGGCCACCTGGAGCTCCTTTTCCCCCCTCAGTGAAAACTACATCTACAAAACTCTGTTGAACATTAACCCCGCTAATCATTTCAGCGACCCTTTAGCCTAGTCTGTCTTCAAAGAAATCAAGGGTGCCCTTATCCCCCTTTGGACAAAGATTGTCAACGCCTCCCTATCTCAAGGCAAGATCCCAGAATGTTTAAAAGCAGCTCAGGTCTCACCCATTCTCAAAAAACCTGATGCGGATAGATCTGATCTCAACAACTTTCATCCCATCTCCAACATCCCTACTCTGGCCAAGCTCCTTGAAAAATGCGTCCAATCGCAACTCTGCTCGCACATTGAGACTTTCAATCTCTTGGATCAACATCAATCGGGGTTTAGGAGCGGTCATAGTACTGAATCCGCGCTCCTTCACATCATGGACGACATCCTAAAATTGTTAGACCATAACGATTGATCTTTTCTTTGCATTTGACATGGTTTATCACGATATCCTCTTAGCCATTCTGGAACACAGGATGGGCCTTTCAGGTCAGGTACTGCAATGGTTCACTTCCGTCCTTCACAATAGATCCCTAAGAGTTAAAGTGAACCATACGATATCCCAAACATCTACAGTCTCCATGGGGGTCCCGCAAGGGTCGGCACTCTCTCCCATACTCTTCAATATTTTTCTGGAACCACTAGCGAGCGCTCTTAAATCCATGAACATTCTTTTTCATATGTACGCGGATGATACGCAACTTTACCTGAAAATCAACTCTTCTGAAGTTCTCATCTCACTCAACTCCTCCCTGAGGATTACCCAAAACTGGCTAACTGAGAACCATCTCCTGCTCAACACCGCCAAAACTGAATTCCTTCTCATATCCCCTCCTAAACCCCCCCCCCAATATTGACCTCTGGATGAAGCACCTCACTACCTTCAACTGCTCCCCTATTATCATCGAGTCAGCTAAATCTCTGAGAATCACCCTAGACTCACACCTGAACATGAAGAAAAACATTAGTATTATGTGTAAGGGCGCCAACTACCAAATGAGGCTTCTTAGAAATCTAAAACCATTCCTCCCTCAAGATGCTGGTTCAAGCGCTTGTCCTGACAAGACTAGACTATGGTAGCGCGACGTTATGTGGCCTCCCCAAACATACCTTGGCCCCGCTTGGGGTTTCATTGAATGCAGCTGCAAGACTGATCACTGACACAAAAAGAACTGATCACATCTCCCCAGCTCTAAGATCTCTAAAGTGGTTACCCTACGAAGCAAGAATTCAACTAAAGATTGCCTGTATAATGCACAAAGCCCTCCACTTCAAAACCCCTGGCTACCTGGCTCAAAAACTAGAAAGAACTATCGGGGGGGGGGGGCAGACCATCAAGAAGTGCAAATGCTCTATTACTGAAACCCCAGTCTTTTCGCAAAGACAGAACAAGACTTCGAGCCTTCTCAGGTTCGGCACCGAAGATCTGGAACTCACTCCCTACGTAAATCCGCAGAATTCCTTACACAGCTGCTTTCAAACATGAAGTAAAAACACTCCTAATGGACAGGTTCCTGCCGTAAATAACCATTGGTCGTCTGTTTTCTTCAAGCACTGTATTATCCAGGATTGTCTACCTTATTGTACCAAGTAATTATCGTGCGCATCCTTGTACATTTTTATTACCTTATTATGTTATCCTCTATTATTTATTTATTTATTTGATTTTGAAACTTGTAGAGCGCTCAGCTACCCCCAACGGAGGTGTCCCGGCACTAGGACAATCGGCAGTTGTAGGTATCTTTATGTGGCTAAGAGTTAGTGAACAGCCAGGTCTTCAAGTTGCGTCGGAAAATGGATTCAGATTCTGTCATACGCAGGGGTAGCGGTAAGCTGTTCCAAGTTTTGGCAGTAACTACTGCAAAAGCCCTGCCCCCCCATTCTGGAGCGACGAAACCGGGGAGTTGTCAAGAGACGTAGGTGGTTCGATCTGAGTGAGAGGTTAGACTGAACATGTTTAAGTCAAGCTCTGAGATAGGCTGGACCCTGACCCTGCATGGCTCTGAATGCCAAGACCAGTGATTTAAACTGAATGCGTCTTATCACTGGAAGCCAGTGAAGCTTCTTTAAGTGAGGTGTAATCGAATGGCGATATGGAATGTTATAGATCAGTCTCGCCGCCGCATTCTGAACAATCTGCAGGCGTTTAATCAGGTAGGCTGGCGCCCCCGCATACAGACTGTTAGCATAGTCTAGATGTGAGGTGATAAGAGCATGAATAATGGTCCGGCGAGATTCCAAGGGGAGAAAAGGGAAAATTTTGCGAATCATGTGTGGTTTACCAAAGCACGCAGAGGAAACCAAGTTGATTTGAGAGTTGCAGGACAATTTATTATCAAATCGGAATCCAAGATTCCTGGCTGAGTCCACCGGAACTGGGGGGGGGATTCAACTCGGATGGCCACCACAGTAGTGGCAGAGGGGGTCTTTTTGATTAAAAAACAACACCTCAGTTTTATCCGAGTTGAGCCTAACAGTGTTTAATGTCATCCAGGTGGAGATGTTACACAGGCAACGTCTGAAGTTCGCAAAAGCAGCATCAGAGTGATCCTTAAATGAAAACACCAGTTGTGTGTCGTCAGCATAGGAGATCACTCTGACTCCACAGGATTCTGCCACTGTGGCCAGAGGAGAGAGATAGACATTGAAAAATAGTGGGCTCAGAACGGAGCCCTGCGGGACTCCTCAACTCAGTAGTTTCTCCTCGGACACAAATGGCTGAAGGGAGACCTGTTGGGTGCGGTCACTCAGGAAAGATCTAATCCAGGACAGAGGGGTGCCCTGAATCCCAAGACTGTACAGTCTCTCAAGCAGAATAGCATGAGAGACCGTGTCGAATGCCGCAGACAGGTCGAGGAGTACTAACATCGCTGCATCGCCAACGTCCACGCATTCGCGAATGGTCTCCGAAACCTCCAGAAGAGCAGTCTCGGTACTATAACCGGATCTAAATCCGGACTGCGAGTCGTGGAGGAGTTGACAAGACTCGAGATAACTAGATAGTTGCTCCTGAACTACTTTTTCCAGGACCTTAGCTGGTTTAGGTCGGAGAGAGATAGGACGGTAGTTTTTGAAAAGACGGGTCAGCATCTGGTTTTTTCAGAATAGGAATTAACATGGCCTGTTTCCAGGTTAAAGGGAAGATACCAGTTTCCAGGGAGGTGTTCCAAATCAGGTTCAAAGGGGAAGTAATAAGGGGAGCTAGCGAGCTAAATAGTTGTGCCGGACAAGGATCCTTAGGAGAGCCTGATTTGCAGGCGAGCAATTTTTGGAATGATGTATCAATGGGGATAGGTTTAAAGGATGTGAATGCATCACTCTTAATTGCCCCGGTGTCTAGGACCGGAAAATTCGGGGTAGGGCTAAACGTAGAGTAAATATCTAAAATTTTATCATGGAAAAAGTCTGATAATCCATTACAAAGTTCTTGACTGGGGGGGAATCGTGCTAGATAATGCGGGAGGTTTGGAAAAGCCTTTCACTATTTTAAAAAGAGTTTTAGAGGAGTTATCGGCGGAGTTGACTTTCTTAACAAAGTACTCTCTCATTACTGAGCGCTTAAGTTTGTGGAAATTCTTAATGGCAGCTCTATAGATTGATTTTGCTTCTGAGTCATAAGATAGTCTCCAACTCCGCTCAAGTTTTTTACAGCGGCTTTTCTCAGCTCGCAGAGGGGGGAAAACCAAGGGGCAGATGGTTTTTGTCTGGAGGAGACAGTAGGTTGCAAGGGGGCAATAGTATTTATGGCTGAGGAGAGCCAGCCATTAAAATTCGACACATCAGTTTCTAAGTCCCCAACCGACTGTAGCGGGGAGCAGGAAAGGGCGGGGGCCATAGTTTGACAAGTAATTTTAAACCATTTCCTACCATAATCGCGGGCCCTAAAGGAATTAGTCGGGGAGGATGTTATAGCCAGACTGAATGGGATAAGGAAATGGTCTGACCACGTAAGAGGTAGGGGCGATGCTGTGGTCAGATTGGGATTATTAGTGAATAATAGGTCCAACGTATGGCCAGCCCGATGAGTGGGGCCCCTGACCCTCTGGGTCAAATTAAGGCCCTCCAGGGTGTCTAGGAGCAGACCCGCTTTGGGGCAATGGGTATCATCCACATGCAAATTAAAATCACCAAGGATAGTGAAGTGTGGGTGTTTAAGCGACAGGTCAGCTGCAATAGTGTAAAAATCTGTAAGATATTGGGGAGGGGAACTGGGGGGTCTGTAGATAAGAATTCCAGCCATGACTAAATTCGATGCATCATAGATACTAAAGTACATGGCTTCTAAAGGGCCAATGTTAGGGAGTTTCCTGGAAGAGATATTCCAGCCTGACCGTAGGATCACAGCAATCCCACCTCCCACCTTATTGTTGGCCCTACTAATGCCCACAAAACGATAGTCAGGGGGGATAGCAAGATAGAGGTCGGGATTAGAAGAATCCCTTACCCATGTTTCGGTAAGAAACATTATATCCCATGCATAAGTTGTCAAGGTGAGCCAGATGTCGCCCGAATGACGGGGTAACGATCTACAGTTAAGTAGGCAGGTTTTGATGGTGGGTAAGAAGCCAGTTTGCTCCTTTACGGATCCAGGAAGAGTAGAGGATGGCAAGGAAGAAGCTATAGAGTCTAACTTAAAGGTGAATAAACAAGCAGCACATTTAAAAAGGGCCGAAGGCCCAGAAAACTCACATAGCGTCGGGGCACTGCAACCTCTATCTTTAGCTTCAGGCAATTGGGACCTGGACCACAGGATTCGGGCTCCGGGGGGGGCACCCGGCAGCCTGGCTGGCGCTGGCCGCGGAACAGGCGCGGACGGGCGCAGACAGGCTTGACTTTGGTGCGCCCGCTGCGCAACGGAAATGCCATATCTTAAATAGTATCCGGGTGCTAGAGCGCTAACCCGCTAGTACCTCCCCCGAAGAGACCGGAAGCAGAGAGCCCGGCAGTCCTCAATACCCTCCACAGCAAACGGGCAAGCCCGCGGTGGACAGGGGTATGGGGCTGAAGGTAGTTAAGGTGAGGCCGTAAGTAATATTAATCTAAAGTGCAATGTGCCAGCAACAAATAGTTAAAAACACAGGTTAAAAGCAGTTTAGACATCAAAATCACAATTTCTCTATAGCAACGCAGCTAGCGCGAGTATCTCACAACTGCGCGCGTCCGCTGCGCGACGGAAATGCCATATCTTAAATAGTATCCGGGTGCTAGAGCGCTAACCCGCTAGTACCTCCCCCGAAGAGACCGGAAGCAGAGAGCCCGGCAGTCCTCAATACCCTCCACAGCAAACGGGCAAGCCCGCGGTGGACAGGGGTATGGGGCTGAAGGTAGTTAAGGTGAGGCCGTAAGTAATATTAATCTAAAGTGCAATGTGCCAGCAACAAATAGTTAAAAACACAGGTTAAAAGCAGTTTAGACATCAAAATCACAATTTCTCTATAGCAACGCAGCTAGCGCGAGTATCTCACAACTGCGCGCGTCCGCTGCACGACGGAAATGCCATATCTTAAATAGTATCCGGGCGCTAGAGCGCTAACCCGCTAGTACCTCCCCCGAAGAGACCGGAAGCAGAGAGCCCGGCAGTCCTCCATACCCTCCACAGCAAACGGGCAAGCCCACGGTGGACCGGGGTATGGGGCTGAAGGTAGTTAAGGTGAGGCCGTAAGTAATATTAACCTAAAGTGCAATGTGCCAGCAAAAAATAGTTAAAAACACAGGTTAAAAGCAGTTTAGACATCAAAATCACAATTTCTCTATAGCAACGCAGCTAGCGCGAGTATCTCACAACTGTGCGCGTCCGCTGCGCGACGGAAATGCCATATCTTAAATAGTATCCGGGCGCTAGAGCGCTAACCCACTAGTACCTCCCCAGAAGAGACCGGAAGCAGAGAGCCCGGCAGTCCTCAATACCCTCCACAGCAATCAGGCAAGCCGCGGTGGACCGGGGTATGGGGCTGAAGGTAGATAAGGTGAGGCCGTAAGTAATATTAACCTAAAGTGCAATGTGCCAGCAAAAAATAGTTAAAAACACAGGTTAAAAGCAGTTTAGACATCAAAATAACTCTACTCCGCCTTACAATGTTCCCTTTTACCATGTTCTCCCCCCCTATTACTGTGAAGCGCTCCGATACCTCTTGGGGTCTTGTTCGCGCTATACAAAACTTTTTAAATAAATAAAATAAAATAAATAAAGGCTGCAACTAGGAAGACTCCTGCTGCTCCTGATCTCCTCGCCCTGCTCGTCTGCTGCAACGTCCGTGCCTGTGCACCATACAGGAACCTTCCAAGGCCTGTGGGCATCCAAGACACCTGAAGGAATCTCCCTTGAAGTGAAGGAGTCACTTCCCTGCATCTGCAGGCACCGCAACTAAGCTGACCAGTCTGCTGATCCTGGGTTCCTATGGACTCCGAAAGGCTCAGCAACACAGGAGGTGGTTCTTCACATCTCTCGAGGCCTGCCCTGTCCTCTCACCAAGTTTGAGGCCAGTATCCCTCGTCGGAACCAAAGGAACTGAACCCCTGTGCCCTGCATCGACTTGCAGTTGCAAAGGCTTGTTGGTTTCCTTCCACCAAGATCTTCGGGCTCCAAGTAGCCCCAACCTCAAGCATCACCAGTGACCAAGATATTCACCCTCACTGCATATCTTGTTTTGTGGGCTTGCATCTTTGGTGAGCTGCTCGAGGTCCTCTTGGGACTCCAGTGCCTCCGGCCTGTGGGGCCTCTTGATGGTCATTTTCATATTCTTTAGGCTCCCCCAATTGCTCAGGGCCTGCCCTGACACCGCTCCTTGTGGTGAGTCTCCTGGACCTTGCTGGTCCAGACATTACCACGTTGGTTGCAGTTGCCAAGGCTTGTTGGTGCTCCTGCCGGACAGCGACACCTCAACTAAGGTCACCGTCAACTCTCCTGCAGCACCCGACATTGGTGGGCATTCATCTTCCGTGCCCCCTGGTCACTTCCAACTGGCATAGACACTGTCCCCTCTGCTTTCAGGTACTTTTCGACTTGAATCCACCTTTGGGTTCCACCGGAAACTTTCTCCTTTTCCAGCAGCTGTATCTTTCCGAAGTCGTCCATTGGGTTCGACATTCACACCTATGCACCCGGCTCCCCTTGGCAGGTGTCCTGGTTCGTAAGGTATCCAAGGGTGGGGTCGCTCTCCAACCTTCTGTCTTCCACGGGGTTTCTTCAGGATCCAGTGGGAATGGTCCTTCTTTAAAATTGCAACCGCAATTTACCCATTGACTTGCATTGATCACGCGGTCATGTTCCCACTCTGCGCACGGCCTCCGTGGGGCTCCTAGTTACGTACCTTGGGTGGATCCTTGGGTCCCCCACACTGCTACGTCTTCTGGGTATAGTCTTGACTCGAGTCGTGGTTCGTATTACACTATTTTAGTATATGGTTTGGTCCCCACCAGTGACTACTGTGTATTACATGCTACTTACCTGTTTATATTGAAAAATATTGTGTACATTGTGTGTATCTCTGGCTAGGAGATACCTGTATGTGTTAGTAAGTGTTACATAATAAATACATATCTTTATAAATACACTGTGTGGTTCTTTTTTCACTTAATCTATATCAGTAGGATTATGTTCTGGTGAAACAAGCTGCTTTACACTCCTTCTGGACTAAGCCTGAAGGCTGCTCTCCACAGCTACCACTTAGAGAGCTTTCTAAGGTTGTCTAAGACCACTAAAATCACCATAAGGGTTGTCTGAATTGGTGCAGGGTGCCCACTTGCATAAGTGTGAACCATATACCAAGCCAGCTTCTCACAAGGATTGTACAATTTGATCATGAGGGAGCACATCCTTAATAACTGTCAGACCCAACTTTTACACCAGTACCTAGTGGACTCTGATCTGACCTCTCCCCAAGAATTGGGAAAGAAGGCAGACAAATGGGTCCGCACCAGGGTCAAGCAGAAAACCCATGGTGGTGGAGGTGACCAGAAGAAGCAAGATTCTACTAAACACCAGGAGAAAAGTGGGGAGAAGAGCAAAGACAAAAATGAGTCTTCTCAAGGTCCCTAAAAACCTGCATCTGGGGGTGAGTCCCAAAACTCCAAGAAAGCCAAAAAGAAACATTGGTGTTATTTATATAATGTAAAGACCCATTGGACAAGAGATGCTTATTGTGCAAAGGCCAAGGAACCTACTACCACTGCCCCTAAGGCAACTGTGCCCCCTAGCACCAGTACAAGTGGTAGTACAGCAACCAAGGGATTAGTTGGGCTAACCTTGGGTTCTGAGGTGGGTTCTGGGCTATTCAAAACACCAGCTCAGGTTGTTCTAGTCTGTGATGGTGGCATTAATCCTGCCACCTTACTAGTAAGTCCCACTAACTTGGGCAAGTACAGGCAACAGCCTTTGATAAATGGCAAGGAAGCAATAGCTTTCCGGGACGCAGGGGCCAGTGTCACCATGGTGGCAGAGAAATTTGTGTTCCCTGAGAAAATCATACTTAGACAAATGTATCAAGTCACCAACGTTAGCAATATCAGGACTGATCATTCCTTGGCAGTTGTGAATCTCAGCTGGGGAGGGGTAACTGGACCTAAAAGAGTTGTGGTATCTCCAGACCTACCTGTAGATTGTTTATTGGGCAATGATTTAGAAACTTCAGCCTGGTCTGAAGCAGAGTTCAGGACTCATGCAGAAATGATGGGCATTTCTGCCAGTGTCTTTGCTGTAACCAGGGCTCAGGCCAAACAGCTCCGCACTGAGGGAGCACTGAATCCTGGAAAAATGGACGACCAGGTTGCTCCTAAGGGAAGGAACAGGAAGGGTAAGGAATTGTCCTCTCCCAACCTCCCAGTGAGGATCAGTCTCCTGAGGGGGATAATCTCAGTCCCTGTGAAGAAACTGTACCAGGGGAACGTGGGCCTGACCAGGCAGAGTTCTTGGGGACAGGGGGCCCTTCCAGGGCAGACTTGAGTTTGGAGCAGCAATCCTGCCCCTCTCTTGAACCCCTCAGACAGCAAGCTGCTGCTGAGGAAGCAGAGAATGTCAGTGGGTCCCATAGGATCTAATGGAAGGATGGGCTTCTGTATTCTGAAGGTAGAGACCCCAAGCATGGTGCCACCAGGAGGTTGGTAATACCTCAAACATTCAGGGAGTTTCTTCTCTCCCTGACACATGACATTCTCCTTGCAGGACACCTTGGGCAAACTAAGACTTGGGACAGGATTGTCCCTCATTTTCACTGGCCCCATATGTCAGAAGACCCCAAGGAGTTTTGTCACTCCTGTGTCACTTGCCAAGCCAGTGGTAAGTCAGGTGGCACTACAAAGGCCCCCTTAATTCCACTTCCAGTGGTTGGGCTTCCATTTGAGAGGGTAGGGATTGACATTGCTGGTCCCTTGAACCCTCCAACTGCATCTGGACACAGTTACATCCTAGTGGTGGTGGACCATGCCACTAGGTATCCAGAAGCAATTCCCCTTAGAACCACAACAGCTCCGGTAGTGGCCAGGGCCCTCCTGGGAATCTTTACCAGAGTGGGCTTAGCTTAGAAGGTCTTAACAGACAGAGGTACCAACTTCATGTCTAGTTACATGACTGCAATGTGAAAGAGTGTGGAGTAAACTATAAGTTTACCACACCCTACCATCCACAATGTCATGGGCTTGCTGAAAGGTTCAACAAGACCCTAAAGGGTGCAATCATGGGTCTCCCAGAAAAGCGTAGGCAAAAATGGGATGTCTTACTACCCTGCCTTCTCTTTGCCTACAGAGAGGTTCCTCAGAAGGGGTTGTCTACAGTCCATTTGAACTTCTGTTTGGACATCCAGTTAAGTGTCCATTGTGCCTAGTTAAGGAGGGCTGGGAGCTACCTCTCAAACCTCCTAATCATGATATTGTGGACTATGTCCTTGGCCTGAGTTCTCGTTTGGCTGAGTGCATGAGCAAGGCCAGTAAAAACCTTGAGGCTAGCCAGGAGCTTCAGAAAGCCTGGCATTACCAAAAGGCTGTCCCGACTGTTTACCAGCCAGGCCATAAAGTGTGGGTATTGGAGCCTGTGGCCCCGGGAGCTCTCTAAGACAAATGGAGTGCCCCCACACAATCCTTGAACAGAAAGGGGAGGTCACCTACTTGGTGCACCTAGGCACTCCAAGAAGTCCCCACAGGGGACTTCATGTGAACCCCCTGAAAACTTTTGTAGACAGGGTTGACATGAGCTTGACCCTGGCAAATGATCAGGGACAGGAAGAAGAGAGTGACACTCTCCCTGATCTCCTCTCTCAGACCCCTGTTGATGGGTCAGTGGATGGAGTAGCCTTGGCAGGCATCCTCACTGACCAACAGCAAGCTGATTGCAGGAAGGTCCTCAATCAGTACAAGCATATGTTTTCTGAGAAAACCCAGTCGAACCACCTGGTGTACCCATGAAGTGGACACAGGTGACAGTCTGCCAGTAAAGAAAAGATTTACAGACAGCCTGACCATGACACAGATTGCATCAGGACAGAGGTCCAAAAGATGCTGGAATTGAGGGTCATTTAGCCTTCAGATAGCCCCTGGGCTAGTCCAGTAGTCCAGGTACCAAAACCTCACACCAAGGGTGGAAAACGAGAGATGAGGTTTTGTGTGGAATACAGAGGTCTCAATGCAGTCAACAGGACTGATGCCCATCTTAGCCCAAGGGCAGATGAGCTCACAGATACTTTGGCCTCAGCCAAGTTTCGCAGTACATTTGACCTGACTGCTGGCTACTGGCAAATCATACTAGGTGAAGATGCCAAGCCAAAAACAGCATTTTCAACCCCCAGTGGGCATTTTGAATTATTGTAATGTCTTTTGGTCCGAAAAATGCACCGTCACATTTCAGAGGCTGGTGAACAAAGTCCTAACAGGTCTGGAAGCCAATGTACAGCATATCTAAATGATATTGCTGTCTTTAGCTCCACCTGGGAGGATCACCTGGTCCACCTCAGAAATGTTCTGGAGGCCCTGCAAAAGGAAGGACTCACTATCAAGACCACCAAGTGCCAGATAGGGCAGAGCAAGGTTGTATACTTGGGCCACCTGGTAGGTGGAGGCCAGGTTCAACCATTGGAGAGCAAAATTCAGACCATCAGGGAATGGGTTGCTCCCACTACCCAGACTCAGGTCAGAGCTTTCTTGGGCCTCACTGGGTAATACAGAAGGTTTATTAATGGATATGGTTCTATTTTGACTCCCCTTAATGATCTCACCTCCAAAATAATGCCAAAGAAAGTTCAGTGGACAGTTAGCTGTCAGAAGGAATTTGATGGCCTGAAGCAGGCCATGTCCACTGCTCTCATTCTGCAACGTCCTGACTAATCCAAAACCATCATTGTCCAGACAGATGCTTCTGAGATAAGGGTAGGAGCTGTGTTGTCACAACTAAATGCAGAGGGCCAGGACCAACCAATAGCTTTTATAAGCAGAAGATTGCCCCCCAGGGAGAAACGTTGGTCAGCCATAGAGAGAGAGAGGCCTTTGCTGTGGTCTGGTCCTTGAAGTTGAGACCATACTTGTTTGGTACTCAATTGTTCAGACAGACCATAAGCCCCTCTTATTGCTTAAGCAAACGAAGGGTGAAAATCCCAAACTTTTGAGGTGGTCCATTTCCCTACAGGGGATGGACTATTCAGTGGAACATAGGCCTGGGAGTAACCATGCCAAAGCAGACGGATTCTCCAGATATTTCCACTTAGAAAATGAATACTCAACTGGGCAAGTTTAGTCTTATCTCCTTATGTTTGGGGGGGGGTTGTGTAGGAAAGTAGGATCTGCTTTCATGGTCACCCCTACTTTTTGCTGGTGTCATTATGTTTTCCTGACTAGTCTGACTGGGATCAAGCTAATCAGGACCCCAGTCTCTGTGCTTGTTCCCTAAAATGGACATGGCGAGTACTCCGGTACATTCCAGATTGGCTACTGGTGTACCCATGTAAAACCCTAGTATATGGTACTAAGGTACCCAGGGGTCTCCCATGGGCTGCAGCATGTATTATGCCACCCATGAGAGACCACTCAAATTGTGACTACAGGCTTGCCATTGCAGCCTGTGTAAGCTGGTGCTAGCACCACTTACGGCAGATATAGGTTTTCCTATATCTGAGGTCACTACACTTAAAACCTGTAAGTCACCCCTAAGTCAGGACTTTCAATCTTCAAGGCAGGGTGCTGGGTCTTAAGTGTGAGGGTGTCCCTGCATGAGCAGGGCACCCCTGAAACCTTCAGAGTCCATTCTCCCGGATTGTAAATACATCAGCCATTACGACAGAGTGGCCATGCGTCATTACGCCATGACCATCTCTAAACTGGCTGTAATGAACCCTGTCATGTTTGGTATCAAACATGTTGGAATCATACCCCCACTCCGCAAACAGTGTGGGAAGTATGATTCCATGCACTGTAAAGGTCCTCCGGGAGGCCCGCAGTGCTCCTGGTACCAGTCTTCCAGAACCAGACAGTAAGCTAGGGCTGCTGCCGGCCAGAGACACGTTTCTGCCCTCCTGCTGCGGAGCCAAGCTCGAGCAAGGGAAGGCAGAACACTAGGAATCCTGTATCAGGGAGGCGTGACCACCTCCGAGACAGGGTTTATTGTATTGGGACAGGGTGCGAGCACTTGCAAGCGCCACTGAGACTGCTTGAAGGGCACATTTGGTGCCCTCCTTGCATACTCCAGTTCAAACCAGTTCAGGGAGCTGTCGGCTCCCGCTCAGGCGCAAAACTGGACAAAAGACATGTGAGTAACCTACCCACTGTCCAGCCCCTCCTCTGGGAGGCACCCCTGAACCGTCCCAACCCGTTCCTAAGAGTACTTAAGGGCTTACATGTGGGTGGGTCCCTAGATTTGTTGTGGGACAAGATTCAGATCACATACCACTTCAACTTCGACTGTCTGAACACTCTGAACTTCGCTTTGGGAACCGAGACTGCACCTGGGAAGATTCCTGCTGTTCCTGGTCTCGTCATCCTGCTGGTTTCTGCAACATCTGTGTCCGTGCTCCATACAGGTTCTTCACCTGGCCTGTGGACATCCATGACACCCGAAGGAATCTCCCTTGGAGTGAAGGTGTCACTCCCTTGCACCTGCAGGCACCGCAATGTAGCTGATCCTGGGCTCCCACGGACTCCGAAAGGCTCAGCAACACAGGTGGTGTTTTACAACTCCCTCGAGGCCTGCACTGTCTTCATACGAAGAGTAGAGGAAGTGGTTTGAAAGTTGCAGGGCCTACTCTGCCTTACATCCTTCTGTCCAGGTCAGTCCCTTTGAGGAGCTGGCCTACCTCAACAGTTTCAGGACCTTATTCCCAATGCTCTTTTCCTAGCTCTTTACCCCATCTTTTTAGGTTGGGTTCAGAGGTGCCTTCCTCTGCAATTTCTAACTTAGCTAGGGCTAAGCCCAGCTTACCCAGAGAGGTCACCCATAGCTTGAGCAACCCCACCATGACCAATAGGGTCAGGGGGCCTAACTTGCTATTTGGCAGGGGGCTAGGCCACCATGCCATGGACAGTGCTGCCATGAAGGCTAACACCCAGCAGAGGCTACTGACAGCTGTCAGTGCCCAGAACCACACCTTTAGCTCTTCACTGGTAGGTGAAGTAGCTAACTTACAGGCTTCTTTGGGTTTGGGGGGCCTGTCTGCTGTTTTAGGGTGGGGGGTCACTACACTTGGTAGTGAACACCCTTCTTCCACCCTCTGTTCTGCCAGCTGAGGAGCCACCAATTCAGGCTGGACAGTTGCCCGAGTAGTCAGGTCTTTTTGTTGGCTAGGGGGGACTTCACCAGTGCCAATTTTGGAGTTCTCCCTTACTGGGATAGAATCTCCTGGCCCACTGGAACTGTGGCTAACAGTTGTCCACCTTTCCTACACTGTTTCTTCTTTTCTTTTGGGGCTTAGCTGCACTAACTGCAGGGTGAGCCCCCCTCAGGTTTCTTGGGTGAGGTCTGGAATTGGACCAGTACCTCTCTTTGGCTCAGACCAACCTCTGGGTGGTCATTTCCAAGGAGACAATAAAGGGGGAGGTCTTTACTGACTACCACTTTTCTCCCTCTAAGGGACCCAGCTATTTCTAGGAGCACTACAGCCACAGGCCTAACAGTGACACCCCCGGGACAGTCCTTACTCTTTTTGTTTCCCCTGGGATATACTGGTTTGAGAGAACCAACCGGTCATGCACCACAGTGTTACTGTCACAGGTATCTCTCAGGGCAAGGGCTGGGATTCCATTCACCAGTAGGTGGTGGAAGGGTCTACTCCCCTCTGGAATCTCCAACTCACCTTGTGGGCCCATTTTCCAGTTGAAGGCTATGAGGGCTTCCTCATCTGAGGAATCACCCTCTAAAGCTACACTCGCAACCCCTGGAGCTATACTAGGGGCTGTAATTTTTTTTAGGACAGCTAGGGTCCTTGGTGTGGTGTCCTGCCTTTTGGCAGTTGTGACACCATACCCTGTTGGGATCCCAATTCTTACCTTGGTAACCAGTTTTAGTTTGTGAGGTGTCTTTGGGCCCTCCCTCCTGGTCAGGTTTTTGGGGGGCTACCTGGGACTCCTTACTTTTATCTTTAGAGGCTCACTGTCTTTCCTCTGGGGGTTTTGTAACCCCTTTCTTTTGGTCACCCCCAGTAGATGTCCTAGTTACCCTTGTCTTGACCCAATGGTCCGCCTTCTTTCCCAATTCTTGGGGAGAAATTGGACCTAGGTCTACCAGATACTGATGCAACTTTTCATCAATGCAATTACTTAATATGTGTTCTTTCATAAACAAATTATAAAGACCATCATAATCTTGCACTTTGCTTCCAGTCAACCAGCCATCTAGTGTCTTAACTGAGTAGTCTACAATTTCCACACAAGGGCTGACTCTGGGTTTTCTGAGCCCACCTGAATCTAATTCTATACTCCTCAGTTGTGAGTCCAAATCCCTCAATCAGAGTTCTCTTCATGAGGTCATAAGACCCAGCATCTGCCCCACTAAGGGTCAGAAGTCTGTCTCTGCACTTACCAGAGAACAGTTCCCAAAGGAGTACCCCCCAGTGAGTTTTCTTCACTCTTCTGGCTTCACAAGCCCTCTCAAAGGCTGTGAACCATTTTGTGATATCATCACTCTCTTCATATTTAGGGACAATCCCGTGAGAAGTTGGCCTGGTATCTGCTGTCCACTAATTAAAGTGGGCACCTTGCACCAGTCCAAACGACCCTTATGATGTATGAGGTCAAAGATAACCTTTAGAAAGCTATCCTAGTGGTAGCTGTGGAGAGCAGCCTTCAGGCTTAATTTTGAAGGAATGTAAAGCAGCTTGTTTTACCAGAATATCACCTCCTGAATGACTAAATGAAGGAGAACCACACAGTAGTTATATAAAAAAAATATGTAATTATTAATATAACACACTCTACTATCCTTTACACGAGGCTAGAACACAAAGCACACAATACGAGATCAATAAAACAGTTGTAAGTAGCACAATACACAGTGGGCTCCAGGGTGAGACCAAACCATATACTAAAATAGTGGTATAACAGTCACGACTGGGATCAAGACAAGGTCTAGAGCACGTAGAATCGCTGGGACCCCAAGGAACCACCCAAGGTGAGTAGACAGGGATCCCACGGAGGCCGGGTGCAGTGTGGGAACACGACCGTGGGCTCCGTACAATTCGATGGGGAAGTCGCGGTTACACTTTTAGAGCTTGAGGACCCTTCTAGGAGGACTTCAAGCAAACCTGTTGGAACTTAAGAGTTTGAAGAGCCACCCCACCCGTGGATACCGTAGTACCCGAGTTACCTATCCCAGAGGAGCCGGGTGCATAGGTCTGAAGTGGCATCGGAAACTCTCGTCATTCTCAATGGAGAGCTGCAAAAAAGTACTGCTGCCGTGAAGGTGAAAAGGGTCCGGTGGAATCCAAGCCTGGATTCGAGGAAGATGGAACCTGAAAGCAGAGGGGACAGAGTCTGGGTCACTTCAGAGTGACCAGGGGCTTGGTAGACGAATGCCCACCGATGTTGGGTGCTTCAGGTGCGAAGAAGGGATGCTCGACTATGCAGCCACGAGGACCAGGAGACGTCGAGGACGACCAGGAGCCGGAAGTGAGCTGTCCCACAAAGGATGTCGAGTGCTGAGGGGTCGGTGTCCGGCTGGAGCACCAACAAGCCTTGGCAAAAGCAACCCACGCAGGAAGGTCAAGCAGATTAAGGTGTGGGCCAGCAAGGTCCAGGGGACTCACCAAGCAATGGGGAGTCAGGGCACGTCTGGAGCAACCAGGAAAGCCCAACAGAAATCAAGTTGACCCTCAGGAGGCCCCACAGGCCGAATGACCAGGAGTCGCAAGGGGACCTCGAGCAAAATTGCAAAGTACCAGCCACTGAGCACTCGGTGCAAGGAGGCCGGAGTTCTTTGGAGCAAATACTGCTCAGGGTAAGGACTACATGGAGTCCAATGCACAAGCTCGGGAATCGCCAACAAGCATATGCACTTGCAAATGGACGCGGTGCACAAGGATTCGGGTCACGCAGTCCCCACGAGGGATACTGGCCTCAAACTCGGTGAGAGGGCAGATCGACCTCAGAGACCTTCGGAAACCCACCTCCTGTGTTGCTGAAATCTTCGGAGTCCACAGGAGCTCAGAGCAGCAGACCGGTAAGTTGCGCTTAGGTGCCTGCGAAGCAGGGGAGTGACTCCTTCACTCCAACAGAGATTCTTCAGTTGTCTTTAGTGCACCACAGGTCCTGCATGGAGCCTGTATGGAGCACAGACACGAACCAAGCTTCGGACGGAAAGGGGGACGAAGTCAAGCCCAGTCGAGGTCCAGCAAAGTCCAGAGTGTCCAGACGGTTGAAGGTCAGTGGTTTCTTCTTGTAGAATCTTGTCCACGTAAAATCCAAAGTCTTACAGCCAGGTAAGCCCTTTTGTACCCACGGGACAGGGTTGGACAGATTCAGGGGACCCTCCTAGGGGAGGGTCAGGACAGAGGGGTGGTTACACCCATGTCCTTTGTCCAGTATCACACCAGAGCAGGAGCCAATGGCTCCCAGAACTGGTTTGAGATGGACTATGCACAGGGACACCAAATGTGCCCCGGGTGCAGACTTTCAGGCACTCTCGGAGTGCACCCACCCAGCCCCAATACACTAAACCCTGTCTGGGAGGTGGTCACACCTCCCTGTGACAGGATGTCTATTGTGCTGCCTTCCTCTGCTCGAGCTTGGCTCAGCAGCAGGAGGGCAGAAATGTGTCTCTGGTCGGCAGCATCCATTTTGTGCTGTCCGGGTCGAGAAGGCTGGCACCGGTTAGACCAGTGACCCCACGAAGCTCGCTTCTGAAGGGTGGAATCATACCTCCCACACCAGTTACTGGTGTGGAGATATGATTCCAAGGTGTTTGATACCAAACACGATATGTTTCTATGCAGCCGTTTGAGATAGCATTTACTGCGAGGTTATAATGCATCTCTACCTATATGTCTGGCTGAATCACAGACAACCCGGGAGAGTGGGCTCCGAAGGCTGCAGAGGGGCTCTGCTCATGCAGGAGCACCCTCTCACTAAAAACCCAGCACCCTGCCTTCAGGTTTGATAAGGCCTGCTACAGAGGTGACTTATAAGTTTTAAGTGTAGTGACCTATATATATAGTGAACCTATATCTAAAGTAAGTGGTGCAAGCACCATCTTACACAGGATGCTGTAGCAGACCTGGAGTTCCATTTTGCATAGCCTCTCATGGGTGGCATAATACATGCTTCAGCCCATGGGAGGCCTCTGGGGTACCTATGCCCTGGGTACATGGGTACCATATACTAGGAACTTATATGGGTACTCCGGAATCCAATCTGGAGTATACCAAAGTACATGTATGTCAATTTAAGGGAGAAAGCAGATAGACTGGGGTCCTGATTAGCAGGATCCCAGTCAGACTAGTCAAAAACAGTGAGACATCAAGCAAAAAGTGGGGGTAACCATAAGAAGCAGATCCTACTTTCATACACAACCCCCCCCCCAAACGAAAGGACATGAGACTAACCTAGACCAGTTGAGTCTTCATTTTCTAAGTGGAAATATCTGGAGAGTCCATCTGCATTGGCATGGTTACTCCCAGGTCTATGTTCCACTGTATAGTCCATCCCCTGTAGGGAAATGGACCACCTCAAAAGTTTGGGGTTTTCACCCTTCATCTGTTTTAGCCATAAGAGGGGCTTATGGTCTGTCTGAACAATGAAGTGAGTGCCAAACAAGTATGGCCTCAACTTCTTCAGAGCCCAAACCACAGCAAAGGCTTCCCTCTCAATAGCTGACCAACGTTTCTCTCTGGGGGTCAGCCTTCTGCTTATGAAAGCTACTGGCTGATCCTGACCCTCTTCGTTCAGTTGTGATAACACAGCCCCTACCCCCCAACTCAGATGCATCAGTTTGAACAATGAATGGTTTGTAATGGTCAGGACTTTGCAGAATGGGAGCAGTGCACATGGCCTGCTTCAGGTCATCAAATGCCTTTTGACAGCTAACTGTCCACTGAACTTTCTTAGGCATTTTCTTAGAGGTCAGATCATTTAAAGGGGTCACTATGGATCCATAACCTTTAACAAACCTCCTGTAATACCCAGTCAGGCCCAAGAAAGCTCTGACCTGAGTCTGGGTAGTTGGAGCAACCCAGTCCATGATGGTCTGGATTTTGCTCTGCAATGGTTGAACCTGGCCTCCACCCACAAGGTGGCCCAGGTGCACAACCTTACTCTGCCCTATCTGGCACTTGGTGGCCTTGATAGTGAGGCCTGCTTTTTGCAGGGCCTCCAGAACATTTCTGAGGTGGACCAGGTGATCCTCCCAGGTGGAACTAAAGACAGCAATATCATCTAGATAAGCTGCACTATAGTCTTCCAGGCCTGTGAGAACTTTATTCACCAACCTTTGAAATGTGGCAGGTGCATTCTTCAAACCAAAAGGCATTACCACAAATTGATAGAGCCCACTAGGGGTTGAAAATGCTGTTTTGGGTTTGGCATCCTCAGCTAGTCTGATTTGCCAATATCCAGCTTTGAGGTCAAATGTACTCAAGAACTTGGCTGAGGCCAAGGTATCAATGAGCTCATCTGCCCTTGGAATAGGATGAGCATCAGTCCTAGTGACTGCATGGAGTCCCCTGTAGTCAACACAGAACCTCATCTCTCTCTTACCGCCCTGGGTGTGAGGTTTTGGTACTAAGACTACTGGACTAGCCCAAGGGCTATCTGAGGGCTCAATTACTCCCAATTCCAACATCTTCTGGACCTCAGTCCTGATGCAGTCCCTGACATGGTCAGGTTGCCTGTAAATCTTATTTTTATCAGGCAGACTGTCACCTGTGTCCACTTCATGGGTACACCAGGTAGTCTGACTAGGAGTCAGTGAAAACAAATGTCTGTACTGATTGAGGACCTTCCTGCAATCAGTCTGTTGCTGTTTAGTGAGGTTGCCTGCCAAGGCTACACCATCTACTGAACCATCATCAGGGTTCTGTGAGAGGAGGTCAGGGAGTGGGTCACTCTCTTCCTCCTGTCCCTCATCAGTAGCCATGAGCAAGCCCATGTCTGCCCTGTCAACATATGGCTTGAGCCTGTTCACATGGAGCACCCTGTGGGGGCTCCTGGGAGTTCCAAGGTCCACCAGGTAGGTGACCTCTCCCTTCTGCTCAATTATGGTATGGGGTCCACTCCACTTGTCCTAGAGAGCTGCTGGGGCCACAGGCTCCAACACCCACACCTTCTGTCCTGGCTGGTACACAGTCAGAACAGCCTTTTGGTCATGCCAGGCTTTCTGTAATTCCTGGCTAGCCTCAAGGTTTTTGGATGCCTTCTTCATATACTCAGCCATCCTGGAGCAGAGACCAAGTACATAGTCAACTATGTTTTGTTTAGGTGGTTTGAGAGGTAACTCCCATCCCTCCTTAACTAGACACAAGGGACCCCTAACTGGATGTCCAAATAGAAGTTCAAAAGGGCTGTAGCCTACCCCTTCTGAGGAACCTCTCTGTAGGCAAAGAGAAGGCAGGGCAAGAGGACATCCCATTTTCGCCTAAGCTTTTCTGGGAGACCTTTGATCATGCCCTTCAGGGTTTTGTTGAACCGTTCAACCAACCCATTGCATTGTGGGTGATAGGGTGTGGTGAATTTGTAATTCACTCCACACTCCTTCCACATAGCAGTTATGTAACTGGACATGAAGTTTGAACCTCTGTCAGTTAAAACCTCCTTAGGGAAACCCACTCTGGAAAAAATTCCCAGGAGGGCCATGGCCACCACAGGAGCCGTGGTGGTTCTAAGGGGTATAGCTTCTGGATACCTAGTGGCATGGTCCACCACCACTAGAATAAATCTGTGCCCAGATGCAGTTGGAGGATCCATGGGAACAACAATGTCAATCCCAACCCTCTCAAAGGGAACCCCCACCACAGGTAGTGGTATCAGGGGGGCCTTTGTGGTACCACCTGCCTTACCACTGGCTTGACAGGTGGTACAGGAGCGACAAAACTCCTTTGTGTCCTCTGACATGTGAGGCCAGTGAAAGTGAGGGACAAGCCTGTCCCAAGTCTTGCTTTGGCCTAGGTGTCCTGCTAAAGGGATGTCATGTGCCAGTGTTAATAGGAAGCCTCTAAACTTCAGAGGTATAACCAACCTCCTGGTAGCACCAGGCTTGGGGTCTCTACCCTCTGAGTAAAGGAGTCCTTCATCCCAGTAGATCCTGTGGGACCCACTGGCACTCCCAGCAGCCTCAGCAGCAGCTTGCTGTCTGAGGGGTTCAAGAGAGGGGCAGCTGTGCTGCTCCTGACTCAGTTCTGCCCTGAAAGGGCCCCCTGTCCCAAAGAACTCCACCTGATCAGGTTCAAGTTCCTCTGAGACCATTCCTTCACAAGTACTGGAATCATCTTCCTCAGGAGACTGTTCCTCACTCTGAGTTTGGGGGGAAGACACTGCCTTACCCTACTGCTCCTTCTCTTGGAAGGCCCCTGGTCCCTTCTTCCAGGATCCAGGGCCTGTTCAGTGGAAGTCATTTTTGCCTGTGACCTAGTCACAGCAAACACATCTGCAGAGATGCCCAACATTTCTGCATGTGTCCTGAGCTCCACTTCAGCCCAGGCTGAAGTTTCCAAATCATTGCCCAACAAGCATTCCACAGGGAGGTCTGAGCTAACCACAACCTTCTTAGGGCCAGTTACCCCTCCCCAGCTGAAATTAACAACTGCCAAGGAATGGTCTGTCCTGACATTGTTAGTATTGGTCACTTGGTACATCTCACCAACTATGATCTGGCCAGGGCTCACACGATCCTTAGTCACCATTGTGACACTGGCTCCTGTGTCCCTGTATGCCATGGCCTCCTTACCATTTATTAAGCGCTGTTGTCTGTATTTGCCCAGGTTACTGGGACTGACAAATAGGCAGGCAATATCCATGCCTCCATCACCGACTAAAACAGCCTGAGCTGGAGTTCTGACTAGGCCAGAACCCATCTCAGAACCCAGGGTTAACTCTACTATACCCTTGTTCCCTGTACCACCACTTGGAGCTGAACTAGGGGAAACAGTTGCCTTAGGGGCAGTGGTGGTGGTAGGAGGATCCTTGGCTTTGGCTTTGACCCTAGGCCAATGTGTCTTTTCCTTACACAGGAAACACCAAGGCTTCTTTCTGCCTTTTCCCTTATTGGATTGTGACCCACCCTCAGATGCAGGGTTTTGAGGCCCTGAAGAAGACTTCTGGTCTTTACCCTTCTCCCCACCCTTATCTGTAGGTTTAGCATCCTGCTTTTTCTGGTCACCACCTTGGTTCTGATTTTTCTGCTTCACCCTGGTTCTGACCCACCTATCTGCCTTCTTTCCCAATTCTTGGGGAGAAGTCAGATCAGAGTCAACCAGGTATTGATGCATCAACTGATTTTGGCAATTATTAAGGATCTGCTCCCTCATAATCAAATTGTACAATCCCTTGAAATCATTCACTTTGCTGCCAAGTAACCAGCCTTCCAGAGCCTTAGTAGCACAATCTACAAAGTCTACCCAGTCCTGAGGCTGTACTTTCTGGGTGTCTCCGAACTTAATCCTGTACTGTTCAGTGGTTAAGCCAAACCCATCAATGAGAGCACTCTTCAGGACTAAATAGTTGTCAGCATCCTCTTCTCTAACAGTGAGGAGCTTATCTCTACCTTTGTCAGCAGAGGAGAGCCACAAGATAGCTGCCCACTGCTCTTGAGGGACCCTCTGTACCTTACAGGCCCTCTCTAAAGCAGTTATCCATTTGTGAATGTCATCCCCACCATGTTAGGGAGGGACTATCTTGCTCAGGTTCCTATGATCATAAGTATACTCCTTAATCCTAGGGACACTGTTGCTGCCACCATGGGACTCTAGTCCCAATTTCTTTCTAGCCTTCTGGAGCTCTAAGGAGTCCGTATCTAGTGCCAATTGCTCTTGCCTGAGCCTAAGCTTGACTTTCTCAGGCTCTAGAAATTGGCACTCTGTCATAAGAGCTATCTCTCTTATGAGATATGGAGGTCCCTAAAGAAGTTCCTGAATGGTGAGATTCAGCATAGGGAGATCTAGATCTCCTTGGTAAACTCTGCACTCTTCGTGGAGGAGTAAAGAGAGGGCCACTGGGGCCTTCTCCCCCACCTCCTGGAAGATCTAAGTTGTCCAGGTGGGAATCATTTTGATCCTCCTGGTCGGGGTCTGATTCTAGGTCAAAGAAGGTTTCAGTTCCTGGCCTGTCCTCATTCCCTGCCCCACCCACTCTTTCTACCTCATCTGACCCTGGGGTCTTTCTAAGGTCATCTAAGAGTAACACCTCAATGAGACGTTGGGTGTATGCATTTCTCCCTGTCTTCAGCTTCCTAGAAACACACATGGCTTTCAATTCCTGAAATGTAAGACCATTGTACCTAGAAGGCAGAGAGCCACTGGCTTCTCCTTTAGAAGACATACTAACTGTGGTGTGGTATATGCACCTACCTAACCTAGTGGGAACTAAACTCTCTTAGGTTGGAGAAAGGGTGTGCTAGACCCTTGACTTACCCAACCCCAAGTTCAGTAGAACTTACTTATTCTAATCTTGAAGTATTATATGTGCCTAATACTTTAGTGGTTTTCAGTTAATCACTCAATGAGATTTATCTGGTAAAACAATAGCAAGCTTGAATCCCAACCACTGCACACCAATGTGAGAAGTTGGCCTGGTATATGCTGTCTACTAATTAAAGTGGGCACCTTGCACCAGTCCAAACGACCCTTATGATGTAGGAGGTCAAAGATAACCTTTAGAAAGCTATCCTAGTGGTAGCTGTGGAGAGCAGCCTTCAGGCTTAATCTTGAAGGAATGTAAAGCAGCTTGTTTTACCAGAATATCACCTCCTGAATGACTAAATGAAGGAGAGCCACACAGTAGTTATATAAAAATCTGTATTTATTAATATAACACTCTCTACTATCCTCTACACGAGGATAGAACACAAAGCACACAATACGAGATCAATAAAACAGTTGTAAGTAGCACAATACACAGTGGGCTCCAGGGGGAGACCAAACCATATACTAAAATAGTGGTATAACAGTCACGACTGGGATCAATACAAGGTCTAGAGCACATAGAATCGCTGGGACCCCAAGGAACCACCCAAGGTGAGTAGACAGGGACCCCACGGAGGCCGGGTGCAGTGTGGGAACATGACCGCGGGCTCCGTACAATTCTATGGGGAAGTTGCGGTTACACTTTTAGAGTTTAAGGACCCTTCTAGGAGGACTTCAAGCAAACCTGTTGGAACTTAAGAGTTTGAAGAGCCACCCCACCCGTGGATACCGTAGTACCCGAGTTACCTATCCCAGAGGAGCTGGGTGCATAGGTCTGAAGTGGCGTCGGAAACTGCCGTCGTTCTCAATGGAGAGCTGCAAAGAAGTACTGCTGCCGTGAAGTTGAAAAGGGTCCAGTGGAATCCAAGCCTGGATTTGAGGAAGATGGAACCTGAAAGCAGAGGGGACAGAGTCTGGGTCACTTCAGAGTGACCAGGGGCTCGGTAGACGAATGCCCACCGATGTAGGGTGCTTCAGGTGCGAAGAAGGGATACTGGACTCTGCAGCCACGAGGACCAGGAGACGTCGAGGGCGACCAGGAGCTGGAGGTGAGCTGTCCCACGAAGGATACAGAGTGCTGAGGGGTCGGTGTCCGGCTGGAGCACCAACAAGCCTTGGCAAAAGCAACCCATGCAGGAAGGTCAAGCAGGTTACGGTGTGGACCAGCAAGGTCCAGGGGACTCACCAAGCAATGGGGAGTCAGGACACGTCTGGAGCAACCAGGAAAGCCCAACAGAAATCAAGATGACCCTCAGGAGGACCCACAGGCCGAATGACCAGGAGTCGCGAGGGGACCTCAAGCAAGATTGCAAAGTACCAGCCCACGGAGCACTTGGTGCGAGGAGGCCGGAGTTCTTTGGTGCAAATACTGCTCAGGGTAAGGACTACACGGAGTCCAATGCACAAGCTCGGGAATCGTCAACAAGCATATGCACTTGCAAATGGACGCGGTGCACAGGGGTTCGGGTCACGCAGTCCCCACAAGGGATACTGGCCTCAAACTCGGTGAGAGGGCAGATCGACCTCAGAGACCTTCGGAAACCCACCTCCAGTGTTGCTGAAATCTTTGGAGTCCGCAGGAGCTCAGGAGCAGCAGACCAGTCAGTTGCGCTTAGGTGCCTGCGAAGCAGGGAAGTGACTCCTTCACTCCAAGGGAGATTCTTCAGTTGTCTTTAGTGCACCACAGGTCCTGCACGGAGCCTGTATGGAGCACGGGCACGAACCAAGCTTCGGACAGAAAGGGGGACGAAGTCAAGCCCAGTCGAAGTCCAGCGTAGTCCAGAGTGTCCAGACGGTCGAAGGTCAGTGGTTTCTTCTTGTAGAATCTTGTCCACGTAAAATCCAAAGTCTTACAGCCAGGTAAGCCCTTTTGTACACACAGGAGAGGGTTGGACAGATTCAGGGGACCCTCCTAGGGGAGGGTCAGGACAGAGGGGTGGTTTCACCCATGTCCTTTGCCCAGTTTCACGCCAGAGCAGCAGCCAATGGCTCCCAGAACTTGTTTGAGATGGACTATGCACAGGGACACCAAATGTGCCCCGGGTGCAGACTTTCAGGCACTCTCAGAGTGCACCCACCCAGCCCCAATACACTAAATCCTGTCTGGGAGGTGGTCACACCTCCCTGTGACAGGATGCCTATTGTGCTGCCTTCCTCTGCTCGAGATTGGCTCAGCAGCAGGAGGGCAGAAATGTGTCTCTGGTCGGCAGCATCCATTTTGTGCTGTCCGGGTCGAGAAGGCTGGCACCGGTTAGACCAGTGACCCCACGAAGCTTGCTTCGGAAGGGTGAAATCATACCTCCCACACCAGTTACTGCTGTGGAGGTATGATTCCAAGGTGTTTGATACCAAACACGATATGTTTCTATGCAGCCGTTTGAGATAGCATTTACCGCGAGGTTATAATGCACCTCTACCTATATGTCCGGCTGAATCACAGACAACCCGGGAGAGTGGTCTCCGAAGGCTGCAGAGGGGCTCTGCTCATGCAGGGGCACCCTCTCACTAAAAATCCAGCACCCTGCCTTCAGGATTGATAAGGCCTGCTACAGAGGTGACTTATAAGTTTTAAGTGTAGTGACCTATATATATAGTGAACCTATATCTAAAGTAAGTGGTGCAAGCACCATCTTACACAGGCTGCTGTAGCAGACCTGGAGTTCCATTTTGCATGGCCTCTCATGGGTGGCATAATACATGCTTCAGCCCATGGGAGGCCTCTGGGGTACTCTATGCCCTGGGTACATGGGTACCATATACTAGGGACTTATAAGGGTACCCCAGTATCCAATCTGGAGTGTACCAAAGTACGTGTATGTCAATTTAAGGGAGAAAGCAGATAGACTGGGGTCCTGATTAGCAGGATCCCAGTCTGACTAGTCAAAAAACAGTGAGACATCAAGCAAAAAGTGAGGGGTAACCATAAGAAGCAGATCCTACTTTCCTACAAATCCCTTTGGGGATTTTAGGATCATAAGATTGCTCTTTATCCTTATTTAGTAAATTGCTGCCACCATTGATGGGTCCTAGGCCCATCTCTGCTCTTTCTTTTTCTAGAGCCAGGAGTCTGGTCTCTAGGTCTAATCTTTTGGTCAGCCTGGCTAGCAGGATGTCCTCCTCATTGAGGCTGTCCTCAATGTCCTCAGCGGTACCTGATCCACCTGTGTGGGGTCTAGGTACTGAGAGGTTGATTCTTGGAGTCAAGGGTACTTGAACCCTTTTCTCCCTAAGAAGTGGAGGGGGTTGATTTACCAGGTCATCCCCTTCCTCTCCTTCATCTGACTGGTCTTCTCCATTTTCAGATGGGAGGTCCTTAGCATACCCAGCCAACAGGTCCTGGCGCTTTTGTTTGGTGGGATGGGACTCCGTAGTTATGTTTTTAAGTTTGCATAGGGACCTTACCTCCTTGAAAGACAAGTGAAGGTAAGGGGTGAGGTCAAGCTCCTCAACTATGTCCTCTATGTCATTATGGTTATTCTCACTAACAGCTGGGTTCTTGTTTTGAGACATTGTTAAAAAAAACTTCTAACCCCTCTAACCCTAGCTACAGTTACTTTATTTTTCTAAAACTCTACAGGGACTTAACCAAGGCCCTAGCAAGACTTTTAGTAATTTTGCAAAAATGGCAATTTGAAAAAAATCTGAATTCTAAAGACAAATTAAGAGTTCTGTTGTGTGATCAGGTGGTAACCAAGTAGTCCAACAAATGCAAAGTTGTATATCCCACCGCAGATCCACCAATGTAGGAAGCTGGCTCTGTCTATACTATACCAAAGTGAGGTATAGTGTGCACAGAGTCCAGTGGATCCCCAAAGGTAGGCAGAGGCAAAGTTAGGTAGCACCTCACTCTCTATTTGTGGTAGTGTGGTCGAGCAGTAAGACAGTATCAGAGGACAGTGTTAAGCATTTGTTGTACCCACTCAATCAGCAAATGATTTCACACACTCAAAGACTGAACTTCAGACCAATTGGTTTTGTATAAAAATATTCTTTTAGTTATTTTATTTCCTAGAACCAAGCAAGCCTGGCACAGGTAGGTTGATAAATACTTTGCAGTAAATATACAGTTTGAAATGCAGTTGTAAATGTACTTTGAAATGGTTACAGTTTGAATTACTGATAATGCAATACTGTGAAATGCTGTACATATACTTTGTATCGATTTTGCAATAAGAATTACAGGTAAGTTACTTTTACCTTACTTTTGAGATTACTTTTTAGATTACTTTTTCTACTCAGTGTGCTATGCCTAGATATCACACTGGGACATTTCCTAGAGAAAAGGCAAGTAAAATCAGTTTTCCACAATTGTTATTTTTCAGGTTTCCATACAAATCGACTCCACACTTAAAACATTTTTCAGAGAAAAACAGTCAATAGGTTCCTATGGAGAGAAATGAAGTTAATGGTTACCAGGTAAGTAATCGGTTTTTGGAGTTGAGCTTCTGGGGTTAGAATAAGGGTTCCCCCAGGATCAAGGATGCACTCTCGTTACACCCTCAGCAGCACTAGGGCGGCCGGGTGCAGAGTGCTGAAGACCAATGTTATCCAATGGGGGATAGGGGGCCTCCGGTTGGTGGCTGCTGGCAAGCAGGCCACTTGGGTGTGGGAGCAAAGCTCCTGGACTTTAGCTCAGGGCAAATGGGGAATCAAAGTAGCACCAAAGGTGCACCCTCAGTGGCACTAGGGCGGCCGGGTGCAGGGTGCTGTTTCGACGTCGGGCGCCCTGTTGGTTTCAATGGGGAACCTCCGGTTTGCAAAGGCACTGCAGGCTCGGGGACGAAGGTCTTCTGGGTGCGACCACCACTTCGAGAGGTAAGTTGGGAAGTTAGGGGTTGGTTAGGCACCGTCGGTTTGGGCACACAAGGCCGTAGTGCACTGTCGGGTGCAGGGGTGCCTTTTGGGGTCGGATCTTACCAGCTCCTGGTCGCGGTTGGCGGGACCTTCTGGATTTAGGCTGCAGGCGTCAGCTGGAGTCTTGAGGCAGGTCAGGGCTTGCCGGATCTCGGGTCAGGATCGCCGGGGTGACCTCCTCGTGGTGTTTGCCCACTCGAGCTCGGGCCATGGACGGCGGGTGCAGAGTGGGGCGGATCCGCGGTGTCCAGCCAGAGGTTGCAGATGAACAAATCCGGTGTTCACGGGAGACAGTCTTTGTGCTTGAAGGCAGGCAGGTCCTCCGGGGTTTTCAAGGTTGCTGGCTGTAGGACACACCGGGATTTCACAGGTCAGTGGGCGTCTTCCTCATGTTAGCTGCTGCACGGCTGTTCGATCCTTCTTCTTGTTGCAGGTTCTTGTCTGAGGAAGCAAGGTTCAGGGGTGCCCCTAAATACTAGATTTAGGGACGTTACAGGTAGGTAAAAGGCAGGAACCAATGGGTCCCTTCCTGGGGTGGGTACACCTCTATTATGCCACCCTCCAGTGGGAGGGGGGCATGAGCCTGTCCCTGGTTGGCTGAGTCCCCCATCTGCAAGATGGCGGGGACTGAGAGTTGTGCTTCACCTCACCTCCCCGCCTGAGGGGTGGAGTTGGCAGAGGTGGGCACACCTCTCTTCCTCACTTGTTTTCCCGCCGGTTCTCCCGCCCAAAGTGGGGGTCAGAACCAGTGGGGACCAGTTGCTGAAAGCAGCAAGTGGCCTGGGGAAGCTCACAAAGGCGGCAAGCCTTCGAAGCTTCCCCTTCGTGAACCCTGCCCATCCTGGGTGAGGAGGCTTGGCACCTTGTCCCAGGATGTGCATTGTTTCAGGCCCCAGAGAGCAGCAGGATCTCGACCCAGGGGTCCAGAAACATGTCTGGTGGTGGCAGCTGAAAGCAGCCACTCAGCCTGGACACTAGTGGTAGGTTAGTTTTCAGGGGGCATCTCTAAGATGTGTGCATTTTTCATTCAATCCCACACTGGCATCAATGTGGGTTTAATGTGCTGAGAAGTTTGATACCAAACTTCTCAGTTTTCAGTGTAGCCATTATGGTGCTGTGGCGTTCGTAATGACAAACTCCCAGCAACATATACTCTTAATGGCAGCACTGCACTTACAATGTCTAAGAATGGACTTCGACACTGTAGGGGTACAGTGCTCATGTACCTGTACCCTCACCACTGGTATAGTGCACCCAACCATAGGGGTGACTGATCTATGAAATGGCAGTGGGTTGAAGGCATGGCACACAGAGATGTGTGCCATGTCGACTCTTCACTTTGTTCTGCACCAAAACATGCAGCCTGCAAAGGCAGTGTGTGAGTGCAATGGTACAGGGCCCCTAAGGGTGACACAATAAATGCTGCAGCCCTTAGGGGTCTTCTCTGGTCACAATGCCCTGGGTACCTGTGGTACCATTTACCAGGGGCTCACCTGTGGCCAGAGATGCCAATTGGGTTAGTTTTGGGGAAAGAACACAGGCCCTGGGAACCTGATTGGCAGGGACCCAGGGCACATTAAGTCAAAGTGCTTCAGTAGTCTGGCAAAAAGTGGGGGGGTTACTGCAACAGAAACCCACTTTCCTACAATTACGTACCACATACTGGTTCTCTTTCTTTTTGGCCTATTTTTGATCTTGCCAGTTTGAACTTGCTACTTCATCATGCCTGAATCAAGAGCATCATCTGATGCATCTTTGGAAGTGTCCTTTGAGGAGGATAGGTTGAAATCCTACAATGTGAAAGAATTGAAGGTTATTTGCAAAAACCTAAAAGTCCAAGTCAGAGGCCTCACCAGGAAGGAGGGCCTGAGTAGCAGCCAGACATGCCCGCGAGCAGTCTGGAGATCTCAGTGGAGAGGCGGAGGAGCCTATTCCTAGGGTGGATGTGCTTTTGGGAGGGGGAGAACCCTCCAGGCCAGGCAGCAGTGGCTTGTCCCCAGAGGAGCCGGAGGACAGGCGGGAAGCGAGGAAGTTGGAGTTGGAAAAACTCAGGATGGAAAGTGAGAGGGAAGACAAAAGGATATTTTTTACAAAAGGATGGGGACAATGGGCTTTTGGAAAGGTCCAACGTACATGCCCTAGATAATCAATAAAGAAGAAGTACGTGGTTCCTCGGTGAATACAGAGTATTTATAGCAGGTCGTGAAAGGAAGGGGATTCTTCCTTTCGGAACTGGTGCCCTCACACACCCAGCAAGCTAGGTGTCATGCTTCATCATCTGGGCCTGCTCCTCGCCGGGTCGGCGCTGCAATACCCGACGGGCACCCAAAAAGGGGCTCTTTATCGGAGATCTTTTGTTCCTTGCCGGTGGGTGCCGTGGGTGTAAGGGCGATCATGAGCGAAGTCTTAAGGAGCTGGAGCTAAGGTGTAGGCCCAGCTCAGATGGTGGCAGCAATTAGTCAGGGAAGTCAGATAGAATTGTGTACATCCCGAAGAATGCAGGCAAGGAATACAAGAAGGGTGATGACATACAAAGGTGGTTCCAGGGGTATGAGGCGTCTATTCATATGAATGGGGTTCCTGAAAGGAATTGGGAGGCAGGGTTGTGGCCTCTCTTCCCAGAAGAAGCTAGGGATACTCTGATAGCTTTGGGTAAGGGGCAGAACCTCACCTATGCTGACATGAAAGACGCTCTCTTCACCAGGTATGGACTCACTCCTGAAAAGTACAGGGATCAGTTTAGGTCCAGTAAGAAGTCTGATGCCAACACTTGGTTGGAATGTGTGGATTCGTTCTGCAGGTCTCTGGATGGCTGGGTGAAGAGCAGTAATGTAACAGATTTTCAGGGGCTCTACAATTTGATTGCATGGGAGCACTTGTCTATGTTTTGCAGAGCTGCGCCAGCACATGGTTGATAGTAAGCTGACTGACCCCAGGAAGCTTGCTATGGAGGCGGACCGCTGGATGAGTACCAGGGTCCACAAGAAAGCGTTTGGGGGAGACTCAGCCAAAGGTGGGCAGGGTCCCCAGCAGAAAAGTGGGGGGACAAGGGTAAAGGACAGGAGTTCTCTAAAGGGCCCCAAACTAGTACCCAGGGTAAAGGTTCCCATCCCTCAGGAGATAAGAAACAAGGGGTCTCTTCAGGAAAGCCTGCAGAGACCGGCCCCCACAAGTGTTTTGCATGTGATCAGGTGGGTCACTTAAAGGGGGACCCCAAGTGGCCCAAGAGGGCACAGCCACCCACCGGTGGACAGTCCAAGGTGTTGGCTAGTGTAGCGCTTGGGGAGGAGCGGTGCCCACACGAGGGTGGGGATCCCATAGAAATGACCCTCGTCTCACTAGGGGACAGTGAGATGGTCCCAGGAAACCAGGTGCCCCCTAACACACAGAAATACAGCACATGGGTGACCATCAATGAGAAAAGGGTAGAGGCTCTCAGAGATACTGGAGCCAGTGTGACCTCAGTCCGGTGTCACCTGGTCTCTGAAGAGCAGGTAGTCCCAGGGGCATTCCACCAAATAGTTGCTGTGGTTAACTCAGAGCGCCAGTGTATGGTGGCGCAGGTTCCCTTTGAAGGGAGGGGGGGGGTGGTCTCGGGTCCCTTGAGGGTGGTTGTGAGCCCTACCATGCCTGTAGATTGTCTGCTAGGTAACGACCTGGAGCAGTCCTTATGGAAGGATGTTGACCTCAGGTCTCACTTGGAAATGCTTGTGTTGCCAGAGTGGGCATGCGTGTCCACTCAGTCAATGGCGGTCAGAAATGGTGATCACAAGGACTTGGAGCCTGAAACAGTGGCCCAGGTCCCTGCCAAGAGAAAGGGCAAGGGGAGCAGGAAACCGGCCCCTGAAGTTCCCACGGACCGGGAGGAGGCGGACCTTGAGGGGGACGCTCCGGTGCCTACAGGGCAACAAGTAGCTGAACTGTGGGACATCTCTGAGCTGACCCATTGGCAGAAAGAAGGGGGTCCCACCAGGGAAGAATTCTGCAGGGAGCAGAAAGAGTGCCCTCCTCTGGAGGGTCTGCGGCGGCAGGCTGTAGACCAGGCAGCTGGTGATCAGTTCGGATCACATTGGATCTACTGGGAAAATGGTCTCCTGTATAGTGAGCCTAAGGATGCTGAGCCTGGGTCAGCCCGTGTGCTGGTGGTACCCCAGCGCTTCAGGACCTTCCTACTGGGTCTGGCTCATGACGTGCCTTTGGCAGGACATTTGTGGCGGGACAAGACCTTTGATAGGCTTGTCACCCACTTCTTCCGGCCCCAAATGCGAAGGCAGTCGGATGGACATTGTTGGTCTTGCCAAACTTGCCAGGCAAGTGGTAAGAGTGGGAGGAAAGTCTAAGCTCCTCTCCAACGTTTTCCAGTTGTTGGAACACCCTTTGACAGGGTAGGGATGGACATAGTGGGGCCACTGGATCCCAGGACAGCCATGGGCAACAGGTACATCCTGGTCTTGGTGGACCATGCCACCCGGTACCCAGAGGCAATCCCTCTCAGGACAACGACGGCGCCAGTGGTGGGCTGGGCGTTAATGGGGATCTTCTCCCGCGAGGGGTTCCCCAGAGAGGTGGTTTCTGACAGGGGGACCAATTTCATATCTAAGTATATGACATCCCTGTGGAAGGAGTGTGGTGTAACCTACAAGTTCACCACTCCTTACCACCCCCAAGGTAATGGTCTGGTGGAGAGATTCAACTGTCGTGTAGTTCCTATAGTACCCATGCAGTACCTGGGCATTTGGATAACAAACTATGGGCTTGGTGTTAGACTGACTCTGTGCACCCCCACCATATATGTTAGCCGGATTTGCATTAGCTAGCTCACAGTGCCACTAGAATCTCCTCTTATCGGGGAGAGATTAGTTTCTGGCAACCTTAGACCAGGACAACCCTAATTCCTCAGAATCGTGGAAACAATGTACTACTTTTCGCTCAGTCACTCGTGCTTACTTATTCGGTTGGTCTCAGAGAGTTACACAGAATAAACAGTCTGGGCGTTTCAATAAGTATTTATTGAACAGTTGTTATTCTAGTGTAAAATATATGTGCTGCGACAACCAGCAGACAATAGCAGAGATATATTATCAGCAGTACGATAAAAGCAAAAGGATAGAACAGTTCTACCATATTGCAATAATCAGGAATACATACATGAATATAAAAAGCGTTATGAAAAGTGCGCGTACTCCTATGATGCCTAACTAGATGTACCTGAGTGTACCTAGCATATGTGTAGGTCTAAAAGCCTAAGAGCCAAGAATCCTGTAAAAGCATGGCTTGCAGTCTGCTCAGAGTATCAAATTGTATGAAAGAAACATTCAGTGAAGGCCATAGCAGCGCCTCCCTGACTGTGTTCAGTGGTGGAAACAATACTTGCATACAGCAAGTAACCCTGGAGTTAACGGTGACCAGATAGGCGACGCCCGGAAGCATCCCACAGCAACCTTGATCATTTAGCATCAAGTAACTCCCATTCGAGAGCAGCTGGAAAACCGGCGTCTTCATGGCCGCTGGGGTCCCAGTCATGTGACACAATAGGTTTGCTACTGAACTGCTACAGGCTCCGTGCAGAGAAATATCCTGACACATGAGAGAACCGCTTAAAGCGTTCTTGCAGTTTGTACCACTCGGATACACTTCTCGATCCCTATTCCGGCATCGATATCTATATGGTAACTCCCAAGTTTCCTTAATGTATCCCTTACCCATTTTTTCATATGTGCCTGTCTGCCTTTGCTCAAGGCAATATTGAAACTGAAACGTAGTGACCGGCAGAGTGATTTGGCCATGAATTAGCCATTCAGTTGATGGTAATTCAGCTACAGTAAATGGTAACCTTTCCAGTTTCTCAATACGCAGCGTTGTATATTTGGCTCCCCTTTGTGCCATTTCTGTCGGTTTATCAGTTAGATTGTATTCTGAAAACAGAGACGTGGTGTTTATAAAACGCCAGGGCACATAGCCTGCACGCAAAGATTGTAGCGGCCAGCTTAGCATCATAATAGAACGTAGCTGAGATTGCCAGTGTTGTAACAAGGCCAGATCTTGTTCTAATATGCCGATTGCCGAAGACACAATGTTGCCTAAGGAGTAAATCCTGGAGGTCAAAGTTGTTAACCCATTATCCACTACAGCTAATGCCTTCTCTAGGTTAATACGGTCTATTTCCCGTATTCTTTCTGCAGCCTCTTGTTGGGATATTTTCCAGTTTTCATTATAATAGGCATAAATGCCAGCATATATGAAACGTTTCCGACGTGTTTTCCTTGGGCCTAACAAGAAATCCCTAAGGTCTACATCAGGTGTGAGTAAGGTCAAATGATGTTTTACTTCTGTGAGTGTTGAGGTCTCTAGCCAATCAAGGCACAACTTCCCAACACTATAGGATGTCACTACCCCTGGGTGTTGTCTTTGTACATAGCGTGTATCTGGCCTACTGATACTAAACCCTTCGGTTGTATTCATAAATCTCTGTTGACAGGTGTTTGTGTCATTGGGCCAAATCAGCCATTTCGTCCAATCAGGATCTGATCTGTTGTACTGGAGAATGTCATCTAATCCTACCCCTTGTGTAGTTTAATTCTGCCCCCCACCCATCTGTGATGGTGTAGGAAACCCGGGTAAGTTCAGTTCCTTATTCTTGGCTAGTACAAGACAGGATGTCTGCTGCACAGTGTCATTTAGAAATATCATCTGCTGTGGAATGAGGCATGCTCTAAAAAGCGCTTCTGTTCCCTGGACCTGCCAGTCCCTTGAACCCCAGATTGATTTTAAATCTATAGTGTCCTTCCATAGGTCGAAACCCTGTGTAGACAACTGGGCCATAAAGGAAGCAGAGTAAATCTGTTTGGTGTTAGTTAACGTAATTTTCTGTGCTGATGTTTTTGCCACTTTGCAATAAAATGACTTCGGGTCAGATGTATTAAACCCTGAAAAGTATGAATTTCTGTGCAAAAGTTTGCGAACTACCCTTTGGAGGTGTTGGGCATTGTTCCCACTGGTGGTATTCAAATACATTTCTAGGTGTTATAGATTTGTGCAAGAAATGATGACCATAATGTTGGTAACAGTACAATGTATCATAGTCTGAAGTACCTTCTAACATTTCATTGTTCGGAAATGCTGCAGTTTTTTCTAAATCAGACATCATAGCATTTACAGTTTCAGTGTCCCAATCATCAGATAATGTACTGGAGGTAATGATATCACTTAAAGAAATTTTAAATACATGTTTAAGCTTTAAAAGTTCAGTCGGACCGAATATATCATAATCAATCTTGTCCCATACTATACCGTCCGGTATAGGAACTGCTGTGATGTTCACTGAAGACAAGTCTCTTGGTTCACGATGTGAAGACTGGTGTGGTTTCAAAATCAAATTGACTCTTTGGGCTGTAGAGCTCTGCTGGAGATATCGTCCATTAATAAGCATACTAAAAGTTATAATTAAACCTAGCCAGAAAAGAAAAAATAGAATCCCAGTGATATACCATAGTTCTATCCAAGGTGACACCAGGTAAGTCCTTCTAAAAAAGTTTAAAAAGTCAGTGAGTTTCCGTTTGAGTGATTTTTTGGCTGGCGTCGTTTCCGGCTCGCTTCGATCCAGTGAAAACGTATCAAAGTTCATGAAATAGCCAGAAGCAGTTCGATCAATTGTTGGAATTCCATCGGGATTCGCTGAAATTGGATTTTGCTCTTGACGAGGCATGTTGACGTAGATGTCTGTTGTCGGTCTGATTGCAACTCGGTTAAGTTGATTTTCTTCTTGTTGAAGTGGAACGAGTTCCATAGCATTGTTGCTTAGTCCTTCATTCCGTACAGGTGGCTCTTCAACCGTGATGAGTCTTTCTGTTTGGACTTCTTGGATTGTAGCGAGAGGAGGGCGTCTGCTACTGTGGAGTCCACGAGGCCTACTGTTTAGTATCGGCCACATAGTGTGGTTTGATTAAGTCGGTTGAGACAAATCTTTTCTCCTTTTTTCCGGCAAGAGGCGGCAGAAGTACAGTTCTTGTGCCTTGAATTGCTAGGACCGGTACAGGCTTTCTGTAGGATGGCCCAAATTCTTTCTTGTCTGCAATCTTTTCTCTGACCAGATCCCCGACTTTTGGGATCCAGACAGGTCTTGCCGTTACTGCCTTGACTTCCTCAGTGGCGGTCTGTTTTAAGTGGACGTTGCTTTGTTGTGTCCTGGATTCATTTAGATCCTGTAAAACAGCCAAATGATCATGGATATCAAATGGTTTTTCATCCGCCACTGTGCCTTCACAATCAAGATCAGGTACCCACATTCTTGTCCCAAATAGGACCTCGTAAGGAGTGACACCCCCTAGAGAGCTTCTTGGCTGATTATTTATTGCTCGTTGTACCCCATAAAGGTGATCGACCCATCTACCGCCCTTGCCTAATACCCTAGCTGTTAAAGATTGCTTTAAGTCACGGTTTTTCCTCTCCACAACAGAATTTCCCTCAGGATGGTACGGAGAGGAGTACCGCAATGCTACGCCCATTCCTTCCATGGCCTCTTTGTAAGCCCGAGAGCTAAACGCCGGGCCACGGTCAGAATGTAACGTGCCAACTGCGTATGTGCCGATAAAGACTTGCAAATCTTTTTATAACAGTTCGAGCATCAGCCGAGCGCTGAGGCCAAACCCATAGGAATCTAGAGCAGGAATCCACTGCAACCATGATATATTTCTTTGTCCCATCAGATTTTAAGGGTCCGCAGTGGTCCAAATACACACATGCGAGAGGTTTGTCTGATTTTAGTAATGGTGTCTGCGCTGGGCGTGTTACGGTGGAGCCTTTCATCTGCTGGCAGATGTCGCACTTTAAGACATGGTCTTTGGTCTGCTTTGTTAACCCTGGCCACCAGTAGCGCTGTTTCAATAAGGAAATAGTCGCTGTAACGCCGGTATGCGCAGAGCCCAAACCCTCGTGTGCTGCTAGAATTAAGCCTTGCCTACGATCCATATTTGGTATTACTCTATCCCCCACTCCAGGAATCTGAGCATATGGAATGTTTTGTGCATTAAATTGTAGGAGTACTCGAGTGGAAATTTCTTTGGTACTGGTGCTGCCTTTGCTTGAAGCATTGACAGCTACCATAATCTCGCCGTCTATTCTCATTTTTGAACGAGTAACTGCAGCTACGGAAGCCGTGCGAACAGCCCCCTTTGCGGCTTCATCAGCCAATGAATTCCCTTCAACGTGAACGCCATCACGCTGATGACTCAGTGTATGTATCACGTGAGCCCTTGGTAGTTCGTTTCTCAACTCCACTACCAGTTCCCATAGCATTTTATGCTTAATTGTGCCACCTTTTGCGTCTTTAAACCCGTTTTGTTCCCAATGATGTAAATATTCATTGTATTGCAATTGCATTTATATAGCGCTTACTACCCCTGACGAGGCGTCGAAGCGCTTTTTCGGCGAGTAGCACGCTACTCCGGGACCCATAGAGGATTAGTGTTGAATTAGTATAGTGAAACATGCAAGTACATTTTAAGTGGTGGATAGGTTAGTCAGTTATTTGGAATGATAGCAGAAGGATAGAGGAGGAAAAAAGGTTTGTATTTATATAGCGCTTGTTACCCCTGATGGGGTGTTGAAGCACGCTACTCCGGAAGCCCATAAAGGATTAGTGGTGAATTAATATGGTGAAATATGAAAGTAGTTTCAGTGGTGGATATTAGTCAGTTACTTGGAGTGAGAAGGATAGCGGAGGGATAAAAAGGGAAGAAAGGTTTGCATTCATATAGCACTTGTTACCCCTGATGGGTGTTGAAGCGCTTTTCTGGCGAGTAGCACGCCACTCCGGAACCCATTAAGGATTAGTGTTGAACATTAGTATAGTAAAATATGAAGTAATTTGAGTAGTGGATATGTTATTCAGTTATTTTGGTAGAGAAGGGTAGGTGGGGGGATAGAAGAGGGAAAGAGGTTTGTATTTATATAGCGCTTGCTACCCCTGATGGGGTTTTGAAGCGTAAGTAGCACGCTACTCTGGAACCCATAAGTATTAGTGTTGAATTAGTATGGTGAAACATGAAAGTAATTTTAGTGGTGGATATGTTAGTCAGTTATTTGGATTGAGAAGGGTTGGGGAGGGTAGAAAGGGAAAAGGTTTGCATTTATATAGCGCTTGTAACCCTGATGGGGTGTTGAGACGCTTTATTGGCGAGTAGCACGCTACTCTGGAACCCATAAAGGATTAGTGGTGAATTAGTATACTTGAAAATGGAATTTGAGAATTGAACATGTTAGTCTGTTAATTTTGATTGAAAAGGATAGTGGAGGGATAAAAGAGTGAAGGATTTTTTTTTTTTAGGTCTTAGCAGTAGGAGGAGGCTTTTGGATGAGTAAAAGGGAGTTTTGGAGGGGAGGAGTCAGGGAAGAGTTTAGAAAGGTTTGTGTTAGGGGATCGGTATAGTAAAAGAGGTGTCAGATGATGCAAGGAGGGGTAGAGTAGGAGAGAGTCTAGAAAGGGTTATTTTGGGGATCATAGTTGTGGTATGGGGTTTAGGATAAAAGAGTGAGGATGTAGAGGATATATTGATAAATGTATAGGATGAGAGATAGGGTAGTGCATTGGAAAGAGTAGTAGAAAGAAGTTTGAGATGAGTCAGAAGGTTGGGCTAGAAGATATATTGAGATAAGTATAGGCTGAGAACTAGGGTAGTGCCTTGGAAATGCTAAATTAGAAGAAAGTGATAAATATATAGATCCATACGTACATTGAAAGTATATAGATGCATAAAGGAGGTAAGTATATGTAGATTAAAGATATTGATAGAGGCACAGGATGAAAAATAGGGTAGTGCATTGGATATGCTTTTTCAGGAGAAAAGTAACAGAGACACAGTTCCAAGTACATGGAAGGTACATAGATGCACAATGGAAGTAAGTACATGTAGACCAAAGATGATTTTTATTTATTTATTATTATTATTTTTTTCTCAACAACATAATTATTCTACATGTTTATACAAAGCAATACACAAAGATAGGTACATGTCTATAGTGAAAACAACTGCTTATATACAGAGGGATATGCTGTAAATTTCTGTTTGCGTATGGTGCTTATGTGGGGAAGAGCCAATTCTTGAGTAGTTTTCTGAAGATAAGGTGGTTGTCGGTGGATCTTATGTTGGGGGTAAAGAGTTCCATAGTTTGGCTGCTTGAACAGAGAAGGATGTGCCACCCATGGTTTTTTCTTGTATCTTGGGATTTTGAGGCGAGATGCTCCTTTAGAGCGGAGGTTCCTCTGTTGAATGTGTTTGGTGATTTTATTCCTGATGAAGAGCGGTCCCATTCCATGTATTGCTTTGTGGGTGATACAAAGCAGCTTGAACGTGGATCTTCTGTCAACCGGTAACCAATGCAGGGCTTTCAAGGCAGGGGAGATGTGGTCTTGCGGTTTGATATGCAAGAGTACTCTGGCAGCCGAGTTCTGAATCCGTTGTAGTCTTTTCATGGTTAAGGTGATCCGTGGTAGAGGCTATTGGCGTAATCGAGTTTGGACAGAACAAGGGAGATGGTAGCTTTGACCTTGTGCGGAAATCCCAAATGAGGGAAAATTCGTCGCAGCGTTTTTATAGTGACAAAGCTTGATCTTGCTAGTTTGTCCACTTGGGCATTCATCGACAGCTTGGAGTCTATGGTCATTCCGAGGTTTCTTACTTCCTTCGATACTTTAGGTGGTGATCCCAGTTCATTAGGCCATGCAGCAAGCAGGTTGTAATGTTTCCAATCGCCACACATGAGTATTTCCGTTTTTGAAGTATTCAATTTGTGATGGCTCCAAGTCATCCACTGATCCACGGCTCTGAGACAGCTGAAAATTGATGATTTTCCAATGTCTTTAGGGCATTCCAGTTGAAGGAGTATTTGCGGGTCATCTGCATAGTTATAGCACGTGAGGTGAAATTTATTGATCAGTACTGGTAATGACTTCATGTAAATGTTGAAAAGCATGGGCGAGATGATAGAACCTTGAGGGACCCCTGCTTTTGTGGAGTATGGTTTGGACGAGAAAGGTGGGGTATGGATGACAGTTCTGTTTCGAAGGTAGGACGCGATCCAGTCTAGAGCAGTTCCCTCTATGCCGGCTTCATAGAGTCTTTGTTTCAGAGTGTCATGGTCAACCGTGTCAAAGGCAGCCGAGAGGTCCAAGAGGAGTAGCGCAGCAACTCTGTTGCGGTCAACTGTATTTTTCAGGTCATCCCAGTTGGCAAGGAGGGCAGATTCAGTGCCTCTCCCCGGACGGAATCCTGTTTGGAAGTCTGAAAGTATGTCATTCTCTTCAATGAATTGTGACATCTGGGCAAACGCTGCTCTATCAGTTTGCCCAGGAAAGGTCCATTTGTAATGGGTCTGTAGTTGTCAGGGTTCAGCGGGTCCAAGTTTGTTTTCTTCAGTAAAGGGCGTATGTGTGATTTTTGGAGTTCTTCTGGAAATATTCCGGTAGTGAAGGAATCGTTGATGATTCTTCTTACTGGAGTGGCAGCAGAGGTTGCTAAAAGAATTGTCTTGAAAATTTGTGGTGGACACAGGTCAGAAGGGCTGCCGGCAGGCCTGCTTGCTTTGACCAGGTCCATAAATTCATCGTGTGAGATGTGTTGGAAGGAACGGAGAGGCTTGGTTAGAGTATTCTTGGATTGTTGTTTTGTACAAGGGTTAGTGCTGGTGCTTTGTTTCTGTTTTAAGTATGAGTCCAACGTGTCTGCTTTGTCCGTGTAATGATTTGCCAGTTTGTCTGTGAAATCTTGAGTAACAGGATGAGTTCCTTCTAGGCAATTTGGTTTGCGAAATTCATTGAGTATTTTATAGAATTCTTTATTTGCACATTTAGCGTTTTGAATTCTGTATGAATAGTACCTTTTCTTAGCTTTTTTTGATAGCCGACTTGAATAATCTGTTAATTTTTGTAGGTGAAGTTTGTCTTGTTTGGCCTTTGTTTTGAGCCAGGTATGTTGCAGCTTTCTAATTTGTTGTTTTATGTCTTTTATTTCTATGTTTCTCCAAGGTGCTTTTTTTTCTTTTGTTCTGTTGTGTGGTTTTGAGTGGTATCAGGATGTCAAAAGCTTCTTGTAGCCACTCATATAGTTTAACAGAATTTATTGTTTCTAGATTTGTACTTGATATTAGTTGTGTTTCTAAGTGTTCCAAATTGAGTTTGTTCCATGGCCGATAGGTGGATGGATGTAAGGTAGTTTTAGGTGAGTCGCTTAGTGTTGTTTTATGTTGGAAAGCAAGCAAGTGGTGGTCTGACCATGTGACTGGAGTTATAGTTTGAAAGGTAACTAGTTCAGTATTAGCAAAAATGACATCTAGGATATGTCCAGCGGTGTGTGTCGGTTTGTGGACAATCTGATGGAGGTTCAGTGCGTCTAGGCCAGTGATTGTTTTTGGATGGGTCATATTGGGTTAGTCAAACCAAATGTTGAGGTCACCCAGAACGCATAGGTTGGAGTGTATTGTTATCAGGTTTGTAACTGTGTCTAGAAGTGCGTCTGGGAATGTCGCCTTGCTAGGTGGAGGTCTGTAAAGGAGCAGGGAGTTACAGGAGGAAGACGGTGTAGGATTGCATCTTGTTAGAAGAGCCTCACAATTCTTTATGGAGATGCCGTCAATTTTAGTGATATGTATTGTTTGCCTGAATACAACAGCTAGACCACCTCCTTTTTTGGCTATACGATTTTGGGGTGATTGTTTGATAGCCTAGAGGAATGGCTTCATGCAGGACTGGAGCCATATCCTCTCCCAACCATGATTCGGTTATGAATAGTATGTCTGGTTTTGCATCTGTGAGAAGGTCGTAGATGTGATGCTTGTTTTTAGAGAGGGATCGAGCATTTATTAGTAGACAGTTTAGAGTGGCCTTTGGTGATAGTGAGACTTTGTTTTGTAGAAGAGTGGTCAGTATTGTGTGGGTTTGTAGCAGGTGTGTTTTTAGAGCTTGCATTAGCTGTATTAGGATAGCAATCGTGTAGCTGTTCTGTATCATGTTCCTCATCCAGCATGCTAAGAAGGCATTTTGATGGGTCTGCGTGTGTATGTGGTGGAGATGGTGTTTGAGAGTGAGTTGGAGTGCTGTCGTTTTCGTGGTGTAACATTGTTGTGAAGTAGACATGGGGAAGCGAAGTTGTGAGGTATGGCATGTTGCTTATATTGTTTGCGTGTGTTTAATGCGGAAGGTGTATGAGTCAGGGGTGGTGGTGCAGCATGTGGGTCATGTAGTAAGGTTCTAAATTGTCCAATGGATGAGAGGCGGTTAGAAGAGAGTTGCTGTGTTGCTGTATCTGTGTTAGGTGTGGTGGAAGAGAGAAAGCTTTGCATTGGAGTTGGTTCCTTTGTGTTGTTTGAAAGGTGGGTGTATGTTTGTATTTTGTGATGGTAAGTATTATGAGGTGTTGTGCTTTGAAGATCTTGTGCTGGTGTGTGTGATATGTTTTGTTTTTGAGGAGTAGTGAAAAGGGGTGCTGATGTATATGTTTCATGCAATGGATTTGGTTGTATAGTATTGTTTGTGAGAGGAGGTTGTACGGTAGAGGGGGTGGTGATGTGTTTATGAGTAGAGTGTATGATGTGTGTAGGTGGGAATGAAGTAGAGGTAAGAGTGTTTGTCTCAGACTGGTTTGTTGCAAGAGTTAAAAAGTGTGGCGGTCTGCAGTGTGTGTGTTGTACGTTAGTGTTATTATGGTAGAAGGGAGAGGAGGGTGTTTGTTGGACAAATGATGGAAGGATGATTATATGTTTGTTAGTGATAAAAGGTGGTATGTTAGGTGTAATTACAACAGGGAGCGCGTGTCTGGATGGGATGTAGTTATGTATGTGTCGATTGGCGTTATGTTAGTGATGAGTGTATTGGTTAGTGGTATAGGATAGGGTTGTGTACTGTTTGTAGGTGATGGTGGATAAGTGTGGTAGTTGGGATAGTAGGTTGTATAGATGTGGTTTGGTTGGTTTTGTAGTGTATGCTGGTACATTAATCTGTGCATAGTGTTGTGCGTGGTGTACATTTGGTGTGTGTGTGTGTGTTGCTCTGTTTGTGGATGTGGATGGTGTGGGCTGGGTGTTGCTTAATGGGAAAATGGGCAGCATTTCTGGCCCTGGTCAGTCTCGAACAGGCTCAAACAGGCAACTGCCCTTGTCCTCTCTGCCCTTAACCTCGACGCCCGGGCTGAGACGCCCTAACCCTGGCCTTTTATAGCCCTAGTAATCAGGTGACACCGTCAGCCAATGGGAACCCTAGCCCTAACACTATCCAATCACAACACTAGCCCTAAAAATCTAGAACCAATAGGAGACCAGGACCTTACAGCCAATATTAGCCCTAGTCCTAGCATCCAATAAGTTCAAACCCCTGATCTCTACGTCCAATAGAGGCCCTAGCCCTACCAGTAGTCCCAACCCTAGTCCAAGCAACCAATGGGACAGGAAGCCCTAGTCCCTACTTCCAATAGAAAGCCTAGCCCTACTCTTAGTCCCACACCCAGTCCAGCAACCAATAAAACCAGAAGCCCTAATCGCTACTTCCAATTAAAGGCCTAGCCCTAGTTCCACCTTAGTCCCAACAACCAATAACACAGGAAGCCCTAGTCCCTACTTCCAATAGAAATCATAACCCTAGCCCTAGTCCCAACCCTACATTGATTGAATCACAGACTCAGAACACTCAAATACCCAACCAATGAGGACACTAACCCAATCCAATAGAAACATCAGATACAACCACCAATCAGTGTATACATGTACCAACCACTAGCAGACTATATAAGGTCCCAGCAACCTCAGACAAGGTTTGCTGGCCAGGGAGTCGGAAGCTGCTTCTCCTGTTCAGAATCTCCTAGGAGACAGACAGGCTCAATCTACACTTTGGACTTCCTTCAGGTAAAGGCCTCACAAACTTGAAATCTAACAATACTGTTTGAATAAAACTTTACTCCCTCTCCTGGCCAAAAAACGAAGTGCACAGTCCCTATTAAACAGTTTAAACACCTCACAGAAGCACCCTCTGATGTAGAATATCCCTGTTGCGGGGGGGGGGGGAGGCAGGGGGGGCTGGTTTCACTGGCTTGATAACACAAAATGGTGGCTGGGGGTGCACTGTTTAACATACAGGTATTAGCACAGAGCAAAGGAGAAATACACTGTATTTTATGTGGATAGCTCAGTGGGTTACTATCTTTGTCACAGTGATTCTTGTGTTACTTGCAGTTCAGAAGTTACAATCCTAACATAGGACAGTGACCTATGAACTGTCATCAAAGAGCTGCATACAAACCTGAATGGTTTAGTTAGAACTTCACATTTTTTTTTGTGTTGCGACATAGTTAGAACTTCCTCAGTCTTTCATTATTCTAATGTTGCTAAAAAAGAGTTAGCTTGGGCAGATATACATTTTTATTAGTAAAGCCAACCCACCAACCATTGGGGTATGCTTTAAATCCTGAGTTTGTGCTTCTCCAGACCACACCCTCTTAAAATATACTGCCCACCAGTATGGATGACGTGAGTCCTACACCTTATAATCCTCATTGGATTATGTGACATTCCCTATAGTCTGATTTACCTACTTGCATGATTCATTATCTCTGTATAATGTGTGCGTGATATAAAGTACTGTGACACCCTACACTGATATGAGTAGCGCTATACAACAAATGAAATGCATATGAGAGAGGGGCTACAGAGAGATGAAGGGCACTGTTGGAGGGTGGTAGTAATGGTATCTACGGAGAAAGAGGTCATTGGTGGGGCGCCAAACAAGACTTTCGCACTAGTGCTAAAGCCGGCCCTGTCATGCCCTTTCTGTTTTTTGTTTATTTAATTAGCAGTCAGGTCATGAGTGCACAAAGACTGTTTGGTCGGCCCTCTGGGGCCGCCCAAACTAGTCATGCCCACTCTGCCCTTCTCCATGCAGGCTGCATTGGCAGCAATGCAGCCTGCATGGAGAAAATGGCCTCCACATAAGCCCCTGGCTGGGCGGCGTCCCGACCAATCACAACACTGCTTGCAGGGTTGTGATTGGCTTTGGGGAGGGAGCCTGGCTGCCTGCATCCTGTTCCTGCCGGAGGCAGGAGAGCAGGAGCCGAGAAGATGTGGGACCCGGCCGGTGGAAAGGTAAGCTACATTTTTAAAAAATGATTATTAAATTAAACCCCCCCCGCGCGTGACCCCGCCCCGCGTGAACCCCCTGCCCCCTCTCCCTCCCCCGCGAGTCATGCCGGCCGCGACTGCCGCAGTGGCCCACCCGAATGCACCATTGGCCCACCCAAATAAAAATTCCTGGAGCCGGGCCTGGCGAGAGCTATTTTATTGTAAATGCTTGTATTATCAGGCAATACTCCTCTTAGCTCTTTATAGTCAGAGGAGACAGAGACGGGACAGGAGTCTTTAAAATTGCTTGAATTACATTTTGGTCTAGTGCTCCTGGTGTTAGGTTATCTTACTCGGAGTGTTTCGTGCGCAGTCTGTGCAGAGTGGGGATAATAACAACTGTCTGTCTGCAGGAACAGCAGCAGCATTGGTGATGTGAGCTGCAGCTGAGCCAACTCTCTCCTTCTTGCCACCCCAATGTCTCTCGCCTCAATTAGAGGCGTCTGTGTAAGTAGAGGGACAGGTTTTTTACATAGCATGAGCTCAGTTTTCAGTACTTCCCTCCTATATGCGTTCCTCTGAGTACACTCAGTCTCGTGTCCGTGTGTGCTGCTCTGTCATTGTGACTCGGCGCCTCCCGACTTGATTTAGCTCTGCACATTTTGAAGCTCCGTCTTCAGTTAAGCTCCATCTCGAGTTAACTCACTGGGTTGCTCTTTTAACTGGGCCCCATAATGTGTCTCTCCCAGTCTGCTAACACCACTAACTGGCAGCCCTGTGTCACAGAGGCCCGGCTGCGGAATGCTCTAAAACGCACCAGCTACAGTCTAGAACTTCCCGGGCACTCACCGCCAGTTTCTTAATCATGATAATTCGGGTACAGCCCCTTGTCCAGTAGCCTAGCCACTTTGTCAGCAGATCCACGTTGCACGTACACTCCCAAGGGCTCATTTCGAGTGCCTGTACTTTGGTAACAGAGGACATGCAAATATGCATTTCTGGGGTGATGCTCACCTGCAAGTGAAACAAGCATTGGCATAGCCAATAGGTCTCGCTTTTGGGACCTTATAAGTACTTAGTTATGCAGCACAATATCCTTGGTGCAACAACATCAACTGTTGCATGGCTAAACACTTATAAGGTCCCAAAGGCGAGACCTATTGGCTATGCCAATGCTTGCTTAACTAGTCTGTAAGCTACCAGGCGACCTGTGGTCATGTTCTTCTAGTGCCTAAAATTTTGGATCTCCACTTACCCTGCAATTGAAAGCAGAACCAAGCATTCCTCAATACACTGTTCAAGGCCTAGACTAGAATAGTGCCAATTCAGTGCAGTTATTAGCAGTAGGATTGTTAATATTATTTTTACTGTTGTAATGGTTAGCTTTATTTTTTTAATTAATATTATAATAATCAGAAGCGTTATTTTGCCTTTTGGGAGAGTGGTATTCCACAATCCTTACAAAATAGGCTGATCCTGTACAGTTAAGAAATTTCAAAGTGTCCTTCTCAAAACTCCATTAGTCCTGATCGCCACATCGGGGATCGCAGGCGTGGTTAGGCTCTTTAGGGTGTAACTGCTTAAATGCAGTGGATGAACTGTTCATGTCCAGCACGTTACCTTTGTAGGGAGGTTGACATAAATGACTCATCCACCAAAGCGCTAAAGAAAATCCTTCTAGTGAGAGCACCAGAATAATAAATAAATAATAAATAAGGATAGATGTACTGTGCTCGGTCCAGTAGAAATCAATGCTTCAATGCTTCCAGATCAATGCTGCTGCAGAGGGAGGGGCGAAAGGAGGGGGCCAGCGCAATTCCCTTGCGGGAGCGAAAGGCAAGGCGCGATAATTAACATATGGCGCCAGCTGCTCGCTCCCGCAAGTGAATCGCCAGACGTGCACGCGTTGCCATTGGAAGCAATGCAACGCGTGCACGTTTTTGCAGGGAAAGCTGTTCCGATTTCTAAAGGTCTCTCGTATGCAGCGCATGCGCGCTGCGTAGGCGAGACCTAAAAATGACATGTATCTAACCAAGGACCGACACAAGAGGGGGGGGCGTGGCTAACGAGCCAACATGGTGGACGCGAGTCGATAACGCTCCGCATGCTATTCCCTTCATTATCCTGATATTTACCCTTTATCTGTGCTATCCGCGCTTGAAACACGCAGGAATCGATGTGGGGTGAGCTTCGGTAACAGACGCGACCACATGGCAACCTAGAGACGGGCTACAACCGGAGATATCGCTGCGGCGAAATTTGAGGCCTCTAAGCTCGGCGGTCGCAAGGAGAGTGAAGCGCGGGGGACGACAGCCGCCTGGACCAGTGTAAGCGCCCACTGCCGGAGGGAGACCTACACGAGACGGAAGGCGCTGGTGGCAAGATCCTATCACCCGCAAACAGAGCGGGCTCCGGGAAGAGGAAAAGACGCCTAGACATACCTCCGGAGACAGTGACTGACGCCGCACCAGCCACATACAATGTGAGCGCAGAGTCGGAGTAATCCCGGGGGCAGCTGGGCCCGATATCGGCCCCCTGAAACAAAGTGCAAGCAGGCCCACACCTGGGGGCGCCAAATCATGCAGTTGCGTGAAGAGACTGGGACCTGCTTGTGGAGCACCTCATGCCGCCCGTGCAGGGTGAAGCTGCAACGCTGAGGGGCGCTGACAGAGGAATTGTGCCCCATTGCGGTGGAACACTGCAGGAGACCAACACAGCGTTGCCAGTGGGGATTCTACAGGGCGATAGAGGCGCCAAACCCTGGTGCTGCGCAGGTCGCGATCCGCACGCCGCGACCGCCTGCAGCGGACTGACCTTGGCCCAGGGCCCAGCAGCGGCCTGGGGGGTTGGTGGACGTCGCAGTGGACAGCCGGAGAAGCCTCCCAGTCCGGAAAGTGACACTTCCTAGAACAAGAGGTACCTGGGGGCACTGAGCAATTACACATGGTGGAGACGATTGCTCACTAACGAACAGCCATATGACGCTGAGAAGGGCGCCATGGCCCCGCTTGCACCAGGATATTGCGCACACCGCCATGGCCCCACACGACAACTGAGCACTTAGAGGGGGAGCCACTCGCTGGACGAGGAGGCATACAGAGTCAGGCGACCAGAGGTGATTGTGGTGCCCCCCCCCCCCCTTGCTGGCCCAGACGCATCTGCCCCGTGGCGAGTGGGGGTCTCTGTAACATCAGCAGTGCCAGTGCCGGAGACCTAGTGCGGGCCATCGGAGGTCCGCAAGCCGCAAACAACGTGGGGCAACCCAGTCCACTATAAAGCCAGCTCCATACCAGAAAAGGCCACGGCCATAGCGGAAGACCAGAGCAGGAATTTACCCCCCTCCTAACCGGCCAGCCCAGAAGTACACTGCATGGTGAGACAAGATTACAAAGCATGCGAACAGGGTAAGACACACGCAATCAGATCCACGCACGGCGGCCCTATCGCGGGTAAGAACATACCAGTGCGACTAAGGGTAACACGAGGACCCAGAGCTGGCAGACGACAACGCTAGACAATGCGCCCAAAACCCTGCTGTTAGGGGAACAATGGTAGGCAGAAATAGTAACCATCTGCAACAGTACCACACCACAACCCACTCCCTAATCCAGACCTGAACCAGGCGAAGCAACGGGAGACCTGCAGGAAGGAAACCGATGGTCGCCCATGATTGAAGGCCTGAGGCACTACGGGGAAGCATAGGCGACTCAGCGGCGAGGCATGTCAACCTAGAAGTAACACACCGGAGTGTCGTGTGTGGCTGTACCCAATAGACAACAGCTAAGGATCGGATACCCCCGGACGGCGCCCGTGCCTGGACACGCTCCTGCCACACAGCAAGGGGAGCAGCGACTACTGGCCAGTTGCCGCATAACAAGGAGTGGGGGCTTCGGACGCGCAGTGTGCCACTTCTAAAGCCGCGGACTGCGCCTCCGGCACCTAGACTCACTGCAGGGACCATACCACAGAGTTGTAAAGTCATACGTCAAAGAGTGCAGTTACCCGCAGCCAGACGTGAATGCCCGCAGCACAGCAAATAGTAATGGGCCGCTTACGTACTAACACAAATCAAGGCATGGCACGCACCGGCAGCCTGGAGTCGCCGTGCGCAGGGGGAGAAATGTCCGCGGCTACATCGAATACAGCACTGGCAGCCAAACTTGACTCTGTATTAAAGGCAGTAGAAAAGATCGGCAGTGCGCTGGACCAAACCAGAACCTCCCTAGAGTCCAGAATCGACAAGGTGACCATGGACTTTACACTCCTACATGCCGATCACCGCAAGTTAGCAGAGACAGTTAACGCACACAGCCAGTCACTAGCGGAGCTACAGCCTATCACCCAAAACCACACCGCAGCCTTACAGGACATACTGGATCGCGTACATACACTCGAGGACAAGGCGGAAGATGCAGAAGGGCGCTCCCGCCGGAACAACATTCGCGTGGTGGGTCTTCCGGAGGGAGAAGGAAGGAATCCGGAACAATATGTTGAGCGCTGGTTACGAGACATATTACCCCAGGGAACATTGTCGCCACAGTTTGCGGTGGAGAGAGCACACCGAGTGCCAGCACAGAAGCCCCAGCCGGGTGCCAGACCACGCCCGTTCCTCTTTAAACTCCTAAACTATAGGGACAGGGATGCAGTGCTGCGTGAAACCCAAAAGCTAGAAAGCCTCAAAGTGAGCAGCAGCCAGGTCATGTTGTTCCCAGACTACACTGCACTCGTGCAGCGCCGCAGAAGTAACTACACGGCAGTGAAGCGCCAACTTAGAGACTTGGAATTGCCCTACTCCCTACTATTCCCTGCCAGACTGAGGGTGGTAACGAAAGGAGGGACCCGCTTCTTTGACTCCCCTGCGGAGGCGTGGGACTGGCTGGAGGAGTCAGGACTATGGACGGGAACGAGCCCCTCGGGCCCAGATGTTGACAACCCGGCAGGCAGAAGAGCTCGACGACGGGGGAGACGTGGGGCGCTAAGAAATGCAAAACTGGGGACAGCGGCGCCGAGCCCGGAGAAGATTAGAATGGAGCGACAGGACGTCCTGGAGGCGGTTGCGACTCTTGGAACCACACAAAATAGAGAGCGTTCGGAAGCCTGCTTCAACGACTCGGTGGCAGCTAGTGGCTCTTCATCTCAGACCACAGAAGAATCGGAAGACATGTGCTTACCAGTGGTAACCCCACAGACTGCTGATGACATCATATGATAGGACACTGTCGCGTTGAACTCTACCACAGGCAGCTCACGCAAGTAGAGCCTCGTTTATGATGTTTGTTTATGTATCTCAGTGCATGCTAGAGAGAGGGGGTGACACTGCTGGGTCAGGAGCCACACAGGGTGCTTCACACGATAGATGGGTGCACACTGGGGTTAGGACCGACTACACCGCGCATACCACTGCGAAGACTAGGCACATACGCGGCGACACTCAACCATGACTCACAGTGGTCCTGCACACTGAAATGGATGATTAACCGGATGGCACATCTCCTGACCATGAAGGGGAGGGGAAAGTCACAGTAGAGCGCCGATTGTGCACACGACCCCACCAGGCAATATACTGGGATAGTTTATTATCATAATTTGTTAAAGACGTTTGGACGGACATCCCCGCAGAGTTCGCCCCAGCTGTTATGACGTTTGAAGTTGAATTAGTGTTTTCGTTACAACAGACCGGTACACCACTGCTTGCCCACGACACGCCTACCAGCGCGAAATCTACCCCCGCCACCCCGGACGACTAAACGCACTAGTAATGGCACGAGCTAATGTACTAACATGGAATATACGCGGCATGCACACACCCGCGCGGCGCTACTCCATATTCGCCTACCTCCAGAGACACTCGGTAGGCATTGCCCTATTGCAAGAAACACACATGACACAGGCAGAGCTAGACAAGCTACGCAGGCGCTGGAGAGGGCAGGTATATGGTACTGTGTACTCAGCGCATGCGAGAGGCACGTTAATTTGGGTGAGGGCGGGCACCCCGTTTATTTGTGAAGACGTGGTAACAGATCACGAGGGCAGATACACCCTAGTGCATGGCGGTATTCCGACCTGTCGTCTATGCGGAAATGGAAAGGAAGATATTACTCATGTTATTTGCAACTGTTCTAACTTAAAGGACATAAGATGTATCTTGTTACGTCCCTTTTTTAGGTATTACGGCATCCGGACCTGCAGGCAGTGAAGCTTTGCTTCAATTCTACTGACGTCCAGCTTAACTGTCGGCTAACAAAATTTTTTGAGATGGTAACTAAGAAACTTAAAACTCTGTCGCCAACAGGAACATGCTAAAAAACTTCTAAGAGCCTACTCTGTTTTAGTCCTACTTGCACTTTACTTACCTAAATTTTAACTTGGACAATGGACCTGGTTAAGCTGAGCATTTGTTCTGAAAAGTTGTGGTCGTCACTGCTAGCTAGTATTTTATGAGACGTAAGAGTCTATGAGAATCGTTTTTAAAATAGTTAACACCACAATACAAGAATATGCAAATGACGATCCTTTTTCCATTATGTGTTCTTTAACTGCTTTTAATCATTTCTATTTGTGTACAAGAGGAATCTTTTTGTTATGTATTTGCAAAGATTTTAACTAATCAAGCAAAAAAATAATAAACTTAAACCCTAGTGCATGGGCGACTCAATGGTCAAACAATACTGCTGGGATCGATATATGCTCCAAATGTAGACCAACCATCATTTCTAGTGCGGCTATCACAAGCTCTGATCCCTTACGCTGGGCTTCCCTGGCTGCTGGGAGGGGACTTCAAATCGGTACGTAACGTTAACACAGATAGATCGTTCCCCCCTCTTCACAAAACCACTGCTGTGTCTAATGCTCAGGCACTCACGGACTGGCTCTCACACTGGGCGTTGTTGGATATGTGGCGTGTCCTTAATCCTACTGAGCGGGTCTACTCCTATTACTCCGCGGTACATAACCTACATGTACGCCTTGATAGGGTAGTGGGTTCCCAATCCCTGCTCCCGCTGGTCACGAAATCAGAATACCTAGGGCGAACGCACTCCGATCATAATCCCCTGTGGATCCAACTCAGCTGGGAGGCAGATCGTCCCCCTATACCCACATGGCGTCTCCAAACAACTGCGCTAGAAGACCCAGAGTTTCGTTCATCACTGGGGACAGCCATCCTCACATATTTCGACCTCAATGAGGGTAAAGCAAGCAATGCACTAGTAGAATGGGACGCCTTCAAAATAGCGATCAGGGGGCACTGTTTGGGGGCCCCGTGGAACATACGTAGGCAGCTGTCAATTTTGCTCACGAAGTTAGAGTCCCAGCTACTGAAGTACGAACGTGATGGGGAAGGGAAAGGCAAAGACTCGGGCCGACTGGAGAGGCTCCGCGCCCAACATGCGAAGCTCCCGGAGAGACTGCGATGCCACAACTACGCGGCTCATACAGCTAGCACACACGCCTCGGCCGATAGAGCAGGCCGATTGCTTGCCTGGCTACTGAGGCAAGAGAGCAACCACGCCCCGATTGGGGCCATACGCACATCGGAGGGGACTCTAGTGTACACGAAACGAGAGATACACAGGGCTATGACGGACCATTATGCCCAGTTGTACCAATCTAGGGGGCACTGCCCAAGTCATGAACTAGAGAGATTCTTAGGCTCCGTCCAACTGCCCACAGCCTCAGAGGCCCATCAGGAGACACTTAACAGCCCACTCACCTTGGAAGAGATTGGGGATGCGATTGGGTCCATGGCATCCGGGAAAACGCCTGGGCCGGATGGCCTGCCAGCCGAATATTACAAAGCCTACCTCGACTCACTCGTGCAACACCTCCACACACTATATACTACGGCGCTGGAGGAGCAAGAATTGCCCCCCTCAATGCGAAAAGCATACCTGGTGGCCCTGCTAAAGCCAGATAGGGACCCCATAGCCCTGGGTTCGTATAGACCCTTAGCCCTACTCAATACCGACTATAAAATACTCTCTAAGGTGTTGGCGAGCAGACTGGCGCCAGTAGTTCCTGAGCTGGTCCACACCGACCAAAACGGATTTGTGCCTGCACGGAGCACATCGCTGAATCTGCTGAGGTTTTTCAGGGTGGCGACAGATGCCATACAGGAATGGCCCAGAGCGGGATGTCTCATACTAGACCTGGAAAAGGCATTCGATTGCTTAGAATGGGGCTATCTGTCAGCAGTACTGTTGCAGTATGAACTGGGCCCGGGGTTCCTTCAGATCGACTTACTATACAAAAATCCCACGGTCCGGGTGCGACTGGGAACGCACATCTCCGATGCCATACCAGTGCGCAGAGGTACTAGACAGGGGTGCCCCCTATCTCCCCTCCTGTTTGCGTTGGCGATAGAGTCCCTAGCGGCAGCGATACGTGCATCACTGGGGGATGGTATACCTCTGGGGGATGAGATACACCAAGTGTCACTTTATGCAGATGACCTGCTGGCCTATGTGAAGGACATAGAAAACATACCTGATCGACTAACGCACCTCTTGCAGGACTTCGCGGCCATATCGAGACTCCGAGTGAACGCTGGCAAATCCTGCATCTATGCGTTCAGTGAGGGAGGCCGCGACCCAAGATACACTCTGAATGGTACAGGGGTACAATGGAGAGAGTGCACCTTCCGCTACCTGGGGATCCAGATATATCGCCAGCCGGAAGACTTGTTCGACGGAAACCTGGGGAGGGCCTCAACAGCAATCCGATCGCAGATGCGATTCTGGAACACACTTCCGCTGACGGTCACTGGCAGGGTAGCGTTAGCCAAGATGGTGATCCTTCCCCGACTCCTGTACTATTTCGTTAATTTGCCTCTATATGTTCCGGCAAACTTCTTCACCACGCTCACTAAATTACTCAGGGACTTTCTCTGGGGAAACGCCCGACAGAATGGCACTAGCAAAACTATATTTGCCCACTGACCAGGGAGGCCTTGCCGCGCCTTGTTTTGAACACTTATTTGGCTGCCCAAATGCAGTGGATAGCCCGCTGATAAGGGCCGCGAAGATACGGCGACCATGCTGCCACCGTACTCGCTAGAGCAAATAGTCAGGCTCTTCCACCCTGCCACTAGACCCGCGCCGCCTACGCCGCATCTACTAGCAGTGGCATACAAATGCTATCGCAGGTGCCTATACATTACTAGAACTATTGTCCCCTACGCGCCAGCAATACCACTAGAAGGATGCCCTAGCGGGCCCGGGGTACTCGCATCCTTCTCACTCACGGAACAGCGGGAAGCCGAAATACAGACCCTAGGAGACCTGTACCGAGATGGTGCACTCATACCGTATGAGACATTAGTAGAAGATGACGGACTCCCACCGGGGCAATTCCTTCCACACCGCTCACTAGTAGGGACACTTACAGCCAGATGGGGGGACATAACCACAGAACCGAGTCAACACCTCACCATACAGTATTTACACGTCATGGGGCGTGGAAGACAACTTATACGATGGTTCGCGGCGTCCCTCCTAACCCATGCAGCGCTAAGTTTAGATCCACTCCGCCGTAAATGGGAACTGGACATGGGGCGACAATTGGCAGATAAAGAATGGGAGAGGATACTTAAAAGTCCAGTGCGCATACCTAGAAACATGAGACTCCGACAAATACAATTATTCATAGAGCATATCTCACGCCTGCGATGATTAACAGGTACTTTCACCACACGGATGCGACGTGTCCGAGATGTGCCGAGCAAGGGGCTGAGTTGATACATATGCTATGGAGCTGCCCTAGAATATACACGTACTGGCACACAATAAGCAGACTGTTACATACATGCACGGGCCGCGACATACCCTTTGAATGGACTGTATACCTATTACACCACTTTAGGCGGACCCCCGCCACAAAAGTAACATCCCGGTTTCTAGACCTGGGGATGGTGGTCGCTAAGCGCCTTTTAACCAAGCGATGGAAGGCGCAGGACCCACCACACACACGCGCGTGGCGTTGCTCGCTGTTAGCATGGGCCAAAGCGGAGGGAATTGCCATTCAGCTAGAAGAAACACTGGGACTGCGTAAAGAACCCAAAGCAACCCAATGGGAGGGACTCCTCCATGCACTACAACAGACGAAGGAGGAAGGTTCTGGGGGGCGATCCGAGCGAGAGGAGCGCAAGCAAACAGAGAGAGATGCGCACACCGTCAGAGAAAGGCAGTGATATTCCAGGAACGCATGTAAATTAATCGATTGCCTACATAGAAGCAGATGTCGCTAGCTAGTAAGGGGGGACAACTATCAGGTTGATTGGAAAACGCTAGGGTGATGCGTACGGGGGAGCAGTGGGGGGATAAATGCACATAAACCGGTCAATGTTGTTGTTGTTGTTTTGGTTTTCTGTCATATCTGTTTGGAAGCCCACGGTGAATGAACTGGAAGGACTTTGTGGGACGTCATTATGGTACTTCAATATGGTTAAGCTGTATCCTATGCAATTTGTAACATTGATTGAGCGCCTGGGCCATACTTGATCCTCCACGGAAGGAACTGCATGTTATTAGCGGTGCGCCCAGCATCTACGCTAAGAGAAATGTATACCAAATTGTTGATTAATCGTTATATGTATAGACAGCTATTCAAACGTCTGTTGCCTTTCATAAGAATGCAAAGAAAAATCAATAAAACAGATTTAAACAAAAAAAAGGACCGACAAGAGGAGGCAGGTATATCACATCATATTAGAGAGGCTTTCCGACTACATCTGTAATACAAATATGCACCCCTACATGCCTTCGGGGTGTACTAGTGGAATATAACGTGTTTAAAACCTATTTTCTGGTAGATACACCCCCAGTATGGCTCATTGGGCTGCTTGAAAAATGGATGCAGGTGCAATAAGTTTGCTAGAAGCCTTTTAAAAGTTGGTTCTTTGTTCCTTTGCTGTTGTCTCGTGCACGGTCTCAAGTTCTCTTCCTACGCAATGAGAGGCTAAACGTTCTCCGCTTGTAAAAGTTGTGTTATCAAGTGTATGCAAAACCTAGTGACGTGCTGTGTTCCTATCTTGAAGTTCATTGCAAACTGTTCTGCTGCACGATATTTCTGTGAAGCCTTTGTCTCAATTAGTGTTAAGAACCACCCCAAAAATTGGTTTCTGTAACTGAATCCTAAAAAAACTAATACGTTCACGGTCTATGTACTATGAAATTCATCAAGTTAGGGCATGATGGATTTAACATGGGAAAATATTGTTTGGACCGTCAGGGCTACTTGACCAGATGCAGAACTGTAAAATATTACGCAGATAGTTTCATAACAAATGAAATCATGAAATGTACCCAGTTCTATAAAATGAATGTGGTTGTTGGGACCTGAAGGTCCGCTACTTATAAAACCTCAATTTCATATAGCTTCAACTTTTAAAGTTTTGTGCCATCCATCAATTCAATTTCATAGGTCCGTCATAAAGGAATTGTTCTATTGTGGTTTAGTATTTTTCTAGATTGTTCTAGGTCACTTTACCTTATAAAGTATTACTCTGGAGGTGATGAATTGGACCAGTATTAGCACTCAGAAATAGAAGGTTCAGAGCACAGCCTCAAATGAGATGTCAACGGGGGCATCATACACATGTTTACAGATATAAACCAAATTACAGAACAAAACTTTGATTTCAAATTCTGAAATAGCAGTTCTTTATACAGTGCTGCACTGATTCACTCACCACCAGTTTCTAGGTCTCGGTTTTGACAGTTCAGCTGTTAAACTGACTTGTTGTTTCTGGTTTTCACAGTTCAGCTGTTATAAACCCCTGCCATCTGTAATATACTTAAAATTGTTTTTGGCTCAGTCCCTTTCAACCCTTGTTTTTTTTTTTTTTTTGCCACCACCTTATTTCATTTTTATTCAAAATAGACAGTATGCAATACATTTCCACACCCTATACTAACTGTGCGATTGGAGTAGCTGTTATGGTTAATTTTGTTATAAAAGGATGCATGTTTGAGAGTGAGCCAGAGAGATATTTTAGACTTTTTCCCGAGCCGCTAGGGATACTACCTCATATTCTATTGATTTGCTGCATACTCTGCACTTGAGACTATTTTTTCTTATTTTGTTCATGCTGTTTATTCCCAATGACTCATATTATACAATAGAGACTGTCTATTTACCTTCTGTATTGCACGTTAATATTTTAATAAACATTCATGGTTTCTAAATTACTGATCGCAAGCCTTTTTGAATAAGGGTTGACTCAAATATATCAGCATTGACATACATTTATTGATATTTGAAATGCAGTTTAAATTTATTTTTGGTTTAGGGACACATTTTCTCTTCTAGTCTTGAGAACAACGCTGTCACGAATCCTTCATGGACACTTTATTCCTACCTCATCATATCACCTGAGATAGAGACAACCCCTGTATTGTGCCTTGTGGGCCACTAGTTTCATAGTTGACAGGTGTACTCTTCAAAAATGTGAGGAAACATATTTTTACAGCTATCAGAAGTCAGGAGATGGCCTCCTTTTATGGTATTTGCCAGACAGGACAGGAAAAGGCAAATGTATATTTTATTTTATGACCTCTACAGCCAGGGATGGAGCCATAGGAGTCACATTTCAGTTCGACAACACGGGTCCTCAAGCCTTGGAATGTGTCCATAAATGTTTCTGGGGGCAAGCGTATATTTCTGAATCAGACTGCATGACCCAGTTTATAGTAATTATATAGCTATTCAGTTCCTAGCGTCACAGCACCCAGGACAAAATACTGCATTGCTAAACCCTTATAAGGTCCCAAAGTCCACTGCACTATAAAGCATAGTTAAAAGACATGGTCATTTACACAGCCAATAGCTCTAACTCTCGCAAATGCTAGACCTATTGCATTGCAAATGCTTGTTCTACATGTCAGTCACCCCTAAGGTAGGCCGTAGGTACCCCTGTGGGCAGGGTGCTGTGTATGTTAGAGGTAGGACATGTACTACTGTGTGTGACATGTCCTGGTGGTGAATTACAGTGCATTTTGTTTTTCACCATTGCAAGGCTGCCTGTTCCCATTGGACAGAATGGGGAGTTTGTTTATAACATCTTATAAACATAACTGGCCCTGGGAGCAAGGTAGGAGGATAAAGTTTAGTATGCCTGAACTCAGAATGTTAAAATGCATCTTTTAGTGAGGGTGATTTTTACATTCTGTGTTTGAAAATACCACTTTTAGAAAGTAGGTATTTTCTTGCCTAACCATACAGTGTGCCTCTGCTAGGTTTGTGTATTGAATGTCTGGCTTTTGGATGACGGGCTGGAGAGGGGCAGCGGCTCCAGAAGTCTGATTAGTCAGGGATGAGCTGAATAGACCTGGGTTGCATTTAGAGTAGTGGGAGGAGATTTCCTTGCACCTGAATGGGCCTGGTCTGCCTTGCACAATGCGGTCTCCACCCCCTGCCAGGAAGCTGCACCAGTGAAGACAGAACTGGTTTTGGCTGGGTACAGACACTCTCTGCCTTCAGAGAAAAAAGAATTTGGGGGTATAAATATTGGGGCCCAGACCCCAGAAATTTAGAACTCTTTTGGACCAAGAAGAAGAGCTGGAGAAGCTGTGAGGAGTAACTACCACTTTGCGGAGTGCTTTGCTGTGTTGGCCTGCAGTGGCTGCTTCTGTCTTGGGCAGTGAAAGGACTGGACTGAACTTTCTACAACTTCTTTCTTTGAGTATCTCCAAGGGCTTGAGGTAGAGCTTGCCCCCTGTTCAAGAAGTCTCAGGAACAGCAAAGACTTCAAGTTGTTCTGCCCTCAGCACTGGGGACTGTGTGTTTTGTGCTGCAACAGAAGAAAAAGCAACCCCACGCCGTCTACGACGCCGCTGCGACTCAGTGTCCTGAAGGCACCGCTGCAACGCCGCACCACGACCCTAGTCTCACATACGATGCCATCTGACGCCGCCACCGAGCCACTGCTCACACCGCGACCTGTGGGCACCACACTCCACACCGCCTCGCTTCACAACGCCGCCCTGGTATCCCCGACAACGCCGCTTCACGCCGACATCGAAGCCGCTGCCTGCACCGTGGTTCGAGGGCACCGCTGATAAAGTTACACGACGCACCACCCTCATCCCGCACTGCAGCCTTGGCCTGCCGGCGCCATCGACTCCAGTTCGTCAGCCAACGACAGCGCTTCAGCAACGACAACGCCGCTGCTTGCACCGTGACCTGTCAGCACCGCATCACTCTGCACCGCGACCCTGGTCTCACCAACGATGCCGCCAACGAGCCGCTGCTTGCACCGCGACCTGAGGGCATCGCACGCCGCCCCGCTGCACTTCGCACAGCAGCACCCGATGCCCACGCTCCTGACTTCAACCGCAAGGGGTTCGATCTGCAACGCGTGCGACTTCGAGGGCCCGACGACTCCTGCACCGACCTCGGGAACCGACGCCTGCGGACGCCGTGCTTTCGGAAGCTCAACGAGAGGTCGCCGACGCCCTGCATTTCTAAAGGTACTGTTTTGCAGGTCTTCCCGACACTGTAGCTGGCCCGCGATCAGCCAGAACTGTTTGGATTTGTTTGTTCACGACGCCGTGATAGCCCCGGACGGAGCTATCGACTTCAAGGAACTTTATTTCAAGGTTATTTTGATAACTGAAGATTTCTAGATACTGTATTGTGGATTTTTATCGTTTTTGGTCTCGTCTTAAGTATATAAAAATATTGGATATTTTTCTAAACTGGTGTGGTGTCCTTTTGTAGTGCTTACACTGTATTACTGTTGGTTATGTGCAAATGCTTTACACACTGCCTCTAAGATAAGCCTGACTGCTCGTGCCAAGCTACCAAGGGGGTGAGCAGGGGTTATTTTAGGAGTGTAACTCCCTTATCCTGACTAGAAGGAAGGGTCCCTACTTGGACAAGGTGCAAACCATTGCCAACTAGAGACCCCCATTACTAACAGGGAGCAAAGAAGGTGGGCAAAGTAAGGATTGGCCCAGATGAAATGGGGTCACAAACTTTGGTAAAAATGATGCCCTTATGCAAAGCACCACTTTGTCCGGAAAGGACATAAGATAAGGAGGCGAGCTGGATAACGCCTGCAATTCACTCACCCTCCATGCCGATGTAATCGCCACTAAGAAAGTTGTTTTGATGGTCAACAGCCAGAGGGGACAATAGTGCAAAGGCTCGAAAGGAGCACACATAAGGTAAGTGAGGACCAAATTAAAGTCCCACTGTGGCATAACGAAGGGCGTGGGTGGAAACAAGTGAGCCAGCCCTTTTAGAAATCTATTTACAATAAGATTTAAAAAGAGCAGGCTGGTCTGGCAGCCGCAAAAAAGCAGACAGAGCAGAGAGGTAACCCTTGAGAGTTCCCAAGGCAGAGCCCTGCTGGGCAAGGGTTAGAATTAATAAAAGGACAGTAGAAAGAGGAGCAGAAAGAGGGTCAATGGACCTTTCTGTACAGTATAATACAAATTCCTGCCCGTTTTTTACCTGAAGGAGATTGCCGCCAGTGTGACCGGGGAGCGAGACTACAGCCCCCAGCCTTCCAAGCGGCGAGCACGCCGCAAACGTCCATTCTTCGCGCCAGGAGGCGCTGAAGTACCGGGCTCCCGCAGCACGGGACTCGCGCGGGCGAAGCCAAGGGCGGGCCTGTCCGAGACCGGAGGAGGCTGGGCCTATCCTCTTGGTCTCGCTCTTTTTGTATTTCCTCAGACCTCTGCTCAGCAGGCTCGTCCACATTCCTGCTTCTCGTACAGCTTGATCTCCACCTTTCACGACTGCTGCGAAGGACCAGGTAGGGAGTAAACTCCTTTGGCACCTATCCTAGTACACCAAGCCCTGAATACCCGCACTGTTTGTTGGATGTACATTTGGAATATTAGCATCGTCAAGGATCAAGGAGTTGGACCGTCAAGGAAAGTGTGTTAATCTGGTCTGATAGTTCCGTATCTCCCTTTGTGTCTTGAGCTGACCCTAACACCTTAACACCCTAACCATCCTCAAAAGAACTTTTAACTGTGCAGGGTTGACTTGGGCATTCTTACTCTGAAAAGTTCAAGTATACAAATAATGGGTAAGCGCAGGGGGGTGGCTGGATCTACAAGTAAAGAGCCCCCTTATACTGGATGCACCATGGACGCCTTTTTGCAGCTCACAGCTGGGGTTTTGGACAAAGAGATTGAACTGGTGGCCAGACGTTTATCTCATTCACCTTCCCATCTTCCTCATCCGATTTTCCCGGTCACCCCACATGTAGGCACTCAAACTCGATTACACCCCCATTCGGCAGACCGGGTTGACCAGTCGCCAGTTCAAGCAGGTGGCACTATTCCTCTTTCCCCAATGGTCATCACCCGGCGTGGTGTGCACATGTCAGCCTCTGGGACAGGATCGGGACAGCTCTCTGGAACCGGCCTGAGCTTAGGAGGCGCGAAGAGGAAGCGCCCTTCGGTGGGGGGACCCTGTAAACGAAGCAAGAAAGTGGGTCCTCAGCTAACCCCAGTAGCACACTTAGCAGCTCCCAACTTGGATGCAATCTCGTTAGACATGCTTCAAGCTGCCTTGCTGTCAGCACTTGATACTAAACTGGATCCCATTTTACATCGTCTTGCTGCATTGGAAAAGAATCTTTCTGAACTGACAGACTCTTTGCAAAGGGACCGCACCTCTCTTACTACTAGTCTTCCTCCCGCGAAGCCCACGTCCTCGACCGCTACCCCTAGCCCCATTGGTAGGGGTACGGGGGCGGGTGTCAGAGTGGTGCACATTGCTACACAGCAGACAAATCCCGTGGTAGCAGTCTCATCTGCATCAACTACGACCCAGACTGATTTTCAGGACCGTTTATCCATTCGCAGAGGGGATAATACCTTAAAGCCAGCCTCTCTTACGCCCCGCCAATCCCAAAGTGTTAATGTAGGCAATTTGTATTGTCCCGATGATAGGCGAGTTGGGTCTAATGTCATGTCCCCGGGGGCCATTAACCACCATTCCCTTAGTATGGGCTCTGTTCACCTACCTTCCGAGTCAACCCCACTTGTTGTGGTGTTAGCTAACGTATCAAGTCTGGATCCTGGTATTAAGGAGGCCTTTTTCCAGCTGAAAAACAAGGTGGTGCACTGGCTTAACTCCAACATCGTCCCCGGGTCTAGGGTGGAAAATCAAATCCTCATGGTGCATTGGACTCAGTGGGCTGGTAGCACAAAGAAATCTTGGCAGGGGGATTGTATTATTGTTAATTTTAATAATCCAATCATTGTAAATCACATCTTAAGCACGGTTGTGCAGTCTGATTATAGGTGTTGGAATTCAGCAATCTTGGCACTCCCGCTGGGCTTCTTTTACAGACCCAGAAATTTCCAATCGGGCCTCATCGTGAGCGGCCCTTTGAGGGGTGCCAGAACGAGGGCTTATCTGGGGTAAGCACTGCAAATAGGTTTGCTCCTTTGAGCTCGTTGGAAGATTGTGATTGACGCTGTGTGGTTCCCCCGGACCCCGTGGTACTTGCACCACTGGGAAATGTTTCGTCTACAGAACAGCTATTGAACAGGAGTGGAGGGTGTAAGTTCCTTTCTTGGAACACCGCGGGGCTGGCAAGTAAGATTGACAATCCTGGATGGTTGGCCCTTGTGAAAAATTATATGATATGCCTACAGGAAACTTTGGCCACGAAGAATAATTACCACCTGATGGCTACAAAACCCTCTTTGTTCCAGCAATTCCGTCCATATCAGGGAGAGCTAAGGGGGGGGCTTACTACTTTTGTCTCGTTAGCTGTCTGATATTTCTGTCATCTCACTTTATGTCTCCCCCAATGTACAAGTGATGTTGCTGTCTAGTGGCAAGAGCAAGCTACTTTTGGTAAATTATTATAACGCGGGAGTCACACATTATGACAAGGGTAACAAAGCAGCTGGGGTCAGTACTACGGGGTGGCATTTTAAAAGGTCAGAGTTGGCATTACATCTTCTTAACAGGGAATTTTAACATCCACTTGTGTGGGGACAGACAAGGAAAGGAGGTGTTGAAGCTATGGGTTGCGCACGCCAAGCAGGCCTGCACCTGGAACATACCCCACAGGGGATCGAGCTTAACTCAATCCTGCTTGAATTTGATTTAACATCAGTCATGAACAAGTTGCCCCCGGGGAAAACAGACATCACTCCCACCTTCATTGGGAGAGGGTGCGAGACCTTTATAGATTTTACCTTTGTATCCACCCCCTTCTTTTCCTTGGTTACTGATTTTACTATCCAGATAAGTGAATATAGCGACCATAATCCCATTTGTATTGCAACGGGTTGGTCCCGAGTACACAGACACACCAAGGTGGGCGGGGGGGCCGGTGTCCCTCTCAAAGTGGTGGAGGCAGGGAGGAGCCTAAAATGGGGGTGTATCGCCTCAGATTTACTTCACGAGTCCCTTGCAAACCAGTGTTGCAGGGAGTTTGTCACTTGTCTTGATGGCAAGGCAAGTGCCTCGGACATCTTTGGCGCATTTGGAACCATGTCTACCGGTATTCGGAGCTTACTACGGGCCCCGGGTGGGGGCCGGGAGTCAGTGGGCCCTTGATGGTTTGACTCTGCTTGTTCCCAGGCTTCCAGGAATTTGAGACAGGCCTTAAGTGTCAAGCCTCGAGACCCAGTGGTGGTCAAAGGTTTTCGTAGAGAATACAAGGCCGCGCTAGCCATCCGTAAGTCCACCCTGCAGGAGGAGGCCTGGACTGACTTAGTGGAGGCAAGTACATTGCGTTAAAGCTCCAAATTGTGGGCCATCATCAATAGTCCTTTTTTATCTAAAGAAAACGTTCATCTATTGGACGCCCACATTACGGAGGATGATTGGGTACATCACTTTGAGGGTATCTTTCAGCCGGATACTATCCCAACTGAGGGGCAGGAAAGGGTGGAAGGTAAGGCGGACCTCGTCTTCACCATTGGAGAGGTGAGAGCTGCTATATTGGGACTGTCTAAAAGTAAGGCCCCTGGGTCAGACGGGATTCCGCCTGACCTCTATATCACCCATGTAGAAATCTGGGCACCCGTCCTTACAGCTGTTATCAATGCAGCAGTTCGGGCTGGTCGCCCAGACTCTTGGGCTTTATCGACTATAGTCCCGGTATTTAAAAAGGGTGATCAGAACAGTACCTCCTGTTACAGGCCCACTTCCCTTCTAGACTCTGTGGTGAAGATGGTGGGCCGCATGATTCTTGATAGACTTGCATCTTGGGCGGAGGGAAAACAATCATCTCGCTGAGATTCAATACGGCTTCCGCCCTGGTCGTTCCACTGTGGAGCAGTGCTTAAATTTATATCTGGTCCTGAATAAGTATACCGTGGCGCGTGCCTGCCCCATATACCTAGCCTTTATGGACCTGTCCTCAGCCTTCGACTGTGTGAACAGGTCCAAGCTATGGAAGTTGATGTCATCCATCGGCATTGACAATAACATTATTTGTTTCTTGAGGGATCTTCATCGGGACTCCAAGGCGGTTGTCCGTTACTCAAAGGACTTGAAAGAGTCCCGTAAGTTTAATATCAAGAGGGGGGTGCGTCAGGGGTGTATCCTGGCACCCTTTCTTTTCAATCTATACATAAACTCCCTAGAGAAGGCACTTCTTGCAACAAAAGCTGACTGTCCCCAGGTAGGCAAGCGTAGCCTGCCGGTCCTCTTATACGCGGACGATGCAGTCCTCCTGGCGAGGACAGCAAGGGGTCTACAACTTCTCCTGAACTCATTTGCCTTATTTATGGAGGACTTGGATCGGTCGGCGAACCACTCCAAATCTTACATTATGCAGGTGGGCCCCGGGAAGGAAAAGGCAAAGCAACCCATTTTTAAATTGGGAAGCTCGTCAATACCCAAGACTAATGTTTTCTCTTACTTGGGAGTAGTGTTTGACGACTCCTTGAGCTGGTGCCCCTTGCTTAATCGGAATAAAGGGGAGCTAGTGAAAGCCTCTGCAGCTGTCTTTAACTTTGCCAGTAGAGTGGGTGGAAAGCCAATAGGGGTCCTCTTGAAGATCTATCAAGCTAAATGCATCTCCAAGGTTAGTTACAGGAGTGAGATATGGGACCACACTGAGTTGGGGACTGTGCAAAGTGCCGAAAACTCCTTCCTGCGAAGGGTCCCTTCTGTCCCGCAATGTATTCCATCGTACGTTGTCCATGAAGAACTGGGGTCGTCTTTCCTTTCAGATGAACTGGCCTTCCGTCCTCTGGCTTTGTAGCTCAAGATTTGGGCTAAGCAAGAGAATACACTTGGTAAAGACGTCCTACGGGACTGTCTCTCTTATCATGTCTCACGTATCGGATGGCTTCAGTACATAAGAGTCAGCCTCGCCAGGCTAGGAAGAGTAGACCTTTTTATGAACCCCGGGCGCACTTGTAAAAGGGACCTTGTCTGGGCCAAGGAGTGTTTTTTAAAATACACGTTACTGTGAAAGAGAGGGAAAAGAGCTGTGTAAGCCCAGTGTGCGAAAGTATATAGTACTGAAAACTGTGCCTACCACCGAGCCTCATCTGCTAGGGCTTAAAAGTACTTATGATAGTTTTTTGCTGACGAGGTTCCATCTCGACCTCTTTCACTACCTATTGGCACACCCTCAAGGCTCGCACAGAGGACAGTGCCTCATGCCCTGTGGCTGAGACAGTGAATCTCCTCAGGACATGATGCACTTTTTAATGTTTTGTACTTTTTATGCTGTTTCTAGAAAGTTATTTATCATCCCCATTCTTAAACAAATTGGCTTTAGGAGGATGAGACCAGCTTTTATTTTTTTACCACTTCTTTCTAGTGACTCTGTGTTGTACACTCTTAACTTTTTACGGGTTTCGGTCAGACTCAGGGCAAGCTGTCATTAATTTTTATATTGTAAATCATGTATTTTTATCTTGTGGTTTGACTTCTTGGAACTTACCATACTTGTCACTTGTAAACTGAATGATGGCGTATTGATGTTTGTATGACTTTTATGGTTTTATTTTTAAAGCCGAATAAAGTTTATTGATGATGATGAAGTGAGCCAGCCCTTTTAGAAATCTATTTACAATAAGATTAAAAAAGAGAAGGCTGGTCTGGCAGCCGCAAAAAAGCAGACAGGTAACCCTTGAGAGTTCCCAAGGCAGAGCCCTGCTGGGCAAGGGTTAGAATGAATAAAAGGACAGTAGAAAGAGGGTTAATGGACCTTTCTGTACAGTATAATACAAATTTCTGCCAACGGCAGGCATATACCGACTTAGTGGAGGGCCGCCTGAATAACATTACAGACTTCAGGAGGAAGGTCAAAAGCCATCAACTGCCGCCGCTCAATCTCCAAGCATGGAGGCGCAGAGTTGACAGGTTCGGGTGGAGAACCCTCCCCTGCTGCTGCGACAGAAGATCCTCTCGAAGGGGCAGCCTGATCGGAGGATCAATACTCCTGTTCAGAAGCTCTGGATACCAGACTCTCCTTGCCCAGTCCGGAGCCACAAGAATGACTTGGGCCCGGTCGCTCCCGATCTTCTTCAGTACCCTGGGCAGGAGTGGTATGGGCGGAAAGGCGTACAACAGGCCTGAGCTCCACTCGCGACGAAACGCGTCGCCGAGCGATAGCCGCCTTGGAAACTCCAGCGCGCAGTACTGCTGACACTGCGCGTACTCTTCGGAGGCGAACAAATCTAACCAAGGTTCTCCCCACTGTTGAAAGAGACCTTGCACCATCTCAGACTGGAGACGCCATTCGTGATCCGGCAGGCATCGGCAGCTGAGATCGTCTGCCCTGGCGTTCAGAGAACCTACCAGGTGTTGAACCACCAGTGTTATGCTCTGCTGATCCAGCCATGTCCAGAGACGCAAAACCTCACGATATAGGGTCCACGGCCCCACCCCGCCTTGCTTGTTGCAGTACCACATGGCGGTGGTGTTGTCCGTGAACAACTGCACCAACTTCCCCTTGACAGAGGGAAGAAATGCTTTCAATGCCAAGCGAATCACTCGGAGCTCCAACAAGTTTATGTGGAGCCCCGTCTCCGCCGGAGACCAGTGACCCCTGATCTCCATCTCTCCCATGTGGCCGCCCCATCCCAGAAGTGACACATCCGTCACGACTGAAATCTGGTTGGGGAAGGGAGAGATGTCTGCCGTTGACCCAATCGCGGTTCGTTAACCACCACTGCAGATCCTTCGCAGTTCCTTCCGCGATCTGAACCACGTCGGTGAGATTTCCCTGATGCTGTGCCCATTGGAACTTCAAGTCCCACTGCAGAGCCCGCATACGCCATCTCGCGTGTATTACCAACAGGATGCAGGAGGCCATGAGACCCAACAGCCTCAGAGTCAGTCTCACCGAAATCCAGGATAGAGGCTGAAATATTGGAATCATAGCCTGAATATCCTGGACTCGCTGCTCGGGAGGATAAGCCCGAAACTGCACTGTGTCCAGAACAGCTCTGATGAAAGGGGGTGTCTGAGAAGGAGTCAGGTGTGACTTCGGCACGTTTATAGAGAACCCCAGCGAATGCAGGAGGTTCGTCGTAGTCTGAAGGTGGGAGAAGACTGTCTGGGGTGAAGCTGCCTTCAACAGCCAGTCGTCGAGGTAGGGGGAAGACTGACACCCCTAACCTGCGCAGTTGAGCTGCAACCACCTCCATCATCTTGATAAACACCTGAGGGGCACTGGTAAGGCCGAAGGGGAACACGGTAAACTGAAAGTGCTTGGGGCCTACCTTGAACCGCAGGTAACGCCTGTGGCCCGGCAGGATGGAAATATGAAAATACGCGTCCTGCAGGTCCAACGCTACCATCCAGTCCTCTTGGTCTAGGGCAGACAAGACCTGAGCCAAAGTGAGCATTTTGAATTTCTCCTTCTTGAGGAAGTGATTGACGGTCCGAAGATCCAAAATGGGCCGTAGCCCCTTCTTCGGAATCAGACAGTAGCGGGAATAACAGCCACTGCCTACTTCTGAAACTGGGACCCTTTCTATAGCTCCTTTGGCCAAAAGAGCTGTAACTTTCTCTTGGAGTAGCTTTAAATGATCCTCCGCCAGCCGTTCCGGATTTGGCAGAATAGTAGGAGGAAAGGAAGTGAATAGCCCTCCTGTAGGATCTGCAAGACCCACTTGTCTGAGGTTATAGATCTCCAGCGGGGGAGATGACTTAATTCTCCCACCCACTGGAGTAGTGTGGTCCTGCAGAATCAGCCTAGGAGTGCTTGGAGGCTGCAGCTGCTGGGGGCAGTGTGGTAGACTACTTCTGGCCTTCCTTCCTAGGACGGAATGTACCACGTCCACGCATGGCTTGGGTAGTCTGTGCGGGATGGTGGCTAGGATAGGGCTGACGCGGCTGGAAACCCCTTCCGTTGCCACGAAAGGGGAGAAAGGAAGACTGGCCACGAGGAGTGGAGGAGAGACCCAAGGATCTGGCCGTCGCTCGAGAGTCCTTGAACTTGACCAGGCCAGAGTCTGCCTTTTCTCCAAAAAGGCGGGTCCCATCAAAGGGCATGTCCATCAAATCGGCTTGGACATCCCCCGAGGAGCCAGTTGTACGAAGCCAGGCTGGGTGCCTCAAGGCCACCGTCGTTGAAATCAACCTGCCCAGCGAATCGGTCGTATCTAATCCACACCGTATGGTGAATTTTGCTGCATCCCTCCCGCCCTTGACAGCTTGGGAGAGCACAGCCCAGGCCTCCTCCGGGACTTGTGGCAGCACCTGCGCAACAGTCTCCCAAAGAGAGTGGGAGAAAAGGCCCAATAAGCATGCGGTATTCACCGACCGCAATGCCAGACTGGAGGAAGAAAACATCTTCCCAAATGAGTCCAGTCTCTTGGATTCCCTATCCGGAGGGGCGGAAGGGAATGCGCCCTGGGAAGTAGAGGCCTGCACTACCAAACTTTCTGGGGTGGGGTGTTGGCTGAGGAACTTTGGGTCGCCCGGAGCTGGTGGCGTGCAATTGTCCTATTCACAGGAGCCCCTGTGCTAGGCTTGGACCACGTTCCTAGAAGGACGTCCGTAAGTGCCTCATTAAAGGGCAATAGGGGTTCAGAAGTAGAAGCCCCACGTTGAAGCACTTCGGTCAGGAGATTAGTCCTGACCTGCACGGAGGGCAGCTCCAGTCCAAGGACCTCAGCTGCCCTCTTAACCACCATGGCATAAGACGCCCCCTCCTCCGTAGCCACTGTAGGCAGAGAGCATGCCAGTGTCTGGGGCAGTATCCAGACCACTGGCTTCCCCAAGTTCCCCATACCAGTCCATTGTCTCCTCAGACATCCTGTTTCTCTAGTGGGTCTCCAGACTCCTCCCATTCCTCTCCTGAGCCCAAGGTCTTCGGGGCCATCGCCCGATAGTTTGAACACGACTTCGAATAGTGGTCAAGACACCACAGACATATGTGGTGGGGATCGGTGACCGACATCATGCGGAAACAAGTCCCGCATGGTTTAAAACCTGTCTTCCTACCAGACATCCCTCGCACATGAAGTCCTAACTAAATTTTTTTGACAAAAGTCGAGAAAAAGCCTGCCAAAGAGCGGCAGAGGGGTAGCTCTTCCCGGATCGGCGCTTAACTGATGGGGAAAGAAAAGTACTGACGTCCGCGCGCCTGGGTGGCGCCTATTTAGGCACCGCAACGTCATAACAGACGCTACCGACGACGTCACGCGGAGCCGAATGGAACCACCAGACGTCGCGATCAAGGGGTATTGCAAAAGTTTACGGATCCAGCCTGACGCCTGGGAAATTCAAAGGTAAGGAATCTGCAGCTAGGAGTCTATCAGATTTTGGCTGCATCTCTTCCGTCTGCAACTGCTTGAGAGAAAACGGCCTGGGCCTCCTCGGGGCACAGAGACAGCACCTGCACGACCGTATCCCAGATAGTATGGGAGTAGCAGCCCAAGAGGCATGCAGTGTTCACCAACCGCAATTTCAAGCTGGAGGAAGAGAATATCTTCCCAAGATGACCCAGCTTCTTGGATTCCCTATATGGGGGAGCAGAAGGGAATGCACCTTTTGATGAAGAGACTTGGACTACCAAGCTCTCAGGGAAGGGGTGTTTGGTCCGGAACGCTGGGTCGCCCGCAGCGGGCGGTGGGTAATCGTCCTATCCACAGGAGCCCTGTGCTGGGCTTTGAGCAGGTGCCCAGAAGGACGTCTGTGAGGACATCATTGAACGGCAAAAGGGGTACAGAAGGTTAGTCCTGACTGCCACCGTAGGGAGCTCGAGGCAGAGGACCTTGGCTGCCCTCCTCACCACCACAGTATAGGAAACTCCCTCCTCCGTAGCCATGGTAGGGGGAGAAAGCAGGCCAGTTTCAGGAGAAGTGTCCAGACCACTGGCATCACCCAGGTCCATTCTCCAGTCCAGTTCCTCAAGCTGGTCAGTTAAAGGGTCCAGCGGCCCCTCCCAGTCACATTCTGGCCCAAAAGGAATGCCAGGAATTAACACAGGGAGGAAAGTTCCTTCAGGTGTCGGAATAGACGTTGGCGTGGCTCCGTGTCATCGTTGGGGGTCAACGTCGGGGGAAGGTCGAGTGAAATCGACCGGCGTCGATCCGAATCCAGGCCTGGATCCACGGGGACCCTCCAGATCCAGGGAAGAAGCCGCCGGCGTCCAAGTCCCAGGTCCCCTGACAGACTACGCGGGGCCCAAATGCGCACCGGCAGAGCTGGGCTGCCCAATATGAGGTACAAGGCCTCACAAACCTTCTGGATTTGGACAGGAGACGCTCCTGCTCCCAGAAAGGGAGGGAGGCGCAGAGCTGTCTCAGAAGTGTGCTCCGGAGACAAAGCCTTCAAGCGACGACGCTTGGGATCACGCGTCGGCCGACCGGGAGAAGTTTAAGAACACCTGTGCTTCTTTATCTTCTTTTTGTTTTTTCCCTGACTTACCCAAAGACCTCCCGATGACTTGGAGTGCAGGAGTGTGGGCTCCGCAACCATATGAGACTTTCCCCTCGAACAAGAGTGACACGGAGCTGAGCGCCAGGACTCCAGCAGCTTTCGGGACCACTCCCGAAAAGTCTTCGAGTTCATGGCCTGGCACTCTGAGCACGACTTTGTGTCGCGCTCCAGACACCAAAGGCAGACAAGGTGCAGATCCGTCACGGACATCATCCGGTGGCAGGAACTGCAGGGCTTGAAGCCGGTCCTTCACTGGGACATCCTCGATGCACCAGGAGTCTACGACTCGAAAAAGACGTCGACAAAAAGTAAAAAAAAGTTAGCTTAAAAGTGGCTAGGGGTAGCTCTCTGCGTTAGGCTGGCGCAGTAAAAGAAAGAACTGACAGCGTGCAGGGGCGGTATCTATGTAGGTCCCGCAACGTCATCCCAGCACAACGCAGACGACTGATGCAGAGCCGACCGACGTCACCTAACGACTTGCAGGGGTGCTGAAGAAAAACAAATCTCCGGATCTAGACTGACGCCTGGGGGAAATTCTAAGGTAAGGAATCTACAACAGTCTATCAGATGCAAACTAATCACTACTAACTACTCTGAGTATGCCACTGGTGCGCTAGCATAGGTCAAGGCAGGAACATCGTTTGTAATTGACTCACAGATGCTCAATAAAAAAAGGCAGATTTGTTCTGCTTTAAGGCCAACTAGATGGCACTACCCTCGTTCTTGGTAGCATCTATGCTCCTAATGTAACACAACCACACTCCCCCCCAACACCCTTCCAGTCAATTAACGAAATGGGCACACATTCTGCATGCTGCAGATCGAAGTGCCAGAGGAAGCTGAAAGAGGGTGGAGCATAGTCAATAATGCCTGGAATAAAGATGGCACCTCAGCAGGGTCAGCACCAGGAGCCAGAAGCCCTGAGTTGCGCTGCTGCACCAAACACAGAGCCATTACAGAGCTCGTCAGGGACGTCGGCCTCATGATCACCTATGTTAAAACACTGCTCCCAACTAGACGTAGAAGTCAAAGTTTGGGAACAGATCCACCAACCTGAAGACTTGTCCCTCAATCAGAACAGATGTTGAGTTGAAGAGTACTCCAAGTGGTAAATCTTAAAAATGGAAAAAGTTGTCTCAATTGGAAAAGGGATCTTATCACTGTACCCCTCCTAGAATCTGAAAAGGCACCAACATTCATTGTGGACTCTAGACATGTAAGATGGTCCCGTCAGATCTTCGATACACAGTGAAGGCAAAACGACATGGTCATCAATCAATCAGGGAATTGTAAGCGCGCTACTCACCCGTGAGGGTCTCAAGGCGCTGAGGGGGGAGGTCCACAGATCTGTTTAGCCGAAGAGCCAGGTCTTGAGGGTCTTCCTGAAGGTGTTCAGGGAGGGGGCGCATCTGTTGTCTGCCGGTAGCTCGTTCCAGGTCTTGGCTGCAATGTGAGAGAAGGATCTTCCGCCTGCTCTGGCTCGGTGGATGCGCGGGGTTTCGGCCAGTGCGAGGTTGTAAGATCGGAGGTTTCTTTTGGGTACATGGAAGTTGATTCTGTCGTTGAGGTATTTGGGTCCGTTGTTGTGTAGGCATTTGTAGGCGTGAGGATTTTGAAAGTGACTCTTTTCTCCACGGGGAGCCAGTGGAGACTTCGTAGGTGGTGGCTGATGTGTTCGTGTCGGGGATGCCGAGGACGAGTCTGGCGGCGGTGTTCTGTACTGTCTGGAGTTTGCGGAGTAGGGACTTGTTGATGCCGGCGTAGAGTGCGTTTCCATAGTCCAGTCTGCTGGTGATGAGTGCGTGGGTGACTGTCTTCCTTGACTCAGGGGGATCCACTTGAAGGTCTTGCAGAGGATGCGGAGGGTGTTGAAGCAGCTGGAGGTGACGGCGTTGACCTGTCGGTTCATGGAGAGTGATGAGTCGAGTACGATGCCGAGGTTCTTGGCGTGGTCTGAGGGGGTAGGTGGGCTTCCAAGGGCGGTCGGCCACCAGGTGCTGTCCCATGCAGAAGGGGTGGTACTGAGGACGAGGACTTCTGTCTTCTCGGCATTGAGCTTCAGGCAGCTGTTGGTCATCCAGACTGCGACGTCTTGCATTCCTTTCTGGAAGTTGAGTTTGGCAGTGGTGGGGTCTTTGGTGAGGGAGAGGATGAGCTGGGTGTCGTCGGCGTAGGATACGATGTTGAGGCCGTGTTGTCGGACGATGGCTGCGAGGGGGCCATGTAAATGTTGAAGAGGGTGGGGCTCAGTGATGAACCCTGTGGGACTCCGCAGGTGATTTTCGTGGGGTCGGAGAGGAAGGGTGGGAGTCTGATCCTTTGGCTTCTTCCGGTGAGGAATGATCGGATCCAGTCCAGGGCTGTTCCTTGTATGCCTGCGTTGTGTAGTCTGACGACTAGTGTGCGATGGGAGACGGTGTCGAAGGCCGCTGATAGGTCGAGTAGGATGAGGGCTGAGGAGTGGCCTTGGTCCAGGAGGGTGCGGATGTCGTCTGTGGCGGCGAGTAGGGCGGTCTCTGTGCTGTGGTTGCTTCGGAATCCGGATTGGGACGGGTCGAGGACGGCGTTCTCTTCAATGAATCGTGTCAGTTTCCTGTTGACTGTTTTCTCTGCAACTTTTGCTGCGAAGGGGAGGAGCGAGATGGGCCGATAGTTCTTGAGGTCGGTGGGGTCAGCTGTGGGCTTCTTGAGCAGGGGTCTGACTTCTGCGCGCTTCCAGTCGTCTGGGAAGGTGCCTGTTTTGAAGGTGGTGTTGATGGTGCGTTGTAGTTTGGGTGCGATGGCGGCCACGGCTCTGTGGTAGATGTGAGGGGGGCAGGGGTCGGTGGGGGCCCCCGAGTGGATGCTTTTCATGGTCGAGGCGGTGTCTTCGGCCGTGATCGGTGTCCAGTTGGATATGGTGGGCTGGCTGGTGTTTCTGGGGGGCGGGGGGCCGTCTGTGGCGCCTGGTGGATGGTCGATGAAGTTGTCGTAGAGGTTTTTGATCTTGAGGTGGAAATAGGTTCCAAGCTTGTCGCAGAGGTCTTGGGATGGGGTGGTCTGTGGCTTCGCTGCGTGGGTTGGTGAATTCTTGAATGACACTGAAAAGTTCCTTGGAGTTGGTGGAGTTAGCCAGGATTTTGTTGTGGATGAAGTTCCTTTTGGTGGCTCTGATCTGGTTGTGGTAGTCCGTCATGGCGTCCTTGTAGGTGGTGTGGTTTTCGGTTGTCTTGGTGTTTCTCCAGTTCTTCTCCAGGCGTCTGCAGGTGCGTCTGGCTTCTTGGAGAGCGGTTGTGAACCAGGCGGCTTTCCTGGGGCGTTGTCTGTCGGGGTTGCGTAGAGGGGCGAGTTCATCTGCGCAGTTGGAGATCCAGGTGTGGAGTTCTCTGGCTGCGTCGGGTGCCCAGGTGTGGTTGTCTCGGCTGAGGGTGGAGTTAAGTTGCTCGTCGGTAACCTTGCTCCAGTTCCTTCGTGGTGGGCGTGGGGCTGGTTTGGGTGCCTTGGGTTTGTTGATGGCGAAGTGTTCGCAGTGGTGGTCGGTCCATGGCGGCTGCGTTGTGTGGCTGAAATGGACGCTGTTTCCTGCCACGAAGATGGGGTCGAGGGTGTGTCCTGCTCTGTGGGTCGGTGTGCTGACGAGTTGTTTAAGTCCGATACTGGCAAGGTTGTCACGAAGGATAGTGGAGTTGGGGTCACTGGGGTTGTCGAGGTGGAAGTTCAGGTCTCCAATGAGTATGTAGTTTGTTGAGGCGATCGCGTGGGGTGCGATGAAGTCGGTGATGGTGGTGGCAAAGGGTGTTCGGGGGCCGGGGGTCTGTAGATGAGGGTTCCTTGGAGTGTGGCTTTGGGGGTGGTCTGGATCTTGAAGTGCAGGTGTTCGGCGGAGGGAAGGTTTCGCTGGCGGTAGTGAGGCGGAGGGTGCTCTTGTGGGCGATGGCGAGGCCCCCTCCTGGGTGGTTGGGGCGGTCTTTCCTCTGGATCTTGTATCCGTCTGGGATGGCGGTGCTGATGTCGGGGCGGAGGATGCGTTGGTCCAGGTCTCTGTGAAGAAGGCGATGTCGGGCGAAAGAGTCGAGTAGGTTCCAGATTTCCATGGCGTGTTTGTGTACGGAGCGTACGTTGAGGAGGATGCATTTAGGGTGTCGCCGGTGCTGGCGTCGGCGGTGTTGGAGGCCGGGGTGGCGGTGAGGGTCTGGCGGCAGTGGAGGCAGGAGAACTGGCCGTGGGTCGTGTTCGGCGAGGCCTGTTGGCATTCTCTAAGTCTTCCAGGGTTAAGTGCGAGGAGGGTGGTGGTGTCGTAGCGATGGGTAATGGGAGGTCCAGGGTTCCTGGCGCTGGCCGCGGTCGGGCGCAGACGGGCTTGCCTTCGGCACGCCGGCGGCGCGCGTCCGCTGCACGACCGCGCAGCGGCTGCCATTAAGTAGGGGAGGTGGGAGGGAGGAGAGGCTGGGAGGCGGGAGCAGGAAAATTCCAGGGGGGGAAATTCCAGAGGGGAAATTCCGGGGGGGGAGGGGCCGCAGGGGCAGCAGCGGCGAAAGGCAAAAGGAGGTCGGGGTCTGGAGGCAAGAGACGGCACAGCGGAGCAGTGGGGAGAGAGTGGACCTAGACCGAGGGTCAAGGAGCCTGGAGGCACGCACACGTAGTACAGACGTAAAAATTACATACCTTTGGTAACGTGATATCTGGCAGACCGTCTAGCCGCAGATTCATTAACTTTTGAATTCTCCCCAGGTACCAGTCTGAATTAGGAAATTTTTTAGCAGTACCTCCGTGCGCCAGGGGACGGTGTTTTACAGCTCCGCAGTGATGTCATATCCAGATATGACATCAGTGGAGTCATACAAGTCCCCTCTGGCGCGTGGATGTCAGTTTCTTCTGTGAAACCTTCCGCGCCAGAACGCGGAGCCACTACAGAAACTGGTTGTGGAAAAATCTTTGAAATATTAATAAAGAAGAAACATGGTATATTAATAGCAGACATGGATTTTAAAGAAACCCAACAAAATCAACAAAACCAGGGCTACATGAAACCCTGTGCCCTGGTGAATAACCCCTTTGTAAGGGAAGAAAACAATACACTCTATAGACCATTTATCAATAGTATTGAATGGCATGGCAATATCAAACTCCATAGACCATTAATCAATAGTAATGAATGGCATGGCAATAACAAAACCTACAAAAACAACACCAAACTGTTTGTTGAAACACACCACTACGTGACATATTGATAGTGGCAATTCAAGGTATAATGATACCAAACAGAGTTTCAAAGAAAAGAACAAATAAATCAATACTGTCCACTGGTGTCTAATCCAGTGTGATAGTGAAAACACACACACCCCCCCATACCGACTACACATTTGGGAATGGATAGTATGGCAACATCTTAATAAAAGCTATGTCCCAGGCCAAGTGATCTGTTGAGTCCCAACATAAGTTGAGGATGATATACCGGTATATAAAACCAGTACTTAAAAAAGGGTACAACTCTTACCTCATAGGTGATTCGCAGAGTAGGGAGAATGGGCAGGGAGTTTAATAAATCTGCGGCTACACTGTGTCTCTACCAGATATCACGTTACCGAAGGCAAGTAATTTTTACATCAGATAGAGATATCTAGCCGCAGATTCCTTAACTTTTGAATTAAATACCATAGCTATACCACACTGGAGGAGGGTCTGAGAACTAATCCTACAAAAGTTCTCAAAGAGAGCCAGCCAGTCAAAACCAACAACCGACCAAATGTACGTAGGAATAGCAGAACAAAAGCTTGGCTCTTAATAGAATCGATGATCACAGTCACAGAACATATAAACAAAAAACAACCTTACAGGTCCGAAAGAATCCCCCCCTTAAGGGGAAAAACCCCTAAAGAACCATTCTTCCAGAAACCAAACATTATCCTCTATCCCCAAAGAGAGAACTCTATGACCAATAAGGTCCAAATGCATGACAAAAGCCATGTAATCTGCATTTGCTCATGACAAGGAAAATCAGAGAAAGAATTGCCAAGATAAAATCCCAAAGAAGGACTTTCAGAACCTATTTCCCCAAAGGAAAGATGAACAACACCTCCTTGGTATAAATAATTTAGTTTGGACAAAATGAGCATTCATATTCATCAAATGCACCAATTGTATAATATTTTGCCACAAAGATGTATATGGGCATAAATATATATATACAAACATAAATGTGTCAACTATCACTAGACCGCAAGGACGTATAAAGCTTGCCATCGTACAGCCTTCAGCGCTATAGTCTAAAAGACTGAACATAACCTCGAGCTGTAGATAAGCTCGAAACACCAAAGTAAGGGAGAAAAAGAGAATCAACCTCATCTTCAATTGAAACCCCTTTCTTTTCCACCTTTTTCTTTGGGTGGGGGAGAAACAAACATGTATAACCCATGACACAGTTATGTATACTCTGTAAATCTAATAACTAACTAGAACCGAGAAACAGTTCCAGAAAGCGTTTTACAATAATTTTGAAAGTGGTAACACACCTATTAGTGCACTTGTCAACAACAAGCACATACGTCCGATACAAGACAAAGATGATCATAAGACAACTATTGTAAATCACAGCAGCACCTTGTCATGTATACACCGTATACAAAAAGCCAGTCTGAAAGAGCTTGAGCAAAAATATCCAACCCAGTGAAAAAAGGGGGTAGTTCGCCACCAACACAACACCTTCGGTGACTTGCTGTAGAAGAAGCTGCCTGTCAAATGGTATTACAAGGAACTGACACTACAAGAAACAACAATCATGATTCATCACGTACTACAGAATACAGAAAACAACAAGTACGATCTCTCCAAAAGACAGGTAATGCCAATCAGATAGAACCACGCATATCAAGACTATCATAGGAAAGCCAGCCATGATGGCAGACGTGCTTGCTTAGTGCTCCGAGCGGCGGCCCGCTCAATCTGCAAGAATCGATGCAGATATAGCCCCTAAGACCTGCCGAAGCCAGCACCGGAGGCAGCGGCAACCCCCGATGACAGTCTGAGCACGCGACTGCGGTGCGGGAGGCGACCCCCGCGCCGCAGGAGACTCCGACAGCCGACCAGCATCGGGGCCAAAATGGCGGCGCCTACCTGAAACTAGCTGCTCCCAACGACACGGAGGGCCCGAAAGGCCGGTTACGAGGAGCCCTACGCACTGCCACCACAACACGGCCCCTCCGGTGCTCCCGGCCGCCCCATCAACACGGCAGGTGAGAGCGTGACCTGATGAGAGCAGGGTCCAGAGGGGCGGCCATAATTACTTCAAGGCCCTGTGTGGGATCACTCGTCGCTTAGCGGGGTCCGCCCGGGGGGCTTACCTGCCCACCCCCGAAGCTATGGGCAGCCCGGACCTTCACCGCTTCTCCGTGCGCTCTACCGCACCAGTGCACTGAAACCCCCCCACCCGCACGGCTCGAGGCGCGCGGCGGGAGGGCCTGCAGAGCGGATAGCGCATTGGGCACATTCGACCCCCCCGGCGCCCGGCCCGGCTTAGTCACCGCCAGGGAGGTGAATGCAACTGATCTTATTAACGAACCAGCGCGGATTGGAGCAGACCCCCACCAGGTGACACAATCCATCGCTTCAGCCTTACCAGCTCTCCATTACAGCAGCGCATCGCAACGACCCGCTGACTCTCCCGAGGGGGGGGCCCAACCGCTTGTCTCCCAGGCCCAGAAGCGTTCTTCACCCACCTCTCTGGAGCAGAGTGCCACCACCTGAGCGGGAGCAGCTCCTCTACCGCACTCGCTGATCCCCCTCCCCCTCTTGGCAGACCCCTGGGCCCCATCTGCACAGCGCCAGGCTGCGAGGCGCGCAGGGGGAAACCAGTAAGAGGAAACCCCAGTACCGGCTCGGGTGTGGTCGGAGGTGAGGGAACAGCAGAGATCAATCGCTGGAGAATACCGGAGGGCGCAGCCTACCAGGGGCCATTGACAACAGGATTCGGCGGAATCACACGACTGAGAAGGCTCTTCGCGCAGCCCAGAGCCCCCCCTAGACGACTTCCACAAAGGGTGTGGGCAGTGACAGGCGGCCTCTTCCTCCCCCTTCTACGCATGGCAGAGACCGCATGAGCCATGGTATCTATGCACATCTACCCACACGAGGTGCAATCCTAACTCCAGCTACGCCCCAAGACAGAACGTTGTGACCCGGGGCCTGCACACACCGGAACCTGCCAACCCGGTACACTAGACGAATGTCGAGACTCCCTCCGCAGCAGCTGTGACGCAGGGGGCACCCGCAGGTACATTGAGTGGAGGTGGCCACGAGTGTGCACAGACGGCGGCACAATCACCCTGAAGGTTGTGAGGGCCCTCCGGAATCATCAAAGGGAACGCATAACAGCACAAGGTGTTTCCCGGCCCCTATCCCTCGACCCAACAGTGTTGGTGCTCTGGGTGCTGGCAGTGGACTGTAACCCAACCATACCATCGGAGGGGCAGCAAATACCGGGACGGGTGCATCCTGCGCCGTGGACCTCTATGAATACCGGCGGACCCCAGCAGGAGGGTAAGGACGATAACGCACAATCGGACAGAGGCATACAGAAACTCACCACCGCCCAACCGCGCATAACCCCAAACAGGCTTTCGAGGCTCTCCCACGAGTGACAATAAGGCAGCAGGACAACATGGGGCGGCAACGCAACACAGGAACCTCGCAGATGCCGGCCCACACGAGACAGACCTCCCCAGACCCCAAGTCCACACAATCGGACGTGGAACCTTCCCACGCAGCGTCCATGTCTGACAAACTAGATAAGGTGCTGGCGCCAATTGAACATTCGAGAGTAACCATGGAGGACAGATTCGGGGCGCTGGCCACGGACCTTAACCTGCTCAGGGATGATCACAGGAAACTGGCGGACAAAGTAAAGCAAGGGGAAAAAACACTCCACACCATGGAACCTCAACTGCAATCGCAACAAGAAGCCTGAAAGACCTGCAGTCTAGAGTGAAGATCTTGGAGAGTAAAGCCGACGATTTGGAGTGGCGCTCCCGCCGCAGCAATATCCGAATCCTGAATCTACCGGAGGGAGCAGAGGGGTCTGACCCTATTCAATACATCGAAGCGTGGCTCAAAACGTTCACCCAGGCAAAAGACTTGACCCCTTTCTTTTCCGTAGACGGAGCGCACCGGGTTCCAGCCCGCAGGCCGCCCCCAGGATCACCACCCAGGGCGTTCCTACTGAAACTGTTACATTATCAAGACAGAGACACTGTCCTTCGGGCTGCTAGGCAGCAAGGGCCACTCCGAGTCGAGGACAAGCAAGTCATGTTATTCCCGGATTACTCCAGAGCTGTCCAGCGGCAAAGGGCGACCTTCTTGGAAGTCAAACGTCACCTGCGCCAAAAGAACATACAATATGAACTCCTGTTCCCTGCCCGTCTTAAAATCATCCATGAGGACACTGCACACTTTTTTACAGATCCCAAAGAGGCGAGTGATTGGGTGGAACAACGACTAGCGGGGCTGAACAGTCCTGGAACGACACGCCAAAAAAAAAAAAATAAAAAAAAAAAAATAAATAAAAAAAATCGGTCCCCCAGACAACAGCGGCGACAATACAAAAGGGTCACTCTGAGGCATCTGAGCCCCCGACCTGGACCCTCTGTAAAGACCTCCCCAAGCGTAGAGCAAATTATAGCGGAACGCAGGAAGGTACTGCAAGCGGCAGCAGTTGGGGCCGACATTGTAAAGCTCAGACGGGGAAAAAGGCCCACATATCTTCACCTCGGAAGAGGAAGTTAGTGACACGAACACCTCCCGAGATGGCTCAGTCACTCCGCCGTTGGTGACTCCTCAAACTGCGGACACGCTGGTCTGAAGGCCGTTATGGGGTGAGGCAGAAGTGAAGTGATGTTCCCATCAAGACCTAAGTACTCAGCAAGAGGACACTGTTATAGACACATGTGCCGCCATGGCAAAGTACTCTGAATGTTGCTGGATTGGGCTCCAGGCTAAGGCATCACAGTTGGGCGACGTCGAGGGGACTCCCTCAAGCATCCCATGTATATTGCTTCAATGCGGGCAGCCGTGAGAGTAATGGCTGGCAGAGACGAAAGGCAACCCCCCTCAGGTTATGCACTAAGGAAAGTGCATAATGTCTAGTTTGGACATATCGCCTCGAGTGATACGTCCCTCCAGTTGGGAATATTTCCCGTTATTTAGTTACACCCTTTCCGCCACTACCCGTTCCCAAATAACCCCTAGTGAGACACATGGGCGGGATGCTGAAATGCGCGCAGGTGGTTGGTACAATTGGGAGGAGCCACAGGGGCTAGATCAGACACCCCGACCGAGCAGTCTACTCTTATTCACTCAAAAGTATGACCCACAAGATTCCTAATACAGATATAACGCTCCTTACGCTAAATGTCAGGGGTTATGCATACTGCAAGTAAGCGATACGCCGTCTACGCGTATATAAAAAGGCAGCAGGCACAGATTGCTCTCCTACAGGAGACGCACTTAACGACTGCTGAGGTAGATCGCCTACGTAAGAAGTGGCGAGGTATTATATGTGCCACGACTTACTCAGCGTTCGCTACGGGCGCCCTGATTTGGATAAGGCAAGGGACTCCCTTCAGGGAGCATACGCGTATAGTAGACAAAGATGGCCGATATGCCTTACTTGAGGGGTTACTGGAGGGCCAGTCGGTACTGTTGGGGAGCATATACGCTCCTAATGTAGAGCAAGAACGATTCTGGAGTCACCTCACGGGGGTATTAACCCAATACACATCTGTCCCGTGGCTCTTAGGAGGCGATTACAACTGTGCTCTAGACCTCCACCTTGACAGATCCCACCCCCCACCAGCGCAATTTCCTGCGCGCAAGCTGACGGAACATTATCAAAAATGGGTAACGCACTGGCGGACACGGAACCCAGTCACTAAGCTGTACTCCTTCCACTCCATTCCACACAACCTGCGAGTGCGGCTTGACAGATTTCTCTGCTCCACGTACTACTTCCGAGAGTCCAACACGCTGACTATCTTGGTAGGGTTTTGTCGGACCACGATGCACACATACTGACCCTTAGATGGAGGCCACCTCACCCCCGTGCCCACTTGGAGGCTGCCACGCGATTGTCTCACAGATCAGGCGTTCTGCCACGACCATGGGGATCACATTCGAGAGTATTTCGCACTAAACACCGGCACGGCGGCGTCCAGGCTAATAGAATGGGACGCTTACAAAGTAGCCGCCAGGGGGCATTGTATACAACAGATAGTGGGCATACGTAAAACACTCTAATAATAACTACAGCGAGCGGAGGTAGCTTTAGCGGCATTAACGAAAAAGGCCGATGCAGGTGAGGCCACTCCAACCCAAGTGGCGACAGCCAAGACATCACATGCAGAGGCCATGAGAGATCTACGCAAGTACAACTTTAGGATGTACGCCACTAAGGTACACAGAGAGGGCAATAGAGCTGGGACGCTCCTAGCGTGGCTAGCCAAGCAAGACAGACACATGAAGCCGGTTACGAAACTAATTGATAAGACCGGGATCCACCGCTATTCGCTGGTAGATATCTTGCACATATTTCACGACTATTACTCGGGTATTTATCAAGCCCCAGAGCAGAAGGACCACCATGCCATAACCCGCTTCCTCCACCCGCTGCCCATACCCCGTATCCCATCAGCAGACAAGACAACCTTGGAGGCGAAGATCGCGTCCCCAGAAGTCACCCAAGCCATTAGAGCATTGGCGCGTAATAAAGCCCCGGGAATCGACGGCTTCCCGTTGGAATATTACAGCACCTTCTCAGCCCTACTGACCCCCCGCATTGTGGCCATGTACGACGATGCACTAGAAAGAGGCGAGCTCCCAGGATCACTTTGTGAATCTATCATAGTAACCTTCCCTAAGCTGCACAGAGACCCGACGCTCCCGGCCTCGTACAGGCCCATAACACTACTTAACGCAGACTGTAAAATACTGGGTAAAAAACTGGCAGATTGCTATGCCCAAATTCTCCCACCGCTCATTCACCCAGACCAAAGTGGGTTTGTCCCGGGCCGAAATACCTTCCAGAATTTACGTAGACTGTTTCACGTACAAGATAGGGCAAGTACTCAATTCCCCAATGCTGCATGTCTCATTCTAGATCTCGAAAAGGCCTTTGACACTCATGTGGCCATACCTGTTTGCTGTCCTTGGCAAAGTTCATCTGGGGCCTACCCTGATGTCGTATACACGGCTTTAATACAAAGGCCTACCCTTGCGGGTGCGAATGGGTAAATACATCTCAGCTCCCTTCCCGATAGAAAGGGGCAAGAGACAAGGGTGCCCCCTGTCCCCCCTACTATTCGCTCTGGCAGTAGAGCCCTTGGCGATTCGTTTGCGCCAGGAGGGTGTGACATGGGGTATTCCAATAGCTGACACGGTACACTGTGTGTCCTTGTATGCAGATGACCTCCTGTTATACGTCCGGGATATTACTAGTGACCTCACCCCAATCTGGACGGCGCTGCGAGACTTTGCGGAGGTCTCCGGTCTCAGAGTGAATTGGGACAAATCCATGATTTACCCGCTGGGTCCACACTTAGCCCCTCTTAACATAACTGCCGGGGATCAGATAATTACCTGGAGCGCTGCCACGCCCCGATACCTAGGGGTGAGACTATCATTCTCCCAAAGACCTGTATGAAGGTGTTAGACTTGGCATCTTTTGGCGTGTTTCCCCTGACTTTTTGCTTTCTGACCTCCTGGTTTTGACTCTGTTTTTGCTGGTGTAATGATTCTGCGCACTTTCCTCACTGCTGTCCAGTGGGAAAGTGCAAGTGCTCCTGTATAAAATGTGTTATGGATTGGTGTTTCCATGATTGGCCTATTTGATTTATGTGTCAGTCCCTTGTAAAGTGCACTGAGAGTGCCAGGGCCTATAGATCAAATGCTGTTGGTGGGCTGCAGCACTGGATTGTGCCACCCACGCAAACAGCCCGTAAAGTGTAACTCTGGCCTGCCATTGCAGAGCCTGCGTGCAGCCTGGGGCTGCCATGTCGACTTGGCAAGTGCACACACTTGCAAGTCCCTAAGCCTTCCCTTTTCTACATGTTAGTCACCCCTAAGGTAGGCCCAAGGTACCCCTGTGGGCAGGGTGCATTGTACGTGAAAGGTAGGACATGCCCTGGTGTGTGTGGCATGTCCTGATAGTGAACTACAGCCTATTTCGTTTTTCACTATTGCAAGGCTACCTGTTCCCCATAGGCCAGAATGGGCAGTTTTGATTATTACAGCTTATAATCCTAACTGACCCAGGGAACATGGTAGAAATTCGAGTTTAGTATGCCTGGACTCAGAATGATAAAATGCATCTTTTAGTGAAGTTGGTTTTAACATTGTGTTTGAAAATACCACTTTTAGAAAGTGGGTATTTTCTTGTCTAACCATCCAAGCCTGCCTCTGCTAGGTTGTGTATTCCTTGTCTGGAGTATGAGTGACAGGGGCTGGGGGATGCCAGGAGACAGGGCGAGTCAGCACAGGGCTGAATAGCAAGATCTACATGTAGATGGGTGGGAGGGGATGCACCTGGGACCTGAATAGGGCTGGGCCTTCCCTCCACAATGCTGGCTCCACCTCCTGTGGTGCGTCTGATGTCCCTGGCCTTCACTGTGAAAGGAAAGAAGGAGACTTGTCAACAAAGTGCTCCAGGACTGACCAGAACTGGTTTGGACTAGGCAAAGGCCTCTCTGCCTTCAGAGAACAAAGAGAAATTGAGGATAAAAAGGGGACCCAAACCCCAGAAAATTGGAACTCTTTTGGATCAAGAAGACTGCCAAGAAGAAGAGCTGGAGAAGCTGTGAGGAGGAACTACCACTTGGCTGTGTGCTTTGCTGTGTTGGCCTACAGTGGCTGCTTCTGTCTTGGGCAGTGAAAGGACTGGAACTGGACTTTCTGCAATCTACTTTGTGAGTGTCTCCAAGGGCTTGAGGTAGAGCTTGCCCCCTGTTCAAGAAGTCTCAGGAACAGCAAAGACTTCAAGCCCGACGCCGTCTACGACGCCGTGTCCTGAAGGCACCGCCGCAACGCGACCCTGGTCTCACCGACGACGCCTGCTGATGCCGCCACCGAGCCGCTGCTCGCACCGCGACCTGTGGGCACCGCACTTCGCACCGCCTCGCTTCACGACAACGCCGTGGTATCCCAGACGACGCCGCTCCACGCCGGACTCGACGCCGCTGCTTGCACCGTGGTTCGGGGGCACCGCTCGTAAGTTACACGACGCACCGCCCTCATCCCGCACCGCAGCCTTGGCCCACCGACGCCGGTGCCATCGACTCCAAGTTCGTCAGCCGACGACAGCGCTTCAGCAACGACGACGCCGCTGCTGCACCGTGGCCTGCCAGCACCGTGACGAGCACCGCCTTCCTCTCACACCGCGACCCTGGTCTCACCGACGACGCCATCCGACGCCGCCACCGAGCCGCTGCTCGCACCGCGACCTGAGGGCACCGCACGCCGCACCGCTGCACTTCACACCGCAGCACCCGACGGCAGCGCTCCTGACTTCAACAGAGAGGAGATCGATCTGCAACGCGTGTGACTTAGAGGGCCCGACAACGCCGCACCGACCTCCGGAACCGACGCCTGCGGACGCCGTGAGTTCGGAACCTCACCGCGAGGTCATCGACGCCCTGCATTTCTGAAAGGTACTGTTTGCGGGTCTTCCCGACACCGTAGCTGCCCCGCGACGCCGCGGTCAGCCAGAACTGTTTGGATTTGTTTGTGCACGACGCAGTGATAGCCCCGGACGGAGCTATCTACATCAAGGAACTGTTTTGAAGGACAATTTGATAACAGAAGATTTTTAAAGTACTGTACTGTGGATTTTTATCGTATTTGGTCTTGTTTAAAGTATATAAAAATATTGGATATTTTTCTAAACTGGTGTGGTGTCAGTTTGTAGTGCTTACATTGTATTACTGTTGGTTTTGTGCAAATGCTTTACACACTGCCTCTAGAATAAGCCTGACTGCTCGTGCCAAGCTACCAAGGGGGTGAGCAGGGGTTATTTTAGGAGTGTAACTCCCTTACCCTGACTAGGAAGAAGGGTCCCTACTTGGACAAAGGTGCAAGCCCTTGCCAACTAGAGATCCCATTTCTAACAGAAGGGAACCACCGTAAGGCACTAGCGGAAATAAGGACGGCGGTAGGCTTCTGGAGAACATTACCTCTAGCCCCTATTGGCCGAGTAGCCCTCGCTAAAATGATTATAGTCCCCAGACTACTCTATCACTTCGCTAACCTTCCAGTGATACCACCACGCCCCTTTTTCCGGGAGTTGGACACGCTGCTTGCCTCCCTGATTTGGGGGAACGGGTCGCCATAGGGTAGCACGAACCACGCTGTCTCTGCCCACGGATCAAGGGGGTTTGGGAGCACCATCATTCGAAGTGTACTTCTGGCAGCGCAGTTACAGTGGTTATCACACTGGACAGCCGAGCGGCATATAGGAGAGACAATCACTGATGAGGGACGGATACCTCTCCCGGCAATAAGGAGACTGCTAATGCCCGGTACCAAACCGATGCGCACTTACCCCCTACAGGTGTCACTAGCCCATTCGTGCATGCTGAGGATACACCGCATGTCATGTGACAAGCCCCTATACTCCCCCCTAGTTCCACTAGTAGGGTTCCCCCGAAAGGACAAATACTACACTACCCGAGCCCTTCAGGTATGGACTAAACACTCAGTCACTGAGGTGGAATCACTATTTGACGACGGACGGTTACGGACCTATGACCAAATGGTGGCGGACTACGGCCTCCCTCCGGGCCAATTCCTACTACATAGGCAACTCTTAGACAGTAGTTATCAATGCTGGGATTTGAATGAGGGGGAACCCCCCCGACACATCCGGTACTGCACACATTTTGCATATGGGGGCGGGCCGACACCCAATTACTTGGCTCCATAAGGCTGTCAGGGAACTGCTTCTTAAGGCGCTGCACACGTTACGGTAGACATGGGAAAACGAGGTAGGAAGGGCATTCAACGATAAGGAATGGGAGAAGGCACTAGAATACCCCAAAAAATGTTTCCAGGAACGCACGATTCAAAAACATACAGTTTAAAATTCTCCATAGAGCGTACCTCACGCCACAACGCCTTCATCGTTTTTATCCAGACACACACTTTGCATGTCCCCGTTGTCAGACCCCTGAGGCTGGCTTCAAACATATGTTTTGGGATTGTCCCACTATCCAGCAATATTGGAATAAAATACATCAGACACTCCGAGTGACGACAAACATCACGAACATCTCTACATGGGAAGCGTGCGCCCTCGGGATATTCCGCAGGCGGAAATCCAAAAAAGGACAGGGTCGCTTCGCGTCCCTAGCTATCCTTTTGGCGAAGAGGGGACTAGCCATGTATTGGCGGGCCCCGGAAGCAGCCTGGGTGGGTGCCAAAGTGGGGTGCAGCAGAAGGAGAGGTGTTAAGGGATGAGGAAGTGAAGGGAACGCGCAAACACCCCATATCTCTGGAGTGGGCACAGATATTGCACCAATTCAAACACAAAACCACACCTGCGGAAGCACCTGAGGCCTCTCCACCCCAAACGCCACACATATCCCCGATCGAGCCGACAGCAGTATGTAATAGGCTAAGCCCGAGGACCTAAGGCAGACGCCATATCCAGGGCAACCCAGTAAGCCCCACACGCCGAGCCAGGACTGCCCGTAAAGGCCCGCCCAACATACATACGTTCACACTGTGAAGTCCCACTATGACCAACCGCATAATGGATCTCAGCGATACATATCCCTGCCGTCCCCTCACAACTTCCCCAGTTCATCCCCAAAGTTTGAAGTTAATACTCTCCATCGGCAGTTCCACAGCCGGTGATTACCAATAGGGAATGCATTCATCACTCACCACACTACATAGCGCCCATACGTCAGCATGGGGATAGTCATACCTCCGGGCTCTCAGGAAACATACCCAGCCAGGTTCTTACACATGTCTTCCAAAGTATTTGGACCTGCTTAACAGGTAGCACCCAGAATGTACCACCGAGAAATGTTATTTGTGTACTGTATGAAAAGCTATTGTAAACTATCAGCAGATATTCTCCTTTTTGTCCATACTGCAAACATATGTCGTTCTATTCTAATTGTACTACATCAATCTGCTATGTGTTATGCTAAAACCCAATAAACAAATTTAAACAAAAAAAAAATCAAGACCATCATAGGAGGAATTAAAATTTAGTATAAAGTCAAAAATCTTCCTATTATAAAAGGGTCTCCCAAGACTTTTATAGACTATTGGCGGCCTTGTTGATGACCAAAACGGCCCAACACCTTAGAACATATTGTCTGATGTCATGGACAACAAGCCATCCAGATTACATTGGTCTTGGGACAAGTTGGCCCAACCCAAGCTTCATGAACCTTTGGCTGCCAATTTACCGCATCACAATATGGAGCAGGGACAGGAATTGCCTGCAGTTGAGGTAATATTTATGCCTTTACTAGACACTGTTCCTTTACCCTAAAGGAAGAACTCGCAATCAAAGTAGCATTCAAACCATGCAAACCTATACTGAGTCAGAGCAACGCTTCAAGTTGCTGAAGTACCCGATCACTCCAAGAGTAGATCAAAGAGTTGATATACACCAGGCAACAACTGACATAACCATATGCCTCTAAAGAAGCATTGAAGAAGAAAGCCATACAACTTGCATACTGAACTGCTTCGAAGAAGCATTAACAGATCCGCTTCCATACAGGAAGACACCTCTCTTAATAGCCTCTTCAGCAGGAAGCCCTTCCTCAGAGGCCAGGAAACAAAGGGAACCTCCCTTAGTCCTTTAAATCAATACACAAAATAAAAAAAGAAAATGGTACTGAGGTTATAACCACTACTCCTCACCAGATTGCACGTGGTAGTACTGGAACTGAATAGGACATATCCAACGTCCTAATAAGGCTATTCTTTGATCAACAAAATGATAATGTTACTTACCCAGTAAGCATCTGTTCTTGGCATGTAGAGCTGTAGATTCACATGCTTTGCATACTCCTGCCATCTAGAGTTGGGTCCGGTATTTGCAAGTTGTTTTTCGTCTTTCCAGTCACGAGGTAAGGCGACTCCTCCTTTCGGCGATAGTGCGCACGGGTATCGACTCCATTGTTAGACTGTTTTCCCGCAGAGGGTGAGAATGGAGTTAGTGAGTGTAGAATAGAGATGTCCATGCATATGAATGTAAATTGAGAACTACAGGAGACCGGGGAGGCGGGTGGGCGCATAAGAATCTACAGCTCTACATGCCAAGAACAAATGCTTACTGGGTAAGTAACATTATCCGTTCGAGGCATGTGAGCTGTAGATCACATGCTTTGCATAGACTATATAGCAGTATATTCCCAAAGCGGGGGCTAACCTGAAATGGTTGTGGTTGTTTGAAACAGTGTTTTAAGTACTGCTTGGCCTACATTTGCCTGTTGTCTCGCTAACACATCTACACAATAGTGTTTGGTGAATTAATGCAATGTAGACCATGTTGCTGCCTTTCAGATGTCGGCTAGGGGAATATTCCCTAAGAAGGCCATAGTAGCCCCTATTTTGCAAGTGGAATGTGGTCTAGGTGGTATTATCAAAGTTCTTTTTGCTTTGGCATAACAGGTTTGGATACAATTTACAATCCATCTAGCAATACCCGACTTAGATATGGGATTGCCTTAGTGTGGTGGCGAAAAAGCAACGAATAGTTGCTTTGTTTTTCGAAAGTCTTTGGTTCTTTCTACGTAATATAGTATAGCTCGTCTAACATCAAGTGTGTGTAGAGCTCTTTCTGCTACGGAATCAGGTCGAGGAAAGAACACAGTAACTCAACTGATTGATGGATATGAAAGGCAGAAGCTACTTTAGGGAGAAAATTAGGATTGGTTCGAAGAACCACCCTATCTTTGTGAAGTTGAAAGAAAGGCTCTTGTCTAGTTAATGCCTGAAGTTCACCAACTCTCCTTAGTAAGGTTATTGCTATGAGGAAGGCAACCTTCCATAATAGGAATTGTAACTGACATTTGGGCATTGGTTCAAAAGGTGGACCCATTAGTCTTGTAAGGACTATATTGAGTTCCATTCTGGTGCAGGTGGAACTCTTGGTGGTATCACCCTTTTTAATCCTTCCATGAATGCTTGGATCACTGGTACTCTGAATAGAGATATAAGCGTTGTCTATTTTGCAAGTATGCAGCTACTGCTGCTAGGTGTAAACGAATGGATGTGTAAGCCAATCCAGATTGCTGTAAATGCAACAGATAACAAATGATGTTTTGTACAGAAGTATCAAGTGGATTGATGTTGTTGTTACAATAGATAACAAACCGTTTCCATTTTGCTGCATAACATGCTATAGTAGTAGGCTTTCTAGCTTCTTTGAGAATATTCATAGTCTGGTGGTAGCTGTAAATAACCAAACTCTAGGACTTCAGGAGCCAACTCGCTAGGTTCATTTCTTTGGGATTTGGATGTGTGATTTCTCCATGGCTCTGAGTGAGGAGACTGGGTGGGAGATGTAGCTTTTGATGTGGAACCACCAACAGTTCGAACAGGCAAAAAGATCTATCTGTGGAAACCCCATTGTTGAAAATAGGGAAGAAGAACTTGGGGATGAAGTTCCCACTCGTGAATTTGTTGCCTGTGTCTGCTGAGCAGGTCGGCAATTTGATTGTTTACCCCTGGAAGGTGTTCTGCTAGGAGATAAATTCTGTGATGAATTGCCCAATTCCAAATGCTTTGCGCAAGGCGAGACAATTGGAGAGTGTGTGTCCCTCCCTGTTTCTGTAGATAATACATCGCTGTCATGTTGTCTGTGCGGACTAGGACAGTTTTGCCTAGAAGGTGAGTGTGAAAAGCTTTGAGTGCTAGGAACACCGCTAGAAGTTCCAGGTAGTTGATGTGGAGACGTTTGTGATTGTCTGATCACAGCCCTTGTACTGTGTGATGTTGGAGATGGGCACCCCAACCGGTTAAAGATGCGTCTGCTGTCAGTATAGTCTGTGGAATCGGGTCTATGAAGGGCCGCCCTTTTGATAAGTTTTGAGGGTTCCACCACTGCAGAGAGCAATGGGTGCGGCCGTCTACCAACACTAGATCGGTTAATTGACCCTATGACTGTGAAGCCTTGCGTGAGGTACGATGCAGGATGCCATCATTCCCAGCAGTTGCATAAAAACTCAGGCTGGTAATGTTTGATTGGGTTGAAATTGTAGTATTGTGGACTGAATATTGCGAATCCTGGCTACATTGGGAGAGGCTAGAGCTTTGTGAGTGTTGAGGGAAGCTCCTAGATAAGACTGTGCATGCACATGGCACAGATGAGATTTCTGTGCATCGATTGTGAAACCCAACTGATGAAGTAGGTGTACTGTTGCCTGAGTGTGTAGTATACAGTTCTGGTAAGTGCCCGCTTTGATAAGCCAGTCGTCTAGGTAAGGGAAGACATGGATACACTGTCTTCTGAGATGAGCGCCTACCACTGCAAGACATTTGGTGAACACTCAGGGGACCGTGGTAACGCCAAATGGAAGTACCTTGAACTGGTAATCTTTGCCTGCTATCACAAATCTGAGGTATTTGCGATGAGCTGGATGAATGTGAAAGTAGGAGTCTTTTAGATCTAGAGCAGACATAAATTCGCCTTGCTGTAAAAGGGGAAGTATTTGATGAAGAGTCACCATGTGAAAGTGCTCTGACAGTATTTGTTTAACTCTCTGGGGTCTAGAATAGGTCTTAATGAGCCGTCCTTTTTGGGAATTAGAAAGTAAAGGGACTAAACCACCGACCCTTGGTACTGAAGTGGGACTGGTTCTATTGCCCCTCTGAGTATTAGAGATTGCACTTCTTGTTGAAGCAAGTGCTGGTGGTCTGGTGACAATTTGTGATATCGAGGTGGAATGTTTGGAGGGTTGTTGGTGAGCTCCAGGCAATAACCATGTTGGATAATTCCAATCACCCATTTGTCAGTTATTGATTCCCAAATGGGGAGAAAGTCTTGAAGTCTACCTCCAACAGGTGTGGAATAGTCAGAGGGAAGTCACTCTTATTTGGGGAAGGGGAATTGCGGGGTGTGGTGTTTTTACCTCTGCCCTGGGACTACTTCCCCTGTAGCCTCCTCTGAAAAATCCTCTTGTAAAAGATGATTGGGAATTATTTGGGAATTATTTTTGTAAGAGGAAGTATTTTGGCCTGTCCCTGTGGATTTGGGCCCTCCCCTGTAAAAGGAGCGCCAAAAGGAACCTCTGTTAGAGGGAGATTGAAGCGCTCTGATGGATTTTGCTACATTGGTGTCTTTTATTTTTTTTCGAGTGCTTGATCAACTTCAGGGCCAAAAAGATGTTTCTTATCAAAAGGTATGTTGAGAATGGATTGCTGGACTTCAGGTTTGAACCCTGAAATACGTAACAAGGCATGTCTCTGGAGTAGGATGCTAGTATTTACCGCTCTAGCTGCAGTATCGGCCGCATCTAGACCGCATCTAATGGAAGTGTTGGAAATTAGTTTACCTTCTTGAACTAAATCCTGAGCTTTGGACTTAATGCTCATCTGGGAGAAACTGTAGTAATTGCTCTATTTCGTCCCAGTGTGCCCTATCATATCTTGCTAGGAGACCTTGGGTGTTAGCAATACGCCAATGATTAGCTGCTTGCGCAGCTACACGTTTGCCAGAAGCATCAATGAGTTTGGACTCTTTATCTGAGGGAGGAGAAACCCCAGACGCTTGAGAATTAGCTCGCTTTCGAGCATACAGAGTCAAGTGGTAACTGACCCTTAATGAAAATAGGGTCTGTTGGGGAAGGTTTGTATTTCTTATCTACTCTAGCAGTGAGGATCCTAGCAAGTACAGGATCTTTAAAGATGTCGTCTGTGTGCTTCAACATACCCTTAAGCTTAGGCAGTGTCTCACTGGACATGTGTTCCTAGAGTTTCAAAGAGAAAATCCTCCTCTAAGGACTCTTTATGGAGCTCCACCCCATGGTACTGTGCAGCTCTAGCAATGAGCTCCTGATATGACAGACTGTCATCAGGTGGAGATGGATTTTGTAGTAACCACAGAAGCAGAGTGGTTAGTAAATAATGTACTTTTATTCAGTAGTACACATACAAGTGTAGATAGCAACCTCCAGCTTCTCAACTGACCCTCACATCAGCTCCTACAGTGATGTCACTACCTTACATCATAAGGTTCTATACAGAATCAACTACATGAAAGAAGTGACATTTCCACACATCTCCCCCTTACATAAATTACAATAAATAAAAATAATAAGCACGTGAAAATGATAATGTGAAACTATATACAATCATTCAAAAGAATTTGGAACATCAACCTTACACAAATTTCCGATGCTCCACAATTTTCCATCATCAAGAGTCACGACAGAATTCATTACATTTCTTACTCTTTGAGGTTTTGAAAATTTACTTTCACCTTTCTTCACAAATCCCATCTTCCTAGTAACCACCCAGTCACCCACATTGATTTTAACAAACTTCACTCCCTTCTTCTTATCATATTCACATTTATTTCGTTCTTGAGATTCCTTAACCCTTGTGGCAATCCGCTCACGATCCACCCAAACTTGACCCTTGGTTTGTAACCAGACAGGAGATTTTGTCGCTGGTTCCCTCCCCTTCAAAGCTACAAACGGTGACACACCTGTTACCGAATGAGGAGTCACTCTGTGGGCCCATATCATCTTGTTTAATTCGTCCTTCCACCTCAACCCATTTCCTAGAGACAACTGAATATTTTCTACAATGATTCGATTAACCCTCTCAACCAAACCATTGGCTTGAGGTCTAAATAATGCCACTCTCATGTTTTACACCCAACCCAGAAAGAAACTCTCCCATAACCGTAGAAACTAGTTGGACACCATTGTCAGTAACCAACTTTTTGGTATTCCTTCTTCCAAAAATGCCTTCCTTAAAAATTCAATTACCACCTCTGACGTGATCTTTTCCACCGACTTGACCAAAAACCATTTACTGTGGTAATCCACCAGGACAATTAAAAACCTGTTCCTAATACCCAACCTATCAATGGGTCCTAAGAAATCCAAGGCTAATTTCTCCCATGGACGATCAGGAACACACACACACTCCCTAGTGGAGGTTGTCGGACAACTTTACATTTATCGCTGTTACTACATGCTTGGCAGTCCTTAACTATCTCTTCAACCTCTCTGTCCATTTCTGGCCACCAAAAATTCTGTCTCAACCTTCTTTTACACATACTCCTCCATAAATGTCCTTCATGAACTATCTTGATCAATTTTCCTCTCAAGATCTTAGGAGGTACAATCCGATTACATCTCAAAATTTTATCCACCTGTATACTCAATTGATCCTTAACCTTCGCATATTTTCCCAACTCCACATTTGAAGACTGTATATTCTTCCATCCATCTAATATAGCCTCTTTAAGCTCCATGTAATCCTTGTCATTCCTCAAGGCTTCATTCCACTCCTCTTGTTTAAGGGCTAAATTTACATCACTGATAGCACATAAACATTCCACTTCAGATACAGAAAAAGAATCCTCTTCCTCCTCAACCGGCATCCGAGACAAACAGTCAGCAACAACATTCTTATCACCTCTCACAAAATCTACTGAAAAATTATAATCTATTACTGACAATAGCCACCGTGAAATAGGCGGAGTCACACTTCCATCAAGGCCTTTCCCTCCTTTAAAAATATGTATCAAAGGCTTATGATCAGTTCTGAGAATAAAAGGCAATCCCCACAAGTAGAATCTAAAGTGATTTATTGCCCAGCAACAACCCAAGGCCTCCTTTTCGATAGTAGAATATGACCTTTCTGCCCCCTGCAAGCGACGTGATGCAAACCCTATTATAATTTCACCATCAGCTGCCCTCTGGGTCAGAATAGCGCCTAGGCCAATATTGCTGGCATCCGTCGTCAAAATAGTTTTCCTTGACACATCAAAATGACCTAAGGTTGGTGCACAAACTAATGCATTTTTGATTTTATTAAACGCCATCTCACATTCAGAATTCCACTCAAATGCGATTCCCTTCTTTAATATCCTCATTGGTTCCACAGTATTTGAAAAATTTGCTACAAACTTAGAACAGTACTCGGCTAAACCAAGAAATGACTTGAGCAGATCTTTATCTGTTGGTTGAGGAGCATCAATGATTGCTTTTATTATACTCTTCTTCGGTCTGATCCCATTCCCAGATATCTCATGCCCTAAATAGTTCACTTGGTCTTTCCTTAGCTGACACCTCTTTCTTTATAGTCAACCCACTTTCAGCAATTTTCTCTAAGACCTCTTTCAACAACTTATCATGCTCCACAAATGATTTACCTACCACCAATATATCGTCCTGAAAACATAGAACTCCACGCATTCCCCTGAATATATTCTGCATGATCCTTTGGAACACCGCGGAGGCTGACGCTAACCCAAACGGCATGCATCTATAACGGTAAGCCCCTAGCGGTGTGACAAAAGATGTCAAATGCCGTGATTCTGGATGTAAGTTTATCTGGTGGTATGCAGCGGACATATCCAACACGCTAAAGATCTTACCACCCCCCATCACGCTCAACATTTCCGTTATGTTTGGTAGCGGTTGTCGATCCACCCATATACACTTATTTAAATCTCTTAAATCTATGCATAACTGAATTTTATTATCATCCTTAGGTGCGACAACAATCGGGGCGACCCATTCCGATGATTCAATAGGCTCTATAATTTTGTATTCAAGCAATTTATCTAGTTCTTTCTGCAGTGGTTCTCTCATTAGCAATGGTATGGGCCTCACTGTGTACTACTGGGCGAGCACTTTTTTTTTTAAAATGATCCGATGAGATAAGTTTTTTAGCATTCCCAACTTATCGGTAAATACTTGGGGAAATGACTCCATCAAATTCCTACCCCATTCACAATTATCTTCCAACATTGGCAAACTGCATTCATGTGCCGTTTCTACAGTCATCACTGGTTCCTTTGCATTTGGATCAAGAATGATATTAAGATCCTTTTGATGGCGCCACCCCAAGAGATTTGACCCATCATCAGTTACATATACTCTTCCATGTACACTATTATTCTTTAAAAATATGTCCATCCATTCCATTCCTAAAATCTCAATTCTTTTCCACCATATCCAACTGCATTTATGTCAGAACCATGTAGATCTTTTAAATCTTTCTTCAGTTCCTTCAGATAAACATCCTTAGACATTAGAGTGAACAGACTACCTGAATCAACTAGTACCTTGATCCCAACACCCCCAAAGTTTACTTCACAATGGGGTTTTTCCAATTTCGACGTACTCTCCATACGTATACCTTCGCTCACATTGATAGATTCACCATGTTCAATCATACCATACCCATCCACTGAAAGCATAAGTTCTTCTTTTATCTCTCCCAGATTCTCCACAGTCTTAACACTCGCACTCTGTTGTTTAAACCTGCACATCTTAGCTAAATGACCCCTTTTTCCACACGATCTACACATTATATTTCTGGCTCCACATGAAAAACTGGAGGCAATGTGCCCTGGACACCCACACCTAAAACACGTAATTTTCCTTTTTACAACCTCATTAGGTACATTAGGTGCATTGGGAATTTTATCATTTTTAGGAGTGGATACATAAGATTTCTTTTGCCCAACTTGTTCTACTTCAACAGGAACCACTTCTTTCTGTGAAGATTTTATATTCAATCTTCCAACATCAATTTCCTTCATCCAGACTGCCGTGTGTTCTAAACTCCTAGCAATCTGTATTGCTTCATCCAAACTAGGATCTAAAGATAAAAGTCTCTCTCTGACTTTCTTGTCTTTGGTACACCTGACGATCTGATCACGTATCAGCGACTCGGTCAGGTCTCGAAATTCACAGGTAATCCTCGAAGGGTTGCAACATAAGTCATTATATCCTCATCATGTCCTTGAATGCGACAGAAAAATTTATGTCTTTCAAAAACTTTACTGAGTTTAGGCGTAAAATGTTTCTCAAGCATTTTAATAGACATGTCATATACATTTACTGCTTGCCCATTTCCTATTCCTAAAGAAATCTCAGGAAGATCATTCGATTAACCCCCTCAACCAAACCATTGCTAATCCATTGTGCTTTGCAAGCGTGGGTTCGAATCCCACCCTCGTCGCCAATTTTGTAGTAACCACAGAAGCAGAGTGGTTAGTAAATAATGTACTTTTATTCAGTAGTACACATACAAGTGTAGATAGCAACCTCCAGCTTCTCAACTGACCCTCACATCAGCTCCTACAGTGATGTCACTACCTTACATCATAAGGTTCTATACAGAATCAACTACATGAAAGAAGTGACATTTCCACAGTCTGGCAGGGTAAAGATCTGGGTCTGTATCCTGTGGAGAATCAATGGTACAATCCGTCTAAGGATCTATTGGTAACCGTGTGTCATCATCATCAGTATCACCGGAATCAGGGTGAGGTAGAGGAGACTGATGAGTTGTAATGTGTAAAGGATCAAGCTGTGGTGGCGAGGGAAGAGGAGGAGATGGTAGTGTGAGGAAAGGACTAGTACCCACATCTTTCCTCTTCAATGGTACAACGTCCATGTTTGGATCCGGTTGGGGTATGGGCAGCTCTTTAATTTTCGGCACCGAAGCTTTCGGTGCGGAGCTGGAATGTCCTTTCGGCGCTGAAGACTCCGCTCCAAGGAATGTTTCTTTGGTTTCGGTGTGGAAGGTTTAGGCTCAGAGCCCATTTTGTGCTTACAGCCCGAAGGTTTCGGCTCAGAAGTGTGTTTTGGCCGAGCCGGAAGGCGGAGCGTTAGAAACCTCTTCTCGGTGCCGACCTTGGCCTGACAGCAGAATTAATGACTGGGGGGTGGGGGTGGGCACTGGATCTTTTGTACTCACGTCCCCTTGTCCCTGCGGCACATCGTCGTCCTCGAGGGCAGTCTGCAACTCTGATTCGGACTCGGACGCTGCTGAAGCCTGTTCTTCGGCCGCTGAGACCTCCTCTTGCTCGGAGTCTTTGCAGAAGAGATCGGGTGTGTCATCTAACTGCTGCCGCTGCATCTCTCGACGTCAAGCCAGCCGATCACGGAGAGTTTTCTTCGATCTGAAGGATCGGCATGCGTCACAGTCTTGTTCTTTGTGATCTGAGGACAAGCACAAGTTGCACACCTGATGTAAGTCTGTACGCGGATACTTCGCGTGGCACAGGGGGCAGAATTGAGTCCGTTCCATCAACAAGGAGCTGGACTGACGTGGATAGGCCGGAAGGCCGCCCACGAAATTCCAATCGAAATGGAGTTTTTTTTATGGTCGAGTCGAACCGCGGAGAAAAGGAAACTCGTTCGAAAACAATACTGTCGAGGATAGAGTGGATTGCGCACCGAGGGGAACCAGAGGACCGATTCTGAAACAGAGCGCAGCAATACACGTCCGAACCCGATGGCGGAAAAAAACAATCTAACAATGGAGTCGATGCCCATGCGCACTATCACCGAAAGGAGGAGTCACCTTACCTCGTGACTGGAAAGACTTCTTTGAAGAAAAACAACTTGCAAACATCCGGACCCAACACTAGATGGCAGGAGTATGCAAAGCATGTGATCTACAGCTCACATGCCTCAAACACATATATACCAAGCCTAGATAAGCACAGACAGAAAATTTATAACTACGAGACTGTAGTTCTCTGTCTTTCATGGAAACGTCTTAACGCTGCAGCTGCCTGATCGCCAAAAAGACAGGCACCATCAAATGGTATATCGGACAAAGTCGACTGGACAGCCTCTTAGAAACCAGAGGACGCCAACCAAGCCTGACACCTTAGCGCCACTGCAGATGCCATGGCCCGACCCACAGAATCCGTCGTGTCCGTGCCACACCTTATAAGCCTAGCGGTCTGCTGGCAATCTCTAATCAAATTGCCTACCTCAGCACGGAGGTTACCCGGAAGAGATGGGAGCATGTTCTGTAAAGAATCCCATAAAGCATAGGAAAAGCGCCCCAGCACACAAGACGTGTTGGTGGCTCTCAATGCTGAGCTAGCCGAAGCAAATATATGCTTACACAAGCATCACGACCCCTAGCATCCTTACCTACCGTTATCTTAGGAGTAGAAATAACATCCGTAGAAGACGTTGCAGCCTGGGTCACCAGGACACTGGTGGAAGTATGTCTATGCAAACAAACTGGGTCCCCAGGTGCAGGCACATGCCTACGTGCAACATCACGGTCCACTGAGACCCCCGTCTCAGGCTTGGCCCAAGCACCTAACAAAAGGTCAAATAGGGCCTCACTATATTGAAGAACAGGCTCTTCTCCCGTCTGACTCTGGCAAAGGATTTCAAACAAAGGGTCTGTAGACCTCTGCACCGTGGGCAGTGACAAGCCTAAAACTGCAGCCACTTTCCTCAGCATGTCTGCAAAGGAGGAACTTGCTTCCGTGGCAATACTAGGGGGAGAGAGCAACCCAGAGGCTGGCGAGGAATCCAGCCCACTAGCCTCACCAAGAGCCGTAAGCCAACTCCCCTCCACTTGAAACACATTGGCATCTGAAATGGGCCAAAGAAGTCGACCTCCCAATGCCTCTTCCTGGAAAGGGGCCACAAAATGAACAATTCCCTCAGTTGGCACAGGCGAATCTGCACCAGACGCTGCAGTGGCGCCATCACGACGTCGACTTTGGGGGGGGGGGGGGTGCAAGGCAACTTTGACCGGCACCGCCGACGTCAATGTCGTTGTCGATTGATCAAAGACCGGCGTTGTAGGCAAAGATCCCGAAGGACTGTGAGCCTGCGCCAAAGCGATGTCAGTCGACGTCGACTGACGCTGATCCATCAACTCTGGTGGCCCAACTATCACAGAGGACAGATACTCAGACGGCGCCCCACTCACCTCCTTGGGGCCTAGAGGCCCTCCAGAGGGAGCTGGGGTTCCAAAGATTAGGTGTAAGGCATCATAATATTCCCTCATCTGAACCATCAATGCATCGGCTCCCAGAAACACGGGGAGACACGTTGCGGAGTCGCGTACAGCTTCCTCAGCCATCGAGCAGGAGGAGGCCATGGAGACGGAGTCTCCATGCGGTAAAGTCCAAAAATGCTGCGACTTCAACCGCCCCTTACCTTTTGACTTTCCTGGAGAACTGCCCCCAGACCGGCTTCAGCTCCTAGATCGACCCCGCAAATGTTCTTCCCTTGATGACGAAGACCAAGGCTGGGAAGCCTCTGATGATCGCGATACGCGCACCGCCATCAACTTCAAACGCCACTCCTTCAACGACTTTCACAACCAATTTTTCACTTTCAGGTGGCTTTTTGGTATTGTTGATCCTATTCTATTCTTTGATGATGAATATCTATTAAATACGGCACACTGTTATATTGTTTTATTAGATAAAAGTCTCTTTGTTAGTTATAATTGGCTTGCAATTAGTGTTTTAATCTCTCAAGTCCCCAGGGACTCAGTTTTATCTTTTCCAAATAAATTGGTAGTTAATATTGTATTAGGACTGTCTCTCTTTTTATTCTTTATTAAATTAATTTGACTCATGTTTTGTTTATACATGCACCTTCTCTTTAGGTTTCCATTTTCTTGTACATGGCTTCCTGATGAAGGCATACAGCCGAAACGCGCGTAGGATACAAATTTTCAAGGCCATGCCAGAAATGTTTGTCCTCTGAACACATTCATATAATTATCCTGTTTGTATGTCTGTGACATTAATTGTAGTGTGTCAAATAATTTCTTATATATCAATGAATAACACTGTGTATATTATGTATCAGATTTTGTCAAAGTAAGAAAACCTTCTTTGTTATTTGATCCTCTTGAACCCAGTGTAAATATATACACACAGAGGACTATATATTTCATGATTGTTGTTTTTTGTGTATTCAGTTATAATTATCTATAAAAAAATAATAAAAAATATTTTTGATACTACTGAATCAAGTTTGCATGTATATATGTTTTTTATATTGTTCAGGTCCACAACTACCTTCCTTGTTCCTAAATATTATGATATTTACATATTGGACATTTGACAAAGGCACACTGTTCCACCGACAACAGGTGTCGAAGTAGGTCGAGAAAAAAAACGACCGGAGGAACTGCTTCTCTGGATCCGCGTTACAGCGCGGAAAAGAAACGGACGTCCGCGCGCCGGAGGGGACTTATATGGCTCTACTGACGTCACATCTGGAGACGACAAAACTGCGGAGCCGTACCACGCCGTCCCCCGGCGCGCAGAGGTACTTCTGAACAATTTCCTGATCCAGACTGGCACCTGGGGAGAATTCAAAAGTTAAGGAATCCACGACTCGATGTCTCTATCAGATCCCACAGACAGGAGCCTTGCGATCACAAACAATAGCCACTGGATTGGTAGCCTGACCTCTTTCTGATGGCATTGTGCCTAAAGCACAGCAAAACAGTCTAAATATTTTAAAAATATATTTAAACAAGTAGCAACTGCAGATCCGTGTTGAAGGGCAAGGAAAAACAGAACAGATGCCAGAAGTAGAGGTTGGCACCATATATGGCTCCCTGACATCACATCCAGGAGGTAGTGGAGTCAAGAGGGAGCCACATTGCCATATGTGGAGAGCTATTTCACCTTTTCAATATTAAATCTGGTGCTTGACAGGATTTCATGAGGTGAGGAATAAGAAGGTAGAGGTATCCACCATAAACCTCCATTCTCTGAATTTTGACCCTACACAAAATTGTTTTGCTGTTTTCTCTTGTGTAATCATCATCTTCAATAAACACCCAAACCCTCAGTTCAAAAGGTCCACCTCAACATTTGGCTGTTTCTCCAATGACTCACAGCTGCCTTCTGAGCAGAGATTTTTGTTTCTGAACACAATAGCACAAAAAAGATCAACATTTTATACTTATGGTCAACAGAAAAAAGAAAAAACTTTGGTTTATTTAGAATATTTCTGGACAACTATTAATGCTGCAAAATCACACATACATAAAGAGGAAATGCGTCTGGGCAGCACTAAATGAATATTCCAATGACATCTCTCAATAACTGAACACCAAATTAAGTCAATAATTAAATGCCATACAATGAAAATATGCTTCTTTTATTAACATTATAATAACACACTTTACAGGGACAAAACGAAGAGGAGGAGAATCCAGATGATTGAAGATCTGCCCACCAGGCCTCAAATTCACGGCCCCAGTTTCCCTTTAGTGAAGAAAGGGTTTGTTGGCTTGAGCTCAGGTATAAATAAGAGGGTAAAACGTCTGTTCAGCAAGACGTACCAAATTAATCTTTTTCCCCCTTGTGCAAATTAATGAATAGTTCCATCGTGCAAAAGCGCCACTGTCCTTGGTGTGGACAACTCAGATCTTCGGTGATTTAATGGGACTAAAGTGCTGCCAAAATAAAGAAAGACAAAAAAGTATTACAATGTTTTAATGTTTCTTTCACTTTCAATCTAGCATACCACCTTCCCCAGCTCACGCTGTCCAACACCTCAAAAGAATTCTGGTCCCACTACTAACTGCTTGAACTCTCCAACTAACAGAAACAGGCACTCTGCCCAAAACACCCCTTGTCCTTCTGACACGGGGAACGTATAGTGTCTTACCTGTCGGTGTAGATTTGCATCTTGAAGACTTTCTGGATTCACTATGCTGTGCATTATTCCGCCATCTAGTGGTTGGGTCCGGAATTGTAGTCTTTTTTTTTTTTTTTTCGTGGCCCAGGTGGGCGTCAACATACCACCATTTGGTGTCCATGACGTCAACGCGCTTCTTCCGGAAGCTCCCACCTTTGGTCGCAATCTTCGGATTCTTTTTTCTTGTCTTGTGTTACTTTGTTTCTCCTGTAATCTTTTAAGTCTTTCCCCAGTTTTAATCCCTTTCCTCCTGTCTCATCTTTCTGGCGGAGGAGGGTGGGTTCGCTAGTGAATCTAGAAAGTCTTCAAGCTGCAAAACTACACCGACAGGTAAGAAACTATATGTTTTGCAGCGTGAATCTTTCTGGATTCACTATGCTGTGCATAGACTTTGTAGCGGTTTGTCCTTATTGTGGTGGCTGGGTGGAAGATGAGCTCTGGTTACTGAATATGTGCTGTAAGACCTTTTGTCCCACTTGAGCTTCCTTGTTCATTTGGATATCTACACAGTAGTGTTTAGTGAACGTGTGCACTGAAGACCATGTTGCAGCTTGGCAAATGTCTTGAATTGGTGCGTTAGCTAGAAACGCAATTGTAGCTCCTTTCTTCCTTGTTGAGTGAGCATGAGCTGCTCCTTGTAACAGTTGTCCTGCTGGTTTGTGGCAGAGTTGTATGGTTTGTGCAATCCACCGTGCAATGGTATTTTTGGTAACTGGTCGTCCCAAAAAACTGCTGGCAAAGGAAACAAAGAACTGCTTTGTCTTTCTGCACTCCTTTGTTCTTTCTATATAGTGCATTACTGCCTTCCTGGCGTCCAGTGTGTGTAACGCCCTTTCTGCGCTTGTGGCTGGTTTTTGGAAAAAACTAGATATTTCGATTGTCTGATTGATGTGGAACCGTGACACCACCTTTGGCATGAAGTGTGGGTCTGTTCTCATTACAATCCTATCATTGTGTATTTGCAGGTAGGGCTCTTGAAGTGTTAGCGCTTGCAATTCACTTACTCTTCGCAGTGATGCGATAACCACTAAGAAGGCTGTCTTTAATGTGAGCATGTGCAGTGTAGCTTTGTGAATAGGCTCAAAAGTGCCTTCATCAATTCCGTTAGCACCACGTTGAGGTTCCATGCTGGTGCCGGCATTCTGTTTGGAGGTGCGATTCTCTTTGCTCCTTCTAGAAATCTCTTTACTACTTGGGAGGTGAAGAAACTTTTCCCCGTTTCTCCTCTTGTGTAAGCCACTATCGCCGCTAAGTGCACCCTTAGTGATGTGTAGCCTAGTTTACTTTGTAGTAGATGCGTTAAGTATTTTAGTACTGTTGATTCCCTTGTGATTCTCCTTTGCAGTTTTTCCCCTAATGCACCATTCGGAGAATTTTTTCCACTTTGCTACGTAGCACTTTCTTGTGGTAGGTCTTCTTGCCTCCTTGAGCACTGCCATTGTGCTTGCTGGTAGTTTGAGGTGTTCAAACTCTAGGTCTTCAGGAGCTATGCAGCTAGGCTGAGGCTCTCTGGCTCTGGGTGCAGCACCCTTCCCTTCTGCATTGTTAACAGGTCCCTTCTTCTTGGGAATCTGTGTGCTGGTGCTTGTGCCATATCCACTATTTGTGAGAACCAGGACTGTCTGGCCCACTGAGGTGCTATTAGTATTAGCGACATGTTGCTGATTCTGCATTTGCTGAGTACCCTGTGTATCAGTGGTATCGGGGGAAAAGCGTATGCAAATGTCCTTGACCAACTTATCCATAGCGCATTCCCTTGTGACCGATGTTCTGGTTGTCTGGATGCGAAGTGTTGGCATTTTGCATTTTGGTGTGTTGCAAATAGGTCTATTTGCGGTGTCCCCCACTTCCGGAATACTTTTTGTATTTCTTGTTGGTTGATCTCCCATTCATGGGATGCTGACGTTTGCATGCTGAGTCGGTCCGCTTCCACGTTGTCCTTCCCTGGGAGATGTATTGCTAGTAGGTCTATTCTTAGAGGAATGGCCCACGTCCATATTTCTTGTGCTAGCCCTGATAGTGCTACTGATTGTGTTCCACCTTGCTTGTTGATGTAGAACATGGTAGTTGTGTTGTCCGTTTGGATCAACACCCTGTTTCCGTACAGCTGCTTCCGAAAGGCTTTTAAGGCTAGGAACACAGTTTTTAGTTCTAGGTAGTTGATGTGTGACCATAGTCCCCTCACCTTGAGTTTGTTCATGTGCTCGCCCCACCCCAGCTGGGAGGCATCCGTTGTGATGGTTACTGTTGGAGTTGGTTGTGTGAATGATTTCCCCTGTGATATGTTTTCCTCGTTCCACCACGCTATTTACTGATGCACTGCGTGTGTGACAACCACTAGATCTTCCCAACTCCCTGTTGCCTGTGACCGTTGCTGCTGTATCCATTCCTGGAATGGTCTCATGTGGAGTCGAATGTTTGGGACTAGGTGGATGCATGACGCCATCATTCCCATTAGTTTGCTCGCCGTCCTCACTGTCAGAACGTACCCCTTGCGGTAAAGACGTGTTTCCTTTAGAAATGCCAATGTTCTCTTCCTGCTGGGGAACACTTTGGCCTGTATGGTGTCGATCTCCGCCCCTAAGAACATCTTGATCGGTTCTGGCTCGGGTGACGATTTTTCCCAATGGATTGAGAAACCCAGTTGGTTCAGTGTTTGCACGACCTGCTGTATGTGTTGTTTGCAGTGGCTGTACGAACTTGCCTTTACGAGCCAGTCGTCGAGGTAGGGATATACGTGTATTCCTTGCCTTCGTAGGTGCGCTGCTACTGCTGCTAGGCATTTTGTAAACACACTTGGTGCGGATTTGAGCCCGAATGCCAGTACTGTGAACTGGTAGTGATTTTGGTTGATCACAAATCTTAGTAGACGCTTGTGCTTGATGGGAATGTGTAAGTAGGCGTCCTTTAAATCTATCGTTGCCATGTAATCCCCTTGTTGCATCTGTGGTATTACCTCTTGTAGGGAAGTCATTTTGAATCTTTGTGTCCTTATGAATTTGTTCAAGAACCTTAGATCTAGGATAGGTCTTAGTGTTTCGTCCACCTTTGGCACGAGGAAATAAGTGGAGTAAACCCCCTTGTTCCTTTGGTTGTGTGGTACTACCTCTATCGCCTGTTTGTTGAGCAGTTCCTGCGCTTCTAGTCTCAAGAGCGAAAGTTCCTTTGTTGAGTGTGCCTTGTTTCTTGGTTTCCTGTTTGGAGGCTGTTTTTCTAGCTCTATACAGTATCCGTGTTATATGATGTTTAGTATCCATCTGTCTGTTGTGATCTTCCTCCACTCCTGGAGGAATTCTCTTATTCTGCCTCCTACTGGTGTTGTGTGTTAGAGGTATTGTTTGTCGTGTAACGTCAGGTTTTTGTTTATCTCTAGGTCTTACTGCCCACCCCGAGGTGTTGCTAGGGTGGGTTTTCGTTTTATGACGAAGTCACTTGGGGGCAGGCTGCTGCCCTCCTCTCCGTGTCTGCCCTCGGCCGTTTGAGCGCCCTCGAAAGGACTGTCCCCGGGGCTGGTACTGCCAATTCTGCTGCTGCTGTCCCTGCTGCTGCTGGCCTTGGTTGTTTCCTTGATAGCTTTGTTGGAACGTTTGGTGCGATGTAGTAGGCATGTTGCCCCCTCTACCACCTGGCCTTCTTGCAGGTGTACCCCTTCTCATCCCCCTGAACTGCAGGGCTCCCATGGACCTTGCGGTCTCGTTGTCCTTTTTGAGCTGGGTTAACTCGTCGTCAACTGGTGTGCCAAACAGTTGCTCTCCTTTAAAAGGTGTGTTAAGGATGTTGTTCTGCACCTCTGGCTTGAAGCCTGAAATTCTAAGCCATGCGTGTCTTCTCTCGGTCACTCCGAACATCATTTGTCTGCTGGACATGTCCGCAGCATCCGAGGCCGATTTTAAACATGTATTCGCCATGTTTTTGCCCTCTTCTACCAGGTGAGCTGCCCTTTGTTGGTACTGGTCTGGTAGATGCTTTAGGAGTTGCGCCACTTCCTCCCAGTGCTGGTATGCGTGCCTGTTGATCAGGGCGTTGGAGTTTGCGATGCGCCATTGAATTTCCGCACTCCGCTCCACTTTTCTCCCTACGAGGTCCATCCTTCTACTCTCCTTGTCTGGAGGTGGCCCGGCATTTGTGGGTACATTGGCCCTTTTCTTAGCCGTTGCTGTAATTATGGAATCGGCTGGCACTGACCCTTGGATGTATGCAGGGTCCTTTGAGGAATGTTTATACTTTTTCTCTGTTCTAGGGGTCACTGCTTTGCATGCTGCTGGTTCTTTAAAAGCATCCCTTCCCTGGTCCAGCACACTAGGAAGCATGGGCAGGAACTGGCTCCTAGTCTGTTGAGGCAGCAGAGTATCCAGGAGGAAACATGCCTTGGGCTTCTCTTCCTCCAGTTTCACCCCATATGTCTGTGCAGCCTTCTGGACAACCATATTGTAGATCCCTATGTCGTCTGGCGGTGATGGCCTCGAAGGGTATGTGTCCAATCCTTCTTCCGGCAATTCTGCGTCGAGGTCATACCACTAACTCTTGTGCCTCCGAGGACGTCGAGTCCCGGTAGGTCTGCTGATCCTCATCGTTTTCGCCCTCGAAATAATACAGGGCTTCTTCCTCCTGCTCCTCGACCGGTTCAGTTTTCGGTGGTTCGGCGTCCTCGTCGTCTCTTTCGACGAAGAGCGCGGGCTTCGGCGGGATGGTGTATTGGCTCATCCTTTCGTCAAAGTCCTTTCTTCGCTGCAGGATGCTGGCCATTTCGGCCTCGAGCCTCCTCTTCTTCCTTTCCATCCCGGCGGCCTCTTCGGCGTCGAGAGTTTGCGCGCTCCGCTTCGAGGTCGTCGACGTAGTTGTTGGCCCTTCTTTTCTCTGCGCAGAGCTGTCCTTTTCGAGGGCATCCTTCGACGACCTAGATTTTTGGTGCGCTTTTGCCGTCTGGGAGTCCTTTCCGAAGGATCCGCTGGGCTGTTTGTCCTTGGGTGCCGTTGCCTTCCCCGGGTGTTTCGGCGGCAATGTTCCCTTAGAGGACTTTGCTTCACTCCTACGAGTGTCGCTCGAGGACTTGGCTTCACCCTTTCAAGTGTCGCTCGGGTGTTTCGGGGTCGACGACTCCCTTACCTCCTTTGATGTCTTCTTTTGGACCTCGACGACTGTGCAGTCCTCCGGCGATGTTGTCCTCCTCTCCACTGGAGAGGCCCAAGTCTCGGAGCGATGGAGGTGGCCCCTGCATGGTGTGGGTCGCCCATCTCTGCCTCTCCCTTACTCGGAGCGTCTTGGGTGTGAACGCCGAGCACGCGTTGCAGTCCTCGCTGTTGTGGTCGAGAGGCAGGCAGAGGTTGCAGACTGGATGCTGGTCCTTCTGGGCGTATTTGTGATGACAATTGGTGTAAAACTTGAAAGGTTTTTTGTCCATTCCGGCGCTCAGGGGGCCCCCTGCGACCGCATTCTCCGTTGAACGTCGAGGTCTCGGTCGAAAACCTTCTCCCTCGTCATCCCGGTTACCTGACCTGTAGTCGGGTGTGCTGAAAACTTTGATTTTCGTCGATTTTCTTCTCTTCCGTCGATTTTTTCTCCAAAAACTCTGGAACTCTTCGTAACGATCCAGACCCAACGGCGGAAAAAGAATCTGAAGATGGCGACCAAAGGTGGGAGCTTCCGGAGGAAGCGCGTCGACGTCACGAAGGACACCAAATGGTGGTATGTCGCCGCCCACCTGGGCCACGAAGAAAAAAAGACTACAATTCCGGACCCAACCACTAGATGGCGGAATAATGCACAGCATAGTGAATCCAGAAAGATTCACGCTGCAAAACTAAAATGTGACTGGCAAGCCCACAATCCGATTTCTAGAAACACCGTTGATGCTCCAGAAAATGTGATTGGTTGTAGACATCCGCCAATCTTAATTTCTGAAAAGCCTGTGTCTTGGCGGGTCAAATGTATTCTTGCATGTGAGGCTGCAACAGAACTCTGACAGGGCTAGCATTAATTCCCTGATGGGAAAGTTCTCTGGCACACTTATTTGCAGGCCTCTCTTATGAAGCAATACAGCAAAAAGCCTAGGGCAGACATATCAACAATTCTGCTTTCACATTGGCTTTGCTACTAAGTGACACTGTTGGAACACAAAAACCTACTGGTCAGGCAGTAAAACATTTGGGAAGTAATTTTAGCAGTGGGCCTTTCATGGAGTCGCATGCTTGAGAAGCAGACATTACCTACAGCACTCCAAAGTTGGTATCTTTGATAGATTCACGTTTAAACTATTTAACTTCATCCCTCCCAGCCAATGTAGAATAATTCAGCAATTAAATCTATGAACGATCCGGTGCTGGAAAAACTCATGCGCCCCCAGCATGCAAGGAGAAAGCACCCACTTCAGCCTATGGCATGTGCTCACCATGGCCTCCTCCAGCTCCAGCATCGTGGCCAATGGGTTCTTGCAACTGGTTTCCGAATGAAGCGTGGGATCAGCACAAGGAGCAGCAGGCTTGGATGTATAGAAGCAACACTCATCATCCAAACACACCTCCTGGAAAGACACCATGATGTGCTGGAACATCTGCTTCAGAGAAGGGCGAGGGACGTCAGGCCGGACCCAAGGGGCTCCTGCAATAAGTAACCGAGTTCATAAGGGAAAAAGAAAGTGAGGTGGACCAAGGAGGCTTCAGCAACAGAAGATTCAACGAGCACCAGCAATAGGAAACCAAGGAGGTCCGAGGGAAACCCTCCCACTGTGATATCAGTAATATAGTACAGGCTAGGTCAAATAGGAAAGATAGGCTGGTAAAAAGCAACAGAGTGAGCCTGAGGGGAGGCAAAATCAAGTCACTTGGACTTGCAAGCTAGAATAAGTTAGTAAAGGGGATTAGAAGGGTGTGTAAAATCTTATCGGACAATTGGGTGCCAAGCAAGTCTGTAGGGGGTGGAGATCGCGTCAAACTAATTCGGAAACTAGTGGTATTTTGAAGGAAGTGACTGCACTTTGGCAGGATCTGGCTCCTGCAGTAGAGAAATGAAAATTGCAACTACTACCTACGGGACGAGAAAAGGCACCACCTATCACCTCTTTTCTAATCACTCTCATCCAGGCTTAATTGAGCTGAAAAGTTGAACTTACTGGGCCATTTGATGAAAACATTTTGCAGAGACAAACTATTTATGACATGAAGTTAGCACAAGGCTTGCACTCACCTAGCCAGAAAGAGGATTAGATCATTCTGTCCCACAGGGTCACAAAAGCAGACTAGGCCCATTAGGAACGTCTAGGCTGCTTGTGTCATAAAATGGCACCTAAATCACAGAAGCTGTCCGGTGTCCAGTCTTACTTTGGCATTCAACATATTATAGCTCCACTTCTCTGTCCACCTATCTTAAGTTATTTCCTAATTATTACAGTCTTCAGCAATTCTGCTTAAGTTGGTCCAGGAATCCAGAACTCTGCTAGGGTACTTTTATGGTTTCTCTATTTAACCTTCCTTTTTGGTCTATGATCCTCATTTACCGACTTTGAATGTGACAGTTTCCGATGGGGTATATTTGAGTTTATCCTGCCCTAGTTCACTTTAAATTATTTTGTTTGACACAGCTGCAATTATAGAAGAGATTCAACATCTTAACAGGTCCCTTCTTCTAATCACAAGGTGTAAAAGGTAAGGTAGTCACACAGCTGCCTTAACACACCATAGCTCGGAACAGGGTCTTTATACACTGAGCAGATATGCTATCTCCTTAAGCAGCATCACCACCACCACCCCTAAGCAATAACCTTCGAGAGTCACTCCCCCCAAAAGGACAAGAGGAAAAAAGGAAAGGTACACAAGTCACTTACCTAAGGCAACTGCACTGCGGGCAGGAACCTTTGAAAGCTGGATTGGGAGGTTAGAGCAGATGGAGCCGTTTGAGGAGAAGGTTGGGGTGGTGATCATCTTCAGAACATTGCCAGATCCAACCAATCCTGGCACAGAGACACTAGGCAAACAGACCTGATGTTCAGGACTTGAGTGAGGGGGAGATTGATGTTCCACACCGGAAGCCCCTGAGAGAGAGCTGGTTTCCGCAGTTTCTGTACAGGAGGCGCCAAGTAAGGGACAGTGTTCAGTATTCATGGTGGCAGGAACAGACAGAGAATGATGTACAGTATTCAGGGTGCCCAGGTGGGGCTCATTGATGGAGGAGCTAGGGATGGGTTGTTCAGTATTTAAGGTGCCTGAATTGCATAGAAATGGCTGATATTCAGCGTTGCTGCCAGGAATGTAAGACAGTGGCTGGTGTTGAAATATGTCACCAGGGTGAGATGAATGGGTGGGAATGCTTCGAAAAGCAGTGTGCACGGAGGGGACGAGGCCAGCTCGGGAAGGGTGCAAAAATGGCAGGACACTGTGAGGAGGATGGGGTTCAGAGAGATTAAAATCACAGACACTAGTGTGAGGTGGTTGTGGCTCAACACCAGAGGATCCAGGACCCTTTGGGCCCTTTTGCGTCACCACCCGTAGACCCTGCCAGTTGGCTATGGTGGAGGGTGGCTGTGGCATATCCACGGAGGAGAGCTGGTTGCATATTGTTCCATCCCAACGATGTAAGTCCTTTAAAGCAGCCATGGGTTCTGTTGAGTTTGGTATCACAGTTCGATCTTTGGGAATTGGTAGATCTGGAAATAACCGTGATGCATAGGCTGCCATTTCCTGCTGCAGCTGTTTTGAGAGATTTTCAATGTGCTGGAAAGAGCGCAAAAGAGGAGATTAGAGTTTCTACACCTCAGCCACATGCAAGTTCATCCCTAAACATTTTGAGACCATCCAATTCAAATTATCACAAGATATAAAGGAATCAATTGCTCTTTGATGATAAAATTAAACTCAATAGACGATATAGAAGAAAGCAGGAAGGCCCTGCCTCAACTTAACTACAGAGGCTGATACTAATACATTCTCAAAGAAGCACATAGAAACTCGCATCACCTCAAAGTAGCTCACAGAAGACCTAGCTCTGTGGCTGAGCCAACTCTGATCCTCTCCCGGATTCCTCAGAACCTACTATGTACTTTGCTAAAAAAAAAAAAAACAGACAAATGAAGAAAAGAAATTAACAAGTTACTTTCGCAAAGATCTTTCTGGTGGATTCTTCATCTGCCTCCAGTTATCTCAACTCTTGAATCCCATCCAGGCACCAGACTCGATATGGAATTTTAAATAGCTCTTCTGTGCCAAAAGGTGGAGCAGTAAATCTGTCCCAGGTTTAGGTTCCACTCCAAATATGTTATCACGGAGCTGTGAAAGGGGCCACTCCAGCGCACTGAACTCTGCTCCCCATTCTTTTATCCCCACCCTCAGAGGTGAAGCAGACAACACAGATAGAAACTGCAGTGTATCAAAACTAACTTTGGACCTTACTAAAAGTTGCATGACCAATTCTCAGAGCAGGGATGTGTTTGGGAATGGGGAGGGATCTACAGGTAGATAGAGTATCCACTAGTTTAACAAAACAACTTGTATTGTCTGAGCCCAACACTACATGGCAGGAGCATGCAGACCATGTGAATCTACAGCCACAAATGCTATGAACAGATTGTTACTAATGATAACTTGTTTTCCTGATGAATAGTTCTACCTGCCGATTACTAAACCTCATGAATCAATACCCAAAAAGAGCCTCGAAGCAAATCGATCTTAAGAGATGGTAAAGCCAGGAAGTCCTACAACACACAGACACCCCTGTGGACCTCACCATGCATTATTGCCACAACTCTGAAGATGTGGACTAAAGCCCACATCGCAGACCAGCAGATGTCCCATACCAGAAGACCTCTGGACAGCGCTGGAAAGAAAAAAAAAATTCAACCTTGCGGGTCATAGAACAGGGAGGGAGATTGCTGCAGCATTTGCCAACCACTATGAGGAACTATACATACCAGCCTTGGGCAGGACGGGGGGCAGATTGTGCCAAAGTCCTGAGAGACATTTGCCTCCCACGCTGTCGCTCGACAACTGCGAAGTCCTGGAAAAAGACCTCACTGTCGAAGACGTAGTACGTGCTATTAGAGGTCTGCAGTCTGGCAATGTATCAAGACTGATTTGCATATGGCCATGTCTGAACTGGGGTGGCGTGGTGAGCAAAATAACGATGGATTAAACCCAGATCTGTGACTGGGGGTGAATGTTTTGCCAATGTGCAACATTCCGTCCATCATCTTGTGTGTTTTGCTGTTCGCCCTATGTGGGAAGGGTATGCCCAGACGTGGGTCCCTTGCTCACTACGCCACTGGAGTCAAGCTATCCTGGCTGATGACGGCTGATAGCCAGAAACCGGTCCTAGGATGCTTGATTCTGGTCCAGGGAAGACATGGCTTGGCAGTTCGGGCTGGACTGTTCCCATGAGGCACAGGGTCAAGACTGATTTGCATATGGCCATGTCTGAACTGGGGTGGCGTGGTGAGCAAAATAACGATGGATTAAACCCAGATCTGTGACTGGGGGTGAATGTTTTGCCAATGTGCAACATTCCGTCCATCATCTTGTGTGTTTTGCTGTTCGCCCTATGTGGGAAGGGTATGCCCAGACGTGGGTCCCGTGCTCACTACGCCACTGGAGTCAAGCTATCCTGGCTGATGACGGCTGATAGCCAGAAACCGGTCCTAGGATGCTTGATTCTGGTCCAGGGAAGACATGGCTTGGCAGTTCGGGCTGGACTGTTCCCATGAGGCACAGGGTCAAGACTGATTTGCATATGGCCATGTCTGAACTGGGGTGGCGTGGTGAGCAAAATAACGATGGATTAAACCCAGATCTGTGACTGGGGGTGAATGTTTTGCCAATGTGCAACATTCCGTCCATCATCTTGTGTGTTTTGCTGTTCGCCCTATGTGGGAAGGGCATGCCCAGACGTGGGTCCCGTGCTCACTACGCCACTGGAGTCAAGCTATCCTGGCTGATGACGGCTGATAGCCAGAAACCGGTCCTAGGATGCTTGATTCTGGTCCAGGGAAGACATGGCTTGGCAGTTCGGGCTGGACTGTTCCCATGAGGCACAGGGTCAAGACTGATTTGCATATGGCCATGTCTGAACTGGGGTGGCGTGGTGAGCATAATAACGATGGATTAAACCCAGATCTGTGACTGGGGGTGAATGTTTTGCCAATGTGCAACATTCCGTCCATCATCTTGTGTGTTTTGCTGTTCGCCCTATGTGGGAAGGGTATGCCCAGACGTGGGCCCCGTGCTCACTACGCCACTGGAGTCAAGCTATCCTGGCTGATGACGGCTGATAGCCAGAAACCGGTCCTAGGATGCTTGATTCTGGTCCAGGGAAGACATGGCTTGGCAGTTCGGGCTGGACTGTTCCCATGAGGCACAGGGTCAAGACTGATTTGCATATGGCCATGTCTGAACTGGGGTGGCGTGGTGAGCAAAATAACGATGGATTAAACCCAGATCTGTGACTGGGGGTGAATGTTTTGCCAATGTGCAACATTCCGTCCATCATCTTGTGTGTTTTGCTGTTCGCCCTATGTGGGAAGGGTATGCCCAGACGTGGGTCCCGTGCTCACTACGCCACTGGAGTCAAGCTATCCTGGCTGATGACGGCTGATAGCCAGAAACCGGTCCTAGGATGCTTGATTCTGGTCCAGGGAAGACATGGCTTGGCAGTTCGGGCTGGACTGTTCCCATGAGGCACAGGGTCAAGACTGATTTGCATATGGCCATGTCTGAACTGGGGTGGCGTGGTGAGCAAAATAACGATGGATTAAACCCAGATCTGTGACTGGGGGTGAATGTTTTGCCAATGTGCAACATTCCGTCCATCATCTTGTGTGTTTTGCATGTATTAGGGAGTGGCAGCTACAGTGGCACCGCATATGCTCAATGTTTCAAGAGGCGTTGGCGCAGGGTAGCCTACCAGAATACCAACGGTTGGCCACAATCGTGGTCCTTCCCAAGAAGGCTAAGCCCCCAGAGGACTGTAATTCATATCAGCCAATCTCACTATTGAACATGGAGGCGAAGGTGTTGGCAAAGGCCACTGGGAATAGACTCCGTGAGGTGATAACCTCCGTAGTCCACCCCGATCAATCGGGCTTCATGCCCAGCAGAAGCACCAGGCTAAATTTGAGGTGTCTATATGGAGTCTTACATAAGACGGCAAACAAGCTGGGAGAGGATGCAGTGTTGCTGCCATTGGATGCATGTATGGAGTTTGACAGTACCGAATGCACATACCTATTCTCAGTGTTGGAGAGGTTTGGATTCGGCACAGGGTTCTGTGCCTGGATACAGCTCCTGTATACGGGCCCTTTAGTGAGGGTGCATGTTAATGCAGCGATTTTATGGCCTTTTGCCTTATATAAGGGCACGAGACAGAGAAGCCCACTATCTCCTATGCTCTTTGCCTTGGAGCCTCTAGCAGCATGGATCAGGCGTGACCCTTTAGTAAAAGGCATTATGGGGGAGGGTGGATGTGAAGAGCGAATCTCATTGAACACCGTTGACATACTGTTATATGCCCAAGCCCCCACTCCACTGTTGGCCAGCTACTTCATATATTTCAACTATTCGGTAGCTACTCCGGGTACCAGATCAACTTGGATAAGCCCCTCTTCCTTCTGGCACGAACCATCCCACCCCTTCTGACTACCAGATGATCCCTGTTAATAAAAAGTAAGTTTACATACCTGGGTATATTGATAGAGGGCAGACATTGAGTTCCTGGAAGACAACCTACTCCTGCAACTGGCCAAGCTGCGAAGGGACGTGACACATCGGAGACAATTGCCACTGTTCTTAATGGGAAGGGCTGTCCTGTTTAAAATGATGATTCTGCAACACTTACTGTACGTTCTACAGAACACTCCCTATAAAAGACAGATTGACTTTTTTCAGGAAGTGGACAGTGAATTAAGCCAGCTCCTATGGGATGGAGGCAGTTCCAGGATAGCCCTCCACAAGCTACAGAGGGGAGAATTTGATGGTGGTCTGGCAATTCCAGACATTAGAAAATACTACTGGGCTGCCCAATTGGTCACGATTAATGACTGGGTCTGTGAAGGACGGGAAGAACCTGCCTTTAGGGTCAATCACCAATCAATGGGACAGAGGAGATATCCTGTGGCGCTATATCGTAGAAGGATGGAGAGACAGCTACCAACACACACGCAAACGGCAGTACGCATATGGAGGGAAGTCACTAAATTTCTTGGATGGGAGGGCAAACTTACGGAACGGACTCCACTATGGGATAGCGACCTTTTGCAGGAGGTGGGTGGGTTGAAGTGTTTCTGTAAATGGGGCCTCCTGGGGATTGATCACCTAAGGGACGTCTGGACGGGACAAACAGTAATTGCTTTTGAGGACTTAAAAGCAGAATACCTATTAGACTCAGAACAGTTCTGTCACCTGCAACTGGGATACGCGTTGCGAGCCCACATCCCCAAGGGCGAGCAAATATCAGAGTACACATTCCTGGAGGACAGACTCCGAGTGGGCCCCATGCCAGACAAAGTAACCTCCTTAATATATAGGAAGATTATGACCAACACACCAGACCCACTGGGTGCACTGCGGGAGGCTGAGGTGAGAATGCTGGAAGACTACGATTGGGCGGAGGCAATAGAGTCCCAGGGAGGTAGCTATAAGGGTGCGTTTTCGCCTTATACAGCTGCGTATCCTTCATAGATCATATACCTCAAGGGCCCTCATGTATCGAATGGGCCACTGACACCGACCACTGTGCTCCGGACGTCGGGAAATTAGCTCTTCTTTCACTTATTATGGGCCTGCCCCATAATCTAGCAGTATTGGTGAGAGATAACAGGCTATGGCTGAGGTGGTGGGCCAGACTATCCCGCTGGAGGCTAGATGGCATATATGGTGTGTGACCGGAGAAGAAAAATGGCCGAAATACTCTAAGACCTGGCTAATGGCAGCAGACATGGTTGAGAAAAGGAATATAGCCAGGGCATGGGGAGCAGACCAACCTCCGCGGGTTCCGGAATGGAAGGTGGATCTTGACTGGTGCTGTGCAGCTGACAAAGTGGAGTACCAGAGTCGAGGCGGCAGGCGGAAGTGGGATAAGGTCTGGGGCCAATAGGTGGAATACAGGGGATATTGAGGACTCTACTGAACAGCTCAGGTGGGTGAGTTGGGAACCAGAAGGACTAACCGTGCTAGGTAATGAGACTGATGCTGGAAATAATTACACTGCTTTTTGCACCTGACATTATTGTACTGGGTGAGCATGAAGTGACAGGATCTCTCATGATTAATGTTGAACAGTTGCAATATTCAAACATTTCTGTGCTGCTAAGCATTTGATTAGCAAAAAGATTTTTTTTGTAAATAAACCCATCACTGGAATCCGTGTGGGTTTATAAATACGAGATGTTTGATACCAAACATCTCTTGTTTCAGTGAAGCCATCATGTAGCTGGGAAACTCAAATGCCAGTGTCTAGCACATGTACTCAAAATGGTTCCCTGTTCACTTGTAATATCTAAGAATCAACTTGGACATCACAGGGGCATATCTGCTCATGCAGATATGTCCACACATGTAGTATAGTGCACCCTGCCTTAGGGCTACAACGCCTGCTGTAGGGGTGACTTATCTATACTGCATGCAGTGTTTGCAGGCATGTGAAACAGGAGGTGTGCCATGCAGTGTTTTCACTTTTCTCAGCACCATGGCACGCAGCCTGCAATGGCAGTTGGCATGTTGGTGCGGAGGGGTCTCTTAGGGTGGCACAATACATGCTGCAGCCCTTAGTGATCCTCTTTAGCCTCCTGGCTCTAGGTACCTGGGATACAATCTACTAGGGACTTACAAGGAGTGCTAAAGGTATTGCCAATTGGGGAAACAATAATACAGGTTTAGGGAAAGAGATCTGGTACTGGGGACCTGGACAGCAGGAACCCAATGCACTTCTGTCAAAATTGCATCAGTTACCAGGCAAAAAGTGGGGGTGATAATGTCAAAAAGTGGCACTTTCCTACAATCAGGTGCCACCTCAGTGTAACAGACAAAACGGGACACCCATCAAAAATTAACTTATTTGATTGAGTGGTTGTGGGATGATCTGCAGCTAAGGCAGTAGTCGTGAGTTTGACAAAGGAACCTAGATAGCCCCACTCAATCTCCAGGCATGAAGGTGGAGGACTGGGAGATTCAGATGCATGAAGTCCGTCCTGAGTGGAAGTGGAAGGAGGGTGCAGGGACAGGCGAAGTAGGTCCGAGTACAACACTGTAGAAGGACAGTCTGGTGCTATTATGATAATTGGCGCACAGTCCAGATGCATCTTGCTCAGAACCAGAGAAATCAGAGCGATAAGGAAAAAATGCATTTCCTCCAGTCCCTCCAATTTCTTCGACCAGAAGGCGAGTTGCATTTGTGGAGTGAAGGGAAAGGCTCTATGAATACAACACCTTCTTACCCCGTGCTTCAATCCTTTGACTCCCTATACGAAGGAGTAGAAGGAAAGTAGTCTGGGTTCTGCTTGGTGGACAAAAGACGTCTTAATAAAAAGACTCTCCATAGAGGCATGAGCGGTCAAGAGCTTGGGGTCTCCATGAAGTGGGTGATGGTAGGCATATTGGCAGTTCACCGCTGAAGCTGGCTTGTTCCAGGCGACTTTAATAGAGTAGATCAAGGCCTCATTGAAGGGAAGCACTGGCTCAACTGCCAAATAGGCAGGAGGCAAATGCAAAATCTCTGTGAGGATGTGGACCTTTTTCTCCTCCACCGGCAATGGCAGGTCAAGGTCTTTCAGAAATATTGGCCAGAGTATGGGGGCACAGAATTGGGTTGCATCAGAAAAAAAATGCTGGAGTCAAACCCATAGGATTGAGTAAACCCTTGGAAAGCTTCCAAGAGGGTAATGGAGCCATCCTGAGGACGTAATCTTGACGGGGCAATTTGTTTACCCCTAATGTTCCTCCCCTTATTTAAATGACCCTAACGGAACCATTTTTTTTTTTTTTACATGAATTAAGATTACACAGCTTCTTGGGGATATTGAGTTGCACTTTGGGCTGCTGAGTCCTGAAGACATCCAGCATAGTTACCCAGAAGGCCTCAACCTGCACATGGTCAGGTGAGTCATCAACTTAAAAAAAATTAAACTGCAGTTTCAATCAGCTCAGGTGGCGAGGAAGGGCCCTATATCATGGAATGGAGGCAAGACTCCAAACTATCCCAGGAGCAGGACAGTTTCCTCATAGAAGAAAAGTATTCTCCTTCCTATTAAACTTTTTGTGGGAAATTCTTTTGCACCCTGAAAGACACCTAAATGAAAATTTATACCGCGCACTACTACCCGAAGGTGTCTAGGCACCCGAAGTTCTGACAGAAAGGGAGGAAGGAAAAAACAGAGTTTGGTATTTCACAACCAGTTTTTTTTAAAAGATTTCCGAAAAGACAGAAGATCAGATTTAGTCTTGAGAGAGATAGGCAGAGAGTTCCAGAGTCTAGCTGTGCCCACTATGAAACTTCTCCCCCCAGCAAGCTGTTTTGGCTTTGGGGACAACAAGGTTAATAGCGGATGAAGATCAAAGATGTCTTGAAGGCACATAGTGACAAAATTTAAGCTTAAAATAATCTGGGCCATGCCCCGGCAGTGCCTTGAAGGCAATACACAGGGACTTAAATTGAATCTGTTTTTTTTATAGGGAGCCAGTGCAATTGTGGTAAAATATGGGATACTGATTGAGATTTTGGTACCGCAAGCAGCAGTCGAGCGGCTACATTTTGCAGAGCCTGCAATTTATTCAAGCCTTTAGTCCCGATGCACAAGTTACTAACTTGTGTAACAATATATCTGTAAGAGACAGTAGTCAGTGACAGATTCCTTACCTTAGAATATCCCCAGGCGTCAGGCTGGATCCGGAAAGTTTTTTGCGTAGCAGTACCCTTGCGCGTCGGTAGGCGGCGTCGTGCGGCTCCGCGTCCGTCGTCGGGATCGCCGGGATGACGTCGCGGGCAGTACTTAGGCGCCGCCCCTGCGCGCTGACGTCAGTTCTGTACACGACTTTCCGCGCCAGGAACGCAGAGCCATGCAAGAAGCTGACATAGGTGTCTGAAAAATACTAGGGCCCTGAAAGGGATGTCCTTAACCCTAGAAATCAGTTCGCAGAACGGGGAGGATGGGTGGGCGGTAGGAATCTGTCACTAACTACTGTCTCTTACAGATATATCGTTACACAAGTTAGTAACTTGTGCATCTGAAAGAGACACGTTAGTGACAGATTCCTTACCTTAGAATAGATACCCCAGCAATACCAACCCCGGTGGTGGGTCTGCGAACAAAGATCAGACAAGGAAGTCCTGGAGGACAGAACGGCCAAAGAAGCCGTCCCTCCGGACCGGACTGTCAAGGCAGTAATGCTTTGTAAACGTGTGCAGCGAGGCCCACGTAGCTGCCTGACAGATAACCGGAAGCGGAACACCGCGGCCCAAGGCCGTGGTAGCAGCCGCTGCCCTGGTGGAATGGGCACGCAGCCCAACAGGAGGCTCCTTCTTAGCCAAAGAATAGCAGGTCTTGATGCACAAGGTAACCCAGCGGGAGATGGTCCTCTTGTGCACCGCCCGACCTTTTTGGCGCCCACGTAGCCAACAAAGAGCTGGTCATCCACCCGGAAGTGTTTTGTGCGGTCGATATAGAAGGAGAGCACACGTTTTGGGTCCAGACGGTGGAGCCTCTCTTCCTCTCTGGAAGGATGCGGAGGCGGAAAGAAGGTGGGCAAAGTGATGGTCTGCCCAATGTGGAAAGCAGTAACCACCTTTGGCAAGAAGGACGGACGCGTCCGAAGAACAACCTTGTCTGGATGAACAGACAGAAAGGGAGGTTTGCAAGATAGAGCCTGGAGCTCACTCACCCGCCGAGCGGAGGTGATGGCCACCAGAAAGGCTGTCTTCAGAGTCAGAAGACGAAGAGGACAGTTATGTAGAGGCTCAAAGGGAGCGCACATTAAAAGGTAAGAACCAAGTTCAAGTCCCACTGAGGCATCACAAACGGAACAGGAGGGAAGAGGTGTGTAATGCCTTTTAAGAACCTGTTAACAACAGGGGACTTGAAAAGGGAGGGCTGATCAGGGAGCCTGAGGAAGGCCGAGATAGCACAAAGATAACCCTTGATGGTACCCAGGGCAGAACCCTGTTGGGCCAGAGAGAGAAGGAACAGAAGGACCTCAGAAAGAGGGGCAGAAAGGGGATTCACAGCCTTTGCTGTGCACCATGCCACAAATTTGTTCCACCTGCAGGCGTATACCACCTTAGTGGAGGGACGCCTGGCTGCCAGAATCACATCACAAACTTCGGGAGGAAAGTCGAAAGGAATCAACTGCCGCCGCTCTATCTCCACGCAAGCAGGTGTAGACTGGACAGGTTCGGGTGGAGGACCGTCCCCTGCTGCTGCGACAGAAGATCCTCCCGAAGAGGCAGACGGATCGGGGATCTCACGCTCATATTGAGTAGCTCGGGATACCAAACTCTTCGAGCCCAGTCCGGAGCCACAAGAATGACTTGGGCCCGGTCGTGCCGAATCTTCTTCAACACTCTGGGTAGAAGTGGTATAGGCGGAAAGGCGTACAATAGACCGCAACTCCACTCGTGACGAAAGCGTCGCCGAGCGAGTGCCGCCTTGGAAATTCCAACGCGCAGAACTGATGACATTGCGCGTTCTCTTCGGTGGCGAATAGATCTAACCAAGGCTCTCCCCACTGTAGAAAGAGTCCTTGCGCCACTTCCGAGTGAAGACGCCATTCGTGATCCATCATGCACCTGCGGCTGAGTTCGTCCGCCCTGGCGTTCAGGGAACCTGCCAGGTGTTGAACCATCAGGAACATGCCCTGATGTTCCAGCCATGTCCAGAGGCGCAGAGCCTCCTGACAAAGGGTCCACGACCCCACCCCGCCTTGTTTGTTGCAGTACCACATGGCGGTGGTGTTGTCTGTGAACACCTGCACTACCTTCCCTTTGACAGAGGGAAGGAATGCCTTGAGTGCAAGTCGGATCGCCCGGAGCTCCAGAAGGTTGATGTGGAGCCGGGACTCCGCCCGGAGACCAGAGGCCTCTGATCTCCGCCTCTCCCATGTGACCGCCCCATCCCAGAAGGGACGCGTCTGTCACAACTGTGTGCTCTGGCTGGGGAAGGGAGAGGGATCTGCCCATGACCCATTGCCGGTTCGAGAGCCACCACTGCAACTGTTTTGCAGTCCCCTCCGAGATCTGGACGTGATCGGACAGGTTGCCCTGGTGCTGCGCCCACTGGAACTTCAGGTCCCACTGCAGAGCCCGCATATGCCATCTGGCATGATTGACCAGCAGGATGCAGGAGGCCATGAGGCCCAGCAGCCTCAGGGTCATCCGTACCGAAACCCAGGATAAAGGCTGAAAGATCGGAATCATAGCCTGAATATCCCGGACTCGCCGTTCGGGAGGATAGGCCCGAAACTGCGTCGTGTCCAGAACTGCTCCGATGAAAAGGAGCTGTGGAGAAGGAATCAGATGCGACTTCGGCACATTGATGGAGAACCCCAGCGAGTGCAGGAGTTCGGCCGTAGTCTGGAGGTGGGAGACGACTGCCTGGGACGAGCCCGCCTTCAGCAGCCAGTCGTCGAGGTAGGGGAAGACTGAAACCCCTGCCCGGCGCAGATGAGCTGCGACCACCGCCAACACTTTCGTGAACACCCGAGGGGCACTGGTAAGGCCAAAGGGGAGCACGGTGAACTGAAAATGCTCGGGGCCTACCGTGAACCGAAGGTAACGCCGGTGGGCCGGCAGGACGGGGATGTGGAAATATGCGTCCTGCAAGTCCAACGCTACCAACCAGTCTCCAGGGTCGAGGGCAGTCAAGACCTGAGCTAGGGTGAGCATCTTGAACTTCTCCTTCCGGAGGAAACGATTGACGTTCCGGAGGTCCAAGATAGGACGCATGTCCTCCTTGTCCTTTTTGGGCACCAGGAAGTAGCGGGAGTAGCAACCACGCCCTACTTCTGGGGTCGGAACATGCTCGATGGCCCTCTTGGCCAAGAGGGCCGTGACTTCCTTCTGCAGAAGTACCAAGTGATCCCCTGACATGCGGTGGAATTGAGGTGGCATGGCTGGGGGTGGACTCGAAGGGGAGGGAGTAGCCCCTTCGGACAATGTCCAAGACCCACCTGTCCGAGGTGATGGTACGCCAGTGGGGAAGGTGATGGCGGACCCTGCCCCCTACTGGCGTGCTGTGCACCTGAAAGGAGGGACTAGGAGGGTTTGGAGGCCGCGGACGGGTTGGAGGTGGTGGCCTGACCCGCACGCTGGTTGCCCGATCCGCCACGGCGGAATCCACGTCCTCGGCCACGCGAAGACGCCTGCTGCACGGGCCGGTGGCTGGGCTGCTGACGTGAAGGGCGCCCCTACCGTGGCCACGATAGGGGCGAAAAGCAGAAGTCAGCGGAGGGCGTGTAGCAGAAAGGCCCAGGGACTTGGCAGTAGCCCGTGAGTCCTTAAAGCGCTCCAATGCATGGTCTGCTTTGGACCCAAAAAGACCGACTCCATCAAAGGGCATGTCCATGAGAGTATTCTGGACATCCCCTGAAAAACCAGTGGTTCTCAGCCAGGCGTGGCGTCGCAGCGCCACAGTCGTTGCAATAGACCTGCTCAGCGAGTCGGCGGTATCAAGGCCACATCGAATCGTGTATTTGGCCACATCCCTTCCTTCCGCAATGGCGCGGGAAAGCAGTGTCTGGACCTCCTCAGAACACTGGGGCAAAACATTCGCCACCGAATCCCACAAGGAGTGGGTATATCGGCCCAAAAGACAAGCGGTGTTGATGGACCGCAAGCCAGCACTGGAGGAAGAAAAACCTTTCTTCCCAAATTGATCCAGGCGTTTGGATTCCCTATCCGGAGGGGCGGTAGGGAAGGCGGTTTTGGGAAGCGGAGGCTTGGACAACCAAGCTCTCAGGAGTGGGGTGGACAGAGAGAAACAGGGGGTCGCCCGGAGCTGGGCGATGGCGTCGGGACACGTTCCTATCCACAGGAGCCCCTGTGTTGGGCTTGGACCAGGCGCCCAAAGAACGTCAGTGAGGGCGTCGTTAAACGGCAGCACAGTCTCCGTAGAGGAGGCTGCCGGCTGAAGCACCTCTGTCAAGAGATTAGTCTTGACCGCCACCGTAGGGAGTTGGAGATGTAAGGCTCCAGCCGCCCTACGCAACACCGTTGCAAAATTGGCTCCCTCCTCCGTAGCCACGGAAGGAGACAGCATGCCAGTGTCAGGGGAAGTATCTAGACCACTGGCATCCCCTAGACCCTCTGTCCAGTCCTCATCGTACTGACACTGTAGTGCCAGAGGGTCATCAGACCCCTCCCAGTCCTCCTGGTCCTCCTCTGGTTCAAAATAAGGGGAGGAGGGACATTTGGGACCCAAGGTCTCATCGGCGCGGAACCGGCGTCGAGCGACGTCGTTCCGGGTCCATGTCCGGAGCCGGAAGGAACTGGGGACGACGCCGCCCGGAGCCCCAGGCGGCGTCGAGAACGGCACCGGAGACATCGGCGCCGGCGGAGGTGTCGTTAGGTCGACCGGCGTCGATGGGGGTTGCGGAGCCGGGATCGAGGCTGGAGGCACGGGCGACGCCGGAGCCGTCGGCGACGCCGGAGCAACCCTATCAGGGCCCGCGGGGCCCGAAGGCGCACCGGAGGGGCCTGGAGGCCCGAAGAGGCGGGCCATGGCCGACAGGAATTCCTGTACTTGGGCCGGATCCGCCCCCGAACCCGGGAAGGACAGGTATTGCGGGGGCGACTCCACAGGCATGTCCGCGGGGACGGTGCCGGGAGTGGCCTCAGCCGAGTCGCGAGACCGGCGAGGCGAAGTCCTAGAGCGACGATGTTTTTTGGACTTTTTATGTTTGGACTTACCGGACGAAGAAGACTTCGATGCCGACGACCGGTGTGGACTCCGCGATCGACCCCTGGACCTCTCACGCGACCGGGGCTTGCGCGGAGCCGAATGCCGGGCCTCCAGGAGCTTTCGAGACCGCTCTCGCAAAGCTTTCGGGTTGAGGGCCCGGCAGTCGGAACAAGACTCCGTGTCGTGGCCTCGGCCGAGGCAGAAGAGACACTCCCGATGCGGGTCTGTGATGGACATCATCCGAGCACAGGCGCCGCAACGTTTAAACCCGGGCATCCCTACGACACCTTGAAGTCGATGAAAGAAAAACAGTGAAAAATTCACCAAAAAATATTGGTCAAAAAATGACCAGGGCACTGCTCTTCCCGGATCTGCGCTTGCTGGCGCGGAAAAAGAAGAACTGACGTCAGCGCGCAGGGGCGGCGCCCAAGTACTGCCCGCGACGTCATCCCGGCGATCACGACGCCGACAACGGACGCGGAGCCGCACGACGCCGCCTACCGACGCGCAAGGGTACTGCTACGCAAAAAACTTTCCGGATCCAGCCTGACGCCTGGGGATATTCTAAGGTAAGGAATCTGTCACTAACGTGTCTCTTTCAGATATTTAAAAATAGAGCACTATAGTAATCAAGTTTAGATAATATTAAGGCGGAAATAACAGATTTCCACAAGTCCAGAAGAATGAATGGTAGAACTTTCCAGAGAATTTTTATTAAAAAACAGGAGGACGTTATGGAGTTGATGTGACCTTCGAAGGAGAGTTTGTCAACATAGTAGATTCCCAGATTTTTTACCTTCCTGACCGGGGTAGGGAGTTCTCCCATCTCCGCAAGCCACCACATTGGTGACCAAAAGGAGGTGTCCTTCCCGAACAGGAGAACCTCTGTCTTACCCGTATTCAATTTAAGACAGTTATCGGACATCCAGTTCCCAACTTCTCGCATACAGTCCTGAAATCTGAGAGCCGTGCCTTCCAGATCACTAGCCAGCGATACCACAATTTGTGTATCGTCGGCATAGGATACTAATGAAAAGCCAAATGCCTTAATGAGCCTGGCTAACGGTGTAACAAAGATTAAATAGCGTAGGGCTCAGAGAAGATCACAGCGGAACTCCACAAGGAAGTGAGAAGGCCTTAGACCTAAAGCCGTTGACCTCCACAAACTGCTCCCTGTCTGAGAGAAAGGACGTCAGGAGACTTGGTGCTTTGCCCCTGATACCCAGGGCTGGGAGACTGTCCGTAAGAATTGTGTGGTTTACCATGTCGAAGGGTGCGGATAGGTCTTTTAAAATAAACGCATGATTTATTTCAGCATTAATCTGTAAAGGCAATTTACTTAACTTGCGCACTGTCGCAAAAAGTTCTTTAGGGACACTTAAAGAGGCCTGTATTTTGGCTGTAAAGTATCTAACTTTGGCATTAGAGATAGCTGAGTTGTAAGCCTGAAGGGCACTTTTATATTAAGTTTTATCAATGGGATTGTACTGCAATCGCCATTTTTAGGTCGAGCCTCGAGTAGCGCGCAAGCGCTGCTTAGAGGCGAAGACTTTTAGTAAGTGAGTTTTGAAAGCAGTCCCAAAAACGCTTGTGCGTCGTGGCTGGCCTTTTTGAGATGGGTACGCGCGGCAAACATGTGCTTCCAATTATCGTGCCCAGACGCGGGCGCGATGATTGTAAACACATGCCGGCAAAGGCCATGACGCACGAGCGTCTGGTCAGCTGAGCAGGCTGCCGCGCTCGCCCCGCTCCTCCATTGTTGTCCTTGGCATCGCCTTCACGCGCACCGCTTCGGGCTCCCTCGTTGGCGGCGATAAAATGCCGCTTCGCTCATAGCTCCGAACCAGCACGCACCCTGCAGTTCCCCCGGGGCACAAGCAGGCATCCACTTCTGTCTTTTTATGGATGTAGCAGCTGTTATTTTCACACAGCAAACAGGAAGCTGCCATTTAGATATTTGGGATAGTTTTGGCTCACATTTATTTTCTTCTCGTCAAGCAAAGCACGCTGGCCCCTCCTCCCGGTCCGGGCTCCGCAGCCTAGTTGAGGAATTTGCGTCCCGCCAAAGCCCCGCCTCCCCGGGTCCTCCAGCATGCTGCTTCAGGTAAACAACCCTCCGCTCTATTTACAATCAATAGAATGGATGCAAATTGTTGTAATAGAGGCGAGTGTTTTGCAGAAATGCAGGCAAGTTCCACTCAATATCTTGAGCCTTGAAAACAGCGCACTCTGGCCCCTCCTCCCGGTCTGGGCTTCGCAGCCTAGTTGTGACATTGACGTCCACCAAAGCCCCGCCTTCCCAAACCCTCCCGCTGCTGCTTCCAGTTTGATACTCCTCGTTCGCTTTCACCTTTTTGGTTCAGCCATAAGTGGTGCTGGAATAGTATAGTTTTTAGGCTTTTAGTGTTAATCTTTAACGCCCTGCTTCACTCCAGTCAGCCTTATGTCATCAGCTCGAAAGTACCAAAACATGGAGTGAGGTACGAGCCGCAGCCAGCAAGTCACCCATTGCTGTGAGCATGTTTAGAGTCTTTATGTCCGTTTCACATCTTTAATGATCAATGCAAAGGTTGTTGTGGAACAGCCTTAAATAAAAATTGTTGACATTTTTATGAGAATTTTCTCTTTAAAATGGTTAAGGTTCATGGGGATGCGCAGAGAGAAGCACAAGCAAGAACGCTGCTCTTCAGTGGCTTTTGGGAGCTAGATCAGATCTTAGTCAGGTCTGATTGATATGACCGCTTGTGTACCCAAACTCACCATCCACCAGCATCAATGTTACTAACAATAGCCTGCGTCATCAAATATAACCTATGTTGGAGCTAGCTAAAATTTTACAACAAGACAACTGAAGAGGAGTCAGCGTTTTTTCCATTCTTAAAATTCTGCATTCTATTTTTTGTTTTTTTCCACTTGAATTTTCGGTAAAATGTTTGCTATCAAATGTGGCCGCGTCTTTAAATAAAAGCAATTCAAAAGCTTTCACCAAAAGGCAAAGTGTTGGTATCTCCACGAGTGCCGCCTCCAGGAAGTCTGCTACCTGAACGAAATGCGCCTCCCCTCTCCTTCCCACAATCACTGATCCCACCCCTATGGTACTCAGGATCACAGTTGCCACACTTTTTTAATGCACTTCCACCGCTGCTCTCTATTGACCCAAAGTGCATTAAACATCCAAAGCTAAAAGAGCAATCTCATACTCATTAACATGGAACTACTTCAGGGTCTCCGCAAAACCTCGTGTCTGTCCCCCCTCCCCCCCTCCCAGTTTCGTCTCCTAGCAGCCAGTGGCTGTGCTGTTTTATTTGTGTACTTCCATTACATCGTTAGTACATAGGAACAAGATCACTCGTGGACATGGTAGGAGCAGCCAGAGCAATCATCACAGCGCAATAAAAGGAACATTTTTGGGTGAAAAATAAACATAAGCGTTCAGATTGTAGCATCATAGCCCCCTTCTGGTCACGTCTCCTGTAGCGGCCTGCTACTAAAATTGGTGAATTGTACTTTATTTTTGTTTGCGTTCCCTAACCGCTCGTAATTAACTTCCGGTGAATGTCCTGCCTCAAAACACCGCAAGCATGTGAATCTGACAATTTAAGTGTTCGCCTACACAGCAGCGATTCCCTGTCAGTTGAATGGCTGCTTAGCTGCTTCCAAGTGTGCTGTGCATGCCACTGGTACCACGAGCCAAGGCTGAAGCCAGCAGATAACTGGTGCAGTTGTACCGAGCATTATGCAGTCATGTGGATACTGCAGCTGGTGAGTGAGTTCACCTACCTCCTTAAATGAGTCCCCTTCAACTCCTGAACCATCAGCTGTCATGCATCTTTAAACTGTGCTCAAGTCATGACATGCATCGGAGCTGCTTCTCCCATACTCATAGGTCCCTGGCAGGCAAGACATTACATGTACATGCCGACATATTGCTTCTTCGCCAACCAAAGGCATCCATTTTTAACTGACAACAGTCCATGCTATATGCAACACGTTCAGACAGCGCTGGCCTTTTAACAATACGTTACATTCTGGGACTTGTACTATTGCTTTTAATATTGTTGTATATGGTATAAAAACCATAACATGCTAAATGTTGGTCGGTTGAGCCCTAGCTCATTGAAGATGTGGTGTGTGACATGGATTGTCTTGACAATTATGGTATCATGCCTTCAAATCTCTATGAAGATGTAGTAAAATGGTTAAATAGCTAGGTGCAGTACTTGCCGAGTGGTTTGGCTCATGAGTTCCCATTTTGTTGATTTAAATAATAGGTCAGGCAGCAGGGCGAGTGAGATTTGTTACTAGGTCTTGCACTTTGCCAAAAGCTGATTGCTTCTGTGGGGTGCTGCTTTTGACAAGTTAGTGTTGATTATCCCCACAGTTCCACACCACACAATTCAACTACACACATTTCAAATCCACACCACATAATTCGAAACCAAACCACATAAGTCAACTAAACAACACAATTACACAACATTCCACATACATCCAATCCAACCCACAAAATTCCACATCATGCCATAAAATTCAAGAGCACACCACATAATTAAACTCCACTACATACCACTGCACAAATTACCATTACACTACATAAAACACAATCCCACTCCACATAATTCCAGTACACTCAACGCCACATAATTACTATCCACATATTTCCACTGCACACAATGACACATAATTCGACTGCACAAATCCACTCCACACCACTCAATTGCACAACTAACAATTCCAATCCAACCCACATAATTCCACTACACACAACATACATACACTCCATAACACATAGGTAAAAGAAATGTCATTTACAACACCAATACCTGTAACTCAAGCAAATGGGAATCCTATTGCATTTCCAGTGCTTGTTTAATAGGGTAGTTCAGTTGTACATAATATCTTCTTGGTTATATACAAGATAACAAAAATGCTTATAACACTTTATTATAACTCTTCAACATGCCGCACACCAGCCACACTGCCTTACAACATAGCTTAAAGACATTGGCAAAATCAATAGTTCTGGCTAAACACTTATAAAGTACCAAAGGCGAGACATATTGGCTATGCCAATGCTTGTTTTTCCAGCTTGTGACAAGATTGTTTAAGACTCCTGAGAATATCGTCAAACCAAGGCTCAGCCCGAGAAAACCTGCTGTTCCTTGGTAACCTTGAAGGGGGCTAACCTGTTATAGTTGGAGAAAATCCAGTTAAGAAAGTCTAAGGTGGCATCCTCCAAGTCCTGTGGAATTTCTGGTTTAGATTCGACCAACAGCTGATTAGAAGCATCTGGAGTCATTTTGTGCCAGGGTCGACTCAACGATTTAGATATTTGGGAAGCTGCAGGGGGGTACCAGACTTTCAATATTAAGTGAAAACATGACCGCACAATGGTCAGACCAAACCAATGGAAGGATGGACGTGACTGAAAGATAGGGATTGTCAGAAAAAAATCCATTTAGAGTATGGCCTGCTGTATGTGTGGGAGCCTTTATACGTTGAACTAGTCCCCCACTTTCGAAAAATTCGGAGAAAAGGGCTGTATCACAATCTAAGGGATTCTCAAGGTGAAAATTAGAATCACCTAAAATAGTGAAATCTGGGGAATTAATCTTTATATCTAGCAGCTGACTGCTGTTATCTAGGAAACCTACTCTGGGACCAGGGGTCTGTAAATAAGCGCCCCATTAAATGAGTAGTGATAGGTAAGAGAAATTTTAAAGGCCAATGCTTCACACTTCGGAATCGCCTCTAACAGTCCAACAGAAACTTTAAAATATTCCCTATAAATAATGGCTAACCCTTCACCCCTTCTTCATATCCGGTCAAGCCTAATGATGGTAAATCCCTTGGGAATGGCCGTAATACAATAGGGACCAGAGGAAGCATCAGCCCATGTCTCAGTAATGAAAGCCAGGTCCAATAAATTGCAAGAAAGTCAACGAAAGCCAAAGCGTTCTTGACAAGCGATCGAGCATTTATAAGAGTGGCTTTAAATATCTTAGGAGTGGGCATAGCCTTGGTAGTGGAAGAGCCATACACTTCCAATCGCTGTACCCTAATGTTAGATAAAGTCAGCTGGCAATGCGGGAATGTTTGAGCGGACCTTTGTGATGTTAACAAAGGTCCTGGACAACAAACATTGTTTGCCCTCAGAGACATAAGCTGCACGCGTGAATACCGCATTGTACTTACTTGGTATGGGGTAAAACCGGCAGGGGGGCTGGACCTGAGCGCGGACGGGCTAGCCTTTGGCGCGCTCACTGCACGTGTCCACTGCACGCACCCGCGCTATTCGGCCATTTAAATAGCCCTCCATGCCGTCTTGAGGGAGTGTGGCCAAATCGGAACACTGGTAGCGTGTACCGATTGAAAGTGCAGAGAGCTTGAAGTTCACTCACACATTGCACCAATGTTATGATGACGAGGAACACAGAATTAAGAGTGAGGAGCCATAATGAACAGATGTGAAACAGCTTAAATGAAGTGCCCATCAGTAAAGTGAGGCCCAAGTTAATGTTCCACTGTTGCATAACGAAGGGGGAAGAAGGAAACAAATGTTGCAACCCTTTCAAAAATTGCTTAACTGAAGCCTTGAAGAATACTGACTGTTTCGACAACCGCAAAAAAAGCCAAAAGGGGTGCTATAACAAGCCATAAACTTGTCTCAACGACAAGCATACACAGTTTTTGTCGAGGGACGCCTGCCTGCCAAGATGGCAGGAACCACCTCCGGAGGAAAGTCTATGGTGTTCAGCTGCTGCCGCTCAATCTCCAAGCGTGAAGGTTTGAGATTGCGAAGGAGTGGGTGCAGAACCTGGTCCTGCTGCTGGGACAGCAGATCCTCACAACCTGATCAGAGGCAGATGCTCAGGCAGAGAAGTCTACCATATCCAATCCAAAGCCACTAGGATGACTTGCGCCCAGTTGGTCCTGATCTTCTTGAGAACTCTGAGCGAAAGACGCCTTGGAATGCAGAGGAGTTCTTGGCAGTGGTGAACAGATCGAGCCAATGTTCTCCGCATTCGTGGAAGAGTGCCTGCACCACCTTCTGTTTATTTGCAAATTATGAGCTGCTAGGAGCCGACAGCTGAGTTCGTCTGGAAGGTGCAACGGTACGGAAGGCCATGGCCCTTCCTACCAATTTGCAGGACCTATCTGTCTGAAGTTATGGTCTGCTAACCTGGCAAGAATATTTGTATTCTGCCTCCCACTGGGTGGCTGTACTCCCCAGTAAGCACACTAAAGGGATTTGGCAGGTGGGGAGGCAGGAAAGAGGGGGGTGGCTTTGGTCACAAGGGCGGTGGGCACCACGGCGGCGAAGCTGCTGGGCACCATACTGTGGTTGGATTGGCTGGAGTTAAGGGGCACTGCTGCCCAAGTCGCGGTAGGTCTGGTGTTGTTAGCGAGGTGGGGCACATAGAGCATGGCCACGGTCCACTCCCTAGCCCTTTTTAAACATTCTAGAGCGGAGTCTACCTTCTCCCCGAACAGACGGGTCCCATCAAACGGCACATACATGAACTGAACGTCACCTCAAAAACCCAAGCGTGATGGCTGAGGTCGACACTGGTGCCAATGGCCAGCCTGATGGAATCAGTAGTGTCCAGGACACAATGAATTGTGAACTTTACCGCATGCAGATTGTCCTGGATGGCTTGGGCAGGGACAGGTCCGAGAGCTTCTGGGACACCAGAGAGGACTTGAGCCACCGAATCCCAAAAGGTGTGGAAGTAGCGTTCCAGGAGACAGCTGGTGTTCACTGAACAGAGAGCCAGGCTGGAAGGAAAAACTCCCTTCCCTAACGCCTCTACTTGATTGGATTCTCTATCGGTGGGGAGTAGTCGAGAAGGTGTTTGGGTTAGACCCAACGGTGGATGCCTGCACAACCAAACTTTCTTTGGAAGAGTGTTGGGACAGGAAGGCAAGGTCACCCGGGCAGGACAAGGGTGTCTCGCTATTGCCTGTTGACTGTGGGGCCAGAGCAAGTCTTAGCCCAGGCACCCAAAAAGGTATCTGTTGGTGCCTCATTAAATGACAGGAGGGGTTCAGAAGATGTTTGCCTCGGATGGAGGATTTCTGTCAACACATTGGTTTTAACTTCCAAGGTGGAGAGCTGGAGGTAAAGGACCTCAGCCGCCCCACACATCACTATGGCATTAGAGGCAGAATTCTTGGAAGTGAGAGAAGAACTGAATCTGGGTGTTTGGGAATGAGTGCTAGATCATCGAAACCGCTGGCCTCCTACAAGTCATCGTAGCAATTGTCCTCAGGACACAGCTGAGCGAACTCATCACCTGCATCATAATCGTTGTCAGGGTCTGTACTGAAAAGGGAGTATATTGTGTATGTTTTCTCTTGTGGAGGCAGCAAATCAAGTGCGGGAAGTGGCGCCCCAACAGTGGTCCCTTGGTCGCACTGACTCAGAATTGGAGAGTACAACAGGTTTCTCCTTGTCCAGCATCAATGTTCCAGGAACCATCATGGACTGTGGCACTGGAATCTGAGCCAGAGGCGTGGTCACAGACTCGGAGGGTTCAACTGGCTCGAAGGGTGAACCCGCCGGTGCTACTACAGATGGAAGGCTTCTCTGCTCCTTGGGACCCAAAGGTGTGCCAAGAGGTAGTCTGCAAGGATCCGAAGAGTCAGAACTCTTTGATCTATTTAGAACTGGCAGGCAACCCCAGAAACCCTGGTTGTGCTAGAACTAGTTGTGGGATTAGCTCCGAAGTTGACGGACCCCAGGAGCTAGGTTGAGAGCCATGGTTCTACCCCTGCGCCTTTTCAGGTGAATGCAAATGGGGAGAGAAGGTGGAGTCTTGCGTTTCTTTTTGGACTTACTAGACGATTTAGATCTTGATGAAGACCGAACTCTGGAACTTGGACCGGTTTCATCACGAGGTCTGGGTATGATTGGCAATGTAGAGTTTGGCCTCACAGTCTCAGGGGGTCTTTGGATTCTTCGACACATAATTGCTGAAGGCCTTAGAGTCATGACTCTACCACAGGCACTACAGGCACATCTCATGGGCATCTGTCACAGACACTGGTTTACAACAATTCCCACAAGGGTTAAAACGGTTCGTTTTGGGGGGTGATTTTTACTTGCACACTGTGAATATTTTGAGCTAAATGTCGCTAAGAGACCAGAGGGAACTCCGGATCGGTGTCAGGGTGGAAAGAAAGGACGGACTTCAACACGCAGGAATTACACCTATATTGATTCTGCATGTCATTTCTGGAGCAGAACAGCATCAGTGCGGAGTGGCACCACCCCACCTACCCGCACGCATAGGTACTGCTGAAAAGTTTCGAGAACCAGTCGGACACCCAGGGAATATTTAAAAAGGGAGGTCTCTGCAGCTAGAATTCTCCATCAGAATTTGCGTTTTAATTACATTTTATTCCCCTTTAACTGAACTGCAAGTTGTTCTCCAGCATTTGTATCGCATACATATTTTCAGGCTGCATACCTTGCTTCCAGTAAGAGCCCTTTCCCAGCGGCAGGGAAGATGTCACTGCATAATAAACTACGAGATACCAAGACTGGGGAGAGCGCAAGCAATAGGGGATGTTTCAAGCAGATTTAAAGATTTAGCAGCCTACTCCACAACAGGAAATGTTACAAACGTCTCTCTCCGCACTCTTGCTAGCTTAGCTCATTCAAGTCGAAAGTGAACACGTCATTGTGAGCGCTTACACAGCGGAGGATTATCCACACCAACCAAAATATGTGGGTTTGAGCAAACAGGAGGATGAGCGAAGTCCAAAGAGAATATGGTTCTTACCTGCAAATGAGCCATGTCTTTGAGGAGGAGTGCCTTTGCTTTTTCAGAATCCCCGTCAAGATCCTGGCAAGTATTGTTGGTTTCAGTCTCCAAACACAGACAGACAGCGACTTTCTCCTGAGAACAGAAATAGCAAAAGGGCAAAAAGGAATTGGGGTGGTGAGGGGGCAGTAGACAGGTTAAATTACCCACACATTCAATACCAGTAAAACACTTTACTTTGTCTATAAAGTCAGACATTAATACCTCTGGGAATGTTACAATGTTACACAGTGTATTCAGCACAAAAGCTGGCATTACCACATTTATTATGCTTTAGAGCAATTTTTCTGGCTCCATACATTTCACATGGCTTAAAGAGTTCTTGGCTGTGGGCATTCTACCATGGCTTTATTCATGAATTTAAAACGTGTTTTCTGAAATCTTTTAAAAGATGTAGAAAGCAGCATGCTGAGGGAAAATGATGACTTCCTGAAGAATTCTGGTCAAAAGATCAGGTGAGAGAGCGAGCTGAGCAGAGCTCAGAGTAATCCCTGCTGCCTGACATCAAGCGCAGAAAATCTGGCAGTTGGAGCCTCTGCGGGTTGGAACCCTGAGCCCCTCTGCACCTTGTTGACTGGACCTTGGGTCATACAAATGAGGGGAATGAGCTAAATGTGGTCTATTGAAGTGTATCTACTTGTTATCAACGTGGATGACTATCGAAATACTGCTAAACTACAGACAGTTCCTAGTCTGACGCAGAAAAATAATTCAAGCATGTGATTCTATGAAATATCCAACTCTGAAGAACTTTCAATTTCTAAAGAAGGAACAGAAACAGTTACGCGAACCCTTGTATAGATTCCCCATGGTTGCATCATTGTAAGCTTGTTTAGCCATAAAGTAAGGTGCAAATGATTTGTTAGTAAATCATGTATTCTTAAGACTGTATCTTAGGTACATCATCCAATTGCCCTTCCACCTAGCAGGCAACTTTACAAAATTGATTGCAAAGTTTGAAAAGCTACCTATTCTGCCACCCTCTGAAGTGCCCGTGCTTGGGAAGGGACCCCAGATGTGCACCTGGTTAATAAACTTCACATGAGGCACATCAGTGTGAGGTGCACGAGCACCTAAAGTAAAAATATTCTCCTTCTGAGAAACAAGCATCGAGATGCATCTGGATAATACCATTACAGCTGCAGAACAAACCCTGTTGAGCGCACAATGATAGTAGCCTCCTTCCGGGGCTTAAGATCCAAGGTGAAACTGGCTAACATCCTTGCTCTGGGTTAGAGACATCCAAGATTGCCAAAGGCTGGTACTCACCATTGGAAAAGCTGCTTCATCTTCAGGAGTCTCAAGGGAGTGTTGGGAGGCAGACTGGGGAGACAAACCGTCAGACCACTTCACACGACTGGAGGACTGTAAGAGGAAAAGAATGGTCAGAAGAAGGTCAATGAGCGAACAGTGGCAGAATGACTTTTGCAAGAATCCTTGTAGCAGACATAAGCTGATGACCATCTGCTGGACACGACAGAAGCAAAAAAAATTCTAATATGACTCGTTTTTTTCAAAGAGCAAAGCTAAGTAAATGATGTTGATGGAGTAGGACTAGAGTGCCATGAGAAAAGAAAGGAATATTCCTCAACTCAGGCATACCACATGGACCCAAACCACCTGCATTAATCATGTTACTACAAGGCAAACCAAGTTCAGATTTGGTAGTCCCACCCCCTACAATTCACTTTAACTACCAGAGGGCTCTTTCTGCTCACTGGCACTGCGCTCCACAATATCCCTGTACAGGTAAGAAAGAAGACGTATCGATCAGTGGAGATGTAAAAATGCATATAATTAACTTTAATTTTTTTCATCATGGGGTTTCTAACTAATGAATTGAAAATCAAACCTATCCCCATTTCACCAATGGAGAAAACAAGAAAGTGCTCAAGGGTGTTCACTACAAAGAAAACTGACAGGTGATCAAACAAGTTGCTTAGAGTTTCTGGGCCCAATTAGGCATTTTTTCTGTAGTCTGAAAGTAGGGCCCTGATATAACAAACCCTGACACTCCGTTCTTGTATGTCGTTGACAGAGACAGCCTGTATTAATGAGGCCTACACGAGATATTATAAATGCACAAAGAAATGCTGCCAACAATCCAGCTAATTAAGCTGTGCTTTATAGTACTTGGCAAGTGCCTTACAAGTCTTGGCGATCATCATGGAGCATCCTCTTCCAACTCACAATTGGTCACAATCACACAGATGAGCACAAAGTTTTAGAACATATTAGCTGCCTGGTTCTCATACATAAAACATAGTTACGAGCTGCCAGCCATGAATTAGACAAACCATTTTAGAAACTGGGTAATTCTTGGTCTCTAAGTAAAGTCAGTGAACAGTCTTCTCATGGAGCACCTGTCATCGCAGTGACGCTCCCAATATGAGGGAATCAAATTACTTTTTCCAGCAACAATTTTTAGCATTGTACAAATATGATATCTGGCCAAGCCAAGCTACAAGATTGACGCATGGCACGCCGAGTAGAGGCCTCCTGATGTTCGGGGGACAGACAGGGGTGGCACACTTGATTTAGGTCCGTCCTTAGGAAATTTCACTGGACACTTTGGGCAGTATCTGAATTTAGTCCTTTCCATTACAGGTGCATTCTCTGGTGCCGAGGAGTGGGTGAAGGCCCGAAGTAGTCGACCGTGGATCTGAAGCAGAGGCGACCAGACACTTGGAACTGACGATAGATACAGTGCTTATTCAACTGACATGGCAGAGGGAAAAGAATGGGCCCGGAGAGAACACCACGCAGGGTTGATCCGTTGCTCGAAGGAACACATCTGAACCCAATGGTGAAGAAAAACAACAATGGAGCCGATGCCCATGTGTATTACAAATCATGGTTGTGGTCGCTATACGTTGTGACTCGAAAGTTCGCAGAAGAAAAAAACGTACACAAGTCTAAGCCCAACACTAGATTGCAGGAGTGTGCACAGCATGAGTTTCTACAGCTACAAATGCCACGAATACACACACACACACACACACACACACACACACACACACACACACACACACACACACACACACACACGCATACACTGGATCCAAAGTATGGATACCATGAGTTAGAATTTAAAAGGTACATTGTTCACTATATTATTTTAAGAGTATGGGGCGGGTCCTGCTTTCATCAGGTTTTAAATGTAATGTTGGGCCGCTCAACACATATATGTGAAGTAACTCACAACTGACAAGCAGATTCGGATCGATTGTTTGGGGTTGTAACATGGTTAGAGATGATCCTACCACTTTTTTAATGTACATCTTAATATTCACTTTCCTGCTTTACGTACCTATAAATAAAGACCTATTCTTCATAAAAGGGATACCCTGCCTCATTGACTTTGCCTATTTACTGTATCATGCTGTACCTATTTTTACACAATACCACATTCTTAAGAAAGCTTACACTGCTCAACGTTGCTTCCCCAGGAGAGTTGCGTACTGCAAGCGACCCATTTTGTAAACCCCTCTGGGTAGAACAAAAAGAGCCATCTCTCAAGGGAAGGCGGTTCTGGAAAGAAAAGACCCTCAATCAGCCACCCCTACCTCTGCAGGAAGTGCTCCATCAAACTCCCATGGGCCTGTGGACTCTGTGTTTACCTCCTGGATGGTGGGTATCTGGTTGCTCGCTGCTGCGGTCTCAGTGTTCTGTAGCTTGCTAGCTGCTTCCAATGCCAGAGCTTGAGGTGTTTTTGGAAAGATCAGATGGCGTTTCTTCTGAAGAGATCTGAAATGCTAAGTGTAAACATGCATACAAAAAGATCATGTCTTTTCACATTTAGAGAACATGGGAAAAGTAGGACTTTGCATATTTAAAGCAGCCATTAGGGATTAGTACATAGCAGCCACTCAAGAACAAGTAAAAAACGACATATCGGCAATGTCAACAGCTTTACCTGCAACTATGTACTACTGTACAGAAGATTCACATCTCTGAATCAAAATGGGTGTTACCTGACGGAGACTCACAGAAGGCAATCTCAGAGCAGTTTTACAAATGTTTACAGAGTAGTACACATGCCGGAGGTGACCACAAAGGCTACGCTTTTGACTGGTGCCTTGAGGAGCACATTTGGATGTCACATTGTGGTTCAATTTTTGCTGCCCACTTGGACCCCATGCATCAGGCATTTGTGAAAATTGGCTCAGGGTGGTTCAACTGTGAATTCGCGCTTGGAGCTGTCCATATCTGCTATTGTCCGTTCATCCATAATGCATATTACTAATCTGCTAAACGGTTAGCTTTACACATACCCAGCTGCTTGCCCTGGTGCACAATGCTCATTGTTTACCTGTGGCTTAGAGTCCTAAACTCCATCTTGCCTTCATGTTGGGAAAGTTTCCTCCAGGCTGAGCCTGGTCTTAAGTGCACTCCTCTGCTTTGCAGCTGTGGGGCTGAAACCCTGCTTTTCCACTTCATCCATTGCTCGCCTCGAATCAAACTACAACTTCCTTTTACAGCAGTAGCATATAAAAACTCTTTTCATTATATTAGCACTCACTCCTGTAGGTTGCGCCTCTTCGCCACTGCATGGAAACTACAGACCAACTACTGTGGTATCAGCAGATCCCCGGTGGTTCAGTTGGGGGGGGGGGGGGGCTAGCTCCTCACTGGTAAACCCTTAGAAACGCCACTAGGTAGTCCGCTGTTCCCTTCAGTCCCTTAAGGTCAGTTGTTACTGTGTATGTATCTTTTTTTCCTCACTTACAGCTGGTGCTTGCATATTTCCTAGGTTACGGCCTTCTGGGATGATCCAGTCCTGTTTTCATATTAGCTTACCCAGTCCAAAAAGATGGTGAAATCCATGAGGTATATATGAAAGCGGTACACAATCACAAGGTGCTCTTAAGCGGATAAGGCATGTGCCGCTCACAGCGCATGTCCTGGCCCGGACGCATCCAAGGTAAGCCGGAAGGTGAGATCAGCAGAAAGTGGTTGCCAAGATGGAGCATGTGCAATGGACGGCTTGGCAACAGCCTGATGGGAACTAGCCAGGTTCCTGAAGCTTACCACAAACCGGGCCGCCAAGGAACACCGTTTTGAAGGTCCACCTGCGAGGAAGTAGATCTGTAAGAAAGCAATATTTTCAGCCGTGCACGTGCGGCACAAGGAGTTAGGGGAGCGAGGAAGCCAAGAAAGGAAGGACACAGGAGTATGCGCGATTCAAACCAGGAAGGACAAGCTTGTAGTTATTGACGAGGTGATGGCACCACCAATCTGTGCACACAAAAAAAAAAACATATTTTCGAAGATGAGACAACCAAATTAGATCGCGCCCCTGTATACAAGTAAACATGCCGTACGTAACATTAGGCAAATGTCTAAAGGATAGGCAGCGCTGGCTTCGTTTCCTCGTTCTCTTTTGGTGCCACGTTAATTTTGCTTTGACGGGCGGTGGGGAGAGGGAGGGGTTTGGGATGAGGGGATTTGTTTGATCAAGCCTTGGTCCACTTTCTGGATCCTTTGAGACCCAAGGGAGGAGTATAAATCAGTGTACTGAATCACACCTTCGAGGATAGATTGTTGTTATAAATCTGTCATTTCCCTTCCGCGTAATGTGGCACAGTACAGATGTGTGTTCACTAACTGAACAATACTGCCACCTTGTGCCCGTTACCTTGTCCTGCGGCTGCCCGCACACCTGTTAAAGTACTAAGGTAAAACGATATCGTTTGGATCCTTACCAATACTCTGACCAAAATAGGTAGGATTTTTGAGGTTCACGGTAATTATGCTACTGGCATCATTAGAATTTTCCTCTTGCATACGAGCTTTGCAAACATGTATAAACATGGCTATATAACAGATCTAGTCAGTAAGTCTTAACCTACTCACCATACAAGCAGAAATAGCCACAAAATACAGTGCGAGATAGTTTGGTGGATAAATGCCCCTACTGCGAAAATGTCTGCCAGCCCAATTAGATGAACTGAAGTGAAACAACAACTCCCAAAATGCAATTTTTTGGTAAATAAGTAACCAGGACTGGACAGTGTCCCAATAACTTGGAGTCGCCTGATAACCACACTTTTTACTTCTCCCATCGGCGTCCTCCCTCCCATGATCACCCACACCACAACAGACTTATAATGCAATGAAGAGTGCTGCAAATGGCGTTGAGGTTTCACTGCTGCACAATTGGACAAGGAAAACAAAAATCAAGATTGCAAACATTTGGCTGCAAACTTATCTCTAAAGTTTATCCCAGAATGTGAATGGGGATCAAAGTCCCAATGAGACTGTGTTCTGGTGTATTGAACTGTTTGCAGCCCAAAACAGGTTTTGTAACTCCGATTAATGATGCCTCAGGGACACATGCCTATATGAAAATATAATCATAAAACTTATCAGCATAATTGCAAGGTCGAGGGGGAACCGAGATAGCTCAAGAAGCAACATTTTAAACAAGCATTGGCATAGCCAATAGGTCTCGCCTTTGGGACCTTAGAAGTGGTTAGTCATGCAGCGAGGGTAGGAGAGGACTGGGGCAGTGCGCTCAGGTACTCTACTCGTGGAGGGTAGGGAAGAGGTAGACTGCTTAAAACAATCGCAGGCATCGTTATCGAATGCTCTTGAATGGTGAACCTCTGCCGTGTTCAAACAGCTCTCACATATTGCACTTGTCTACAAAAACACCGGGGGGCAGCAGCTTTATGTACCCATTATAGTTATTTTTTTCTATTAAACACTGAAAAGCAAAACAACTTGAGCTGCAATCTTTCGAGCAAACGCATACAAATAGTTGAAATTGAAAAACAGTGCGTTCTACTTATTAAAAAGGCAGTGCTCGTTTTCAAAATATGTATTACTTTCTATATATTTTTAATTTGCATTACAATATTGAAGTACATTTATTCTTTAAAACGTAAAAACCTTCACATGTTTACCAAACATTCAAAGACGTGTAGCACCTAGTCCATTGCTAAAAGTTAAGTGGATCTTATATTTTCAAATAGGAAGGTAAACAGTAACACAATAACGATTTTACAACTTCGAGGAATTTAAAAATGTTGGAAGATGTATTGAACACATCTCTCTCACTTGGACTGCAAATATGAAGGGGTATAAGGCAAACGGTGCTACTCTAATCCAGCTATGCAAGAGATTGAATAGAGCTACAAAAACAGGTGGCTTATAGTAAGTATGGTGCAAGAGACTCAATTTTGGCAGCATACAAAAAGTTACGTTTCGTAGCTGAGTCGAACAATCCATAAAAAGTCCAAGTGTTTTCTTTTTCTGCGAGGAAGAATAAAATGTCCTGTTTTCTTTTTAGACCAGCTGAGTATGGAGCTGTATTAAAAACGGATGTGATACTGCACCAACGAGACGAACGGAAAAAAAAACAGAAGAGAAACGCCGTTTCATTTTACATGTCAATAAAAAGCTTTTCTTCATGTCACAAAAAAAATGCTAATCGTTTCTCTGCATCAGTTAATGTAAAATCAGACAACTTTGCAGAAATACTGCCAATAAGTCGACCTGAGCCATATCCCCTTTCAATAATATTTACTTAAGAAGTTTTGAATGCAACACAGCAGAAAAGGAGTGCGTGCATCGTAACAAAGGCAGCTGAATTTGTGACCTCAAACCACGTATTTCCGTCTTCGGTTACATTCACTCTCAGAAAGAGCGTGTTCCGTGGACTTCAATCAGTCTTAGTGTTGAGAAAATAACACCCACTTAAAAGGACATGGCCTTAATTTATCCCGTGCTACTTGCAATACGCTTATTAAATTGCATTGCCCAGTTAGAAAGGGTTTCTGTAAAATCCAGTTACGGTGTGGGTCGTTTGGCGCTGGACTACATGCAGTGAAAAACTATACGTTTATATTGGTCAAGTAAAACCAATACCAAATGAAAACATTACAGTTAAGTGGCTCAAAGATGCAACATGAAAGCAAGACTACGAATCATAGTATCCAAAGTGCTATTGGGTAAAATGATAACCCTGGTTGATTGCAACATTAGGTTTTGGGGCTCGGGCCATGTTGTAATCATTTACGGTCATTAAAAGTTCTAACTGGAATTACCAAAGCAAAATCAATCGTTGCCCCAAAAAACAAGTGCATATTCCAAGAACCTCGATTTACAACTGAGCCAAGGAACTTCAGCCAGGAAGAGCAGCACGCATGACAGGGACAATATAACCAAAACAAAAGCATGTCAGTTGATAAGAGCTCCCTTTACATTCTTCCGGTGTCGAGTGACATTTACATCGTGGTCGCGGCAATCACGCGTGTGGCGCAAAGGTCTGTCCTACTAAGAAGGAAAGAGTCGGGGGCGTGCTCAGTATCGTTGACTTAAGAACACAGCTGAACGACAAAAATATTAAAAGACGCAGGTTGTGTCACTTCCTCCGGAAGGAAATGGATAGTTATTAGAATCAAATAGTTAATTAAAAAAAAAATTACATAATGACATGTAATGTTTTGTTCGTGACAGACAATAGTTTGCTTGCTCTGCGACTGCACAAACAAAACATCCAGAATATGACTGAAAGCATGCACTCCCCATAATCCCTCCCCTTTCAACTACATAACGGATTCTAGAAAACAAACAGATCCATGCCTTAACTCGGCTGCACCGTTATATCAAAGGTCGTCAGATTATCGCCTGCCAAAGGGCCATGAATCTGTCAGTTTTCTCAAAACAAGAAGTACACAGTACCCATATATTGCGTGCTTAAAATGCACGTATCGAAAAGGAAGTCACGGCTCTCGTTAAAATGAAACTACCTCAACTTTCATAAGTTGCAGTCTGAGACAAGCATCCTCTTCTTAGATGCAGACACAATAAAAAGCACGCCTGTGCATACAAGGGGGCTAAGAAGGGCGGAGTAGCCGCACTGTGGGATCTGAGAGCGTGCTGGCAGAGGTCCCAGACTAAAACAAGCGCGGCCGCAAAGGAATGTCAGGAATGCAGCTGGCATCCGGCCACGCTGCTGCTCGCTCCCGAGCTCCCTAGGCCAGGGGAGTTAACATTTGGAGAGAAGGCAGGACATGCACCCGCCTTTGGCCAATTGCGTGCTGTCTTTCTTAGAAAGACGCACGCAAAGGCCAATAGCTTGTGAGGGAAAAAAAAAACCACACGCACGGGCGTGTGGTCGGAGTTGGAAGCCCTTACTAGAAGCCTTGCAGAGCAACGCATGCACGCTGGCTCAGGCGAGACCTAATAATTGGCCTTGCCACTGTCTCGGCAGAAGAATGACTCTTAACACAGCCTCCAGTAGGCGGCGCTGCAGCTCAGGTGTATTTGCCTAAACTGCCCATAAAAGCGGTAGGGCGCAAAGGTACAATACTTAGGCAGAAGTGCTGCTGCGAAATCGGTAGCCTACCGCCTACACCGCTAGAGGCTGTGCAAGTACGTGTCTGTCCCCAACCCAGCAGCACAAATGGATGAATCCATCACTATTCTTATGTCACAGTGAAAGATTCCGAAACATTAAGTGCATTTGTATAGGGCATTCCCAATATTTGTATGCAGACATATCAACTTTTCAGGACTGAATATCAATGTATTCGTATAGCTTTGTAAACTTCCTTAGCCGGTCAAGCCGGTGTGGGGTAAGGGTGTTCTCTTGGTGGAAATGTTAGAAGAGTGCTGCATTTTAAAGGAGAAGGTTCCAGTAACTATGGTCAAAACTGGATAACGTTTAGAATCTACTTTACCCATGAATTTAAGAGAAAAAACAGTTGATTTAAAAGCACGGTGAGTGAGCAGCATTGGTGAGAACCGACCTTTGGTAACTCTTTCTGGTGGATCCTCCGATTGCAAAGTCTACCCCTCTATTACTCCAAAAGCCAAATTGGATCCAGAAACTTTGCAACAGCTCCCGGCAGCAGCTGGAGGCACAATCAAACTATATGCCTACTCCAAACACCCTCTGTATGGGATGGCACTCAGCCACGTAAAGGGGCCACCCCTACATGCAGACTTCAGATCATCACCATATTTTCTGCACCCTTAGACGTGGAGCGTCTGGCAATACAGAAACAAGACTCTGGAAAATCTAACTTAGGCCCCTTTTAAAAACAAAAAGTCCACTACACTGAAAGGCACGGAGGGCGAGTGGTGAGAAAACTGCGGTTAGAGATCCGACAAAAGGGTTATGTTACTTACCCTGTAAGCATCTATTCTTGGCATGTAGTGCTGTAGATTCACATGCTTTGCATAAGTCTGCCATCTCGTGTTTGGCTCGGAAGATTAAAAGTTGTTTTTGTTCCAAAAAGGTTTCTTCGAGTCACAAGGCTGTGTGATTCCTCCTCTTGGTAATACTGCGCATGGTCATCGACGCCATCTTCAGATTGTTTTGCCGTGGATAGGTGAGAATGTCAGAATGCTGTATATGTTACGGGCCTCATGGGACACAGATATAGGACCCATAGACTATGATGACTGGTACGAGGCACTCCAATCACCACGGGGAGTCGCAATCCCCACCCGACCATGGTATATACAATTTAAATACTTACACAGGGTGTACTACACTCATCATAGACTATGGCGGGCTGGAATGATCGCCTCTCCCTAATGTCTCCGCTGCCACACAGAAGAGGGCACTTTCCTACATACTGTCTGGAGGTGCCCCACTCTTGACAGATTTTGGCGGGGGGTTCTACAATGCCTATCCGCAGTCTTAAAATGGGATATTCCTCGATCTCCCAAACTCACACTCCTGCACTGCACAGATGAAACTGGGGGTAATCATTATAAAAGACACTTATTATTCATGGGCCTGACACTAGCAAAAAGGGATATTGCACAACACTGGAAGGATGAAAACCCCACTTGCGTATCGACATGGAAGGATAGCATGGATTGTGCCATGGAGCTTGAACGGCCATGTTCATTGCCCGGGGGTGTCCTCACAGGCACACTAAAATATGGAAAGAGTGGGCCACATATAGGAACATACCCTTGGAGATGCACACCACAAAAGATAATTTATTACTGCCTGAAGTGGGAAGAAACCGTTAAGAATTGAGGGTTTACACTGTCACTTAACACCAGCAACTGTGACGCAAGTAATAACGAGTTATGGGCAAGTGACTAGGCGCAGATTCGGGTTTGGCTGGATGCGGTTGTTGATGTTGTTTTTGTGTAATGCACAAGTTACTAACTTGTGTAACGATATATCTGTAAGAGACAGTAGTTAGTGACAGATTCCTTACCTTAGAATATCCCCAGGCGTCAGGCTGGATCCGGAAAGTTTTTGCGTAGCAGTACCATTGCGCGTCGGTAGGCGGCGTCGTGATCGCCGGGATGACGTTACGGGCAGTACTTAGACGCCACCCCTGCGCGCTGACGTCAGTTCTGTACACGACTTTCCGCGCCAGGAACGCAGAGCCATGCAAGAAGCTGATAAAGGTGTCTGAAAAATACTAGGGCCCTGAAAGGGATGTCCTTAACCCTAGAAATCAGTTCGCAGAACGGGGAGGATGGGTGGGGCGGTAAGGAATCTGTCACTAACTACTGTCTCTTACAGATATATCGTTACACAAGTTAGTAACTTGTGCATCTGAAAGAGACACGTTAGTGACAGATTCCTTACCTTAGAATAGATACCCCAGCAATACCAACCCCGGTGGTGGGTCTGCGAACAAAGATCAGACAAGGAAGTCCCGGAGGACAGAACGGCCAAAGAAGCCGTCCCTCCGGACCGGACTGTCAAGGCAGTAATGCTTTGTAAATGTGTGCAGCAAGGCCCACGTAGCTGCCTGACAGATATCCTGCAGCGGAACACCGCGGCCTAAAGCCGTGGTAGCAGCCGTTGCCCTGGTGGAATGGGCACGCAGCCCAACAGGAGGCTCCTTCTTAGCCAAAGAATAGCAGGCTTTGATAGACAAGGTTACCCAGCAGGAGATGGTTCGCTTGTGCACCGCCCGACCTTTTTTGGCACCCACGTAGCCAACAAAGAGCTGGTCATCCACCCGGAAGTGTTGTGTGCGGTTGATATAAAAGGAAAGCGCACGTTTTGGGTCCAGACGGTGGAGCCTCTCTTCCTCTCTGGAAGGATGCGGAGGCGGAAAGAAGGTGGGCAAAGTGATGGTCTGCCCAATGTGGAAGGCAGTAACCACCTTTGGCAAGAAGGACGGACGCGTCCTAAGATCAACCTTGTCTGGATGGACAGACAGAAAGGGAGGTTTACATGATAGAGCCTGGAGCTCACTCACCCGCCGAGCGGAGGTGATGGCCACCAGAAAGGCTGTCTTCAGAGTCAGAAGACGAAGAGGACAGTTATGTAGAGCTCAAAGGGAGCGCACATAAGAAAGGTAAGAACCAAGTTCAAGTCCCACTGAGGCATCACAAACGGAACAGGAGGGAAGAGGTGTGTAATGCCTTTTAGAAACCTGTTAACAACAGGGGACTTGAAAAGGGAGGGCTGATCAGGAAGCCTGAGGAAGGCCGAGATGGCACAAAGATAGCCCTTGATGGTACCCAGGGCAGAACCCTGTTGGGCCAGGGAAAGAAGGAACAGAAGAACCTCAGAAGAGGGGCAGAAAGGGGATTCACAGCCTTTGCTGTGCACCATGCCACAAACTTGTTCCACCTGCAGGCGTATACCACCTTAGTGGAGGGACGCCTGGCTGCCAGAATCACATCACAAACTTCGGGAGGCAAGTCGAAAGGAATCAACTGCCGCCGCTCAATCTCCACGCAAGCAGGTGGAGGATGGACAGGTTCGGGTGGAGGACTGTCCCCTGCTGCTGCGACAGAAGATCCTCCCGAAAAGGCAGACGGATCGGGGGATCTACGCTCATACTGAGTAGCTCGGGATACCAAACTCTTCGAGCCCAGTCCGGAGTAACAAGGATGACTTGGGCCCGGTCGTGCCGAATCTTCTTCAACACTCTGGGTAGAAGTGGTATAGGCGGAAAGGCGTACAACAGACCGCAACTCCACTCGCGACGAAAAGCGTCGCCGAGCGAGTGCCGCCTTGGAAATTCCAACGCGCAGAACTGATGACATTGCGCGTTCTCTTCGGTGGCGAATAGATCTAACCAAGGCTCTCCCCACTGTAGAAAGAGTCCTTGCGCCACTTCCGAGTGAAGACGCCATTCGTGATCCATCATGCACCTGCGGCTGAGTTCGTCCGCCCTGGCGTTCAGGGAACCTGCCAGGTGTTGAACCATCAGGAACATGCCCTGATGTTCCAGCCATGTCCAGAGGCGCAGAGCCTCCTGACAGAGGGTCCACGACCCCACCCCGCCTTGTTTGTTGCAGTACCACATGGCGGTGGTGTAGTCTGTGAACACCTGCACTACCTTCCCTTTGACAGAGGGAAGGAATGCCTTGAGTGCAAGTCTGATCGCCCGGAGCTCCAGAAGGTTGATATGGAGCCGGGACTCCGCCGGAGACCAGAGGCCTCTGATCTCCGCCTCTCCCATGTGACCGCCCCATCCCAGAAGGGACGGTCCGTCACAACTGTGTGCTCTGGCTGGGGAAGGGAGAGGGATCTGCCCATGACCCATTGCCGGTTCGAGGGCCACCACTGCAATTGTTTTGCAGTCCCCTCCGAGATCTGGACGTGATCGGACAGGTTGCCCTGGTTCTGCGCCCACTGGAACTTCAGGTCCCACTGCAGAGCCCGCATATGCCATCTGGCATGATTGACCAGCAGGATGCAGGAGGCCATGAGGCCCAGCAGCCTCAGGGTCATCCGTACCGAAACCCAGGATAAAGGCTGAAAGATCGGAATCATAGCCTGAATATCCCGGACTCGCCGTTCGGGAGGAGAGGCCCGAAACTGCGTCGTGTCCAGAACTGCTCCGATGAAAAGGAGCTGTGGAGAAGGAATCAGATGCGACTTCGGCACATTGATGGAGAACCCCAGCGAGTGCAGGAGTTCGTCCGTAGTCTGGAGGTGGGAGACGACTGCCTGGGACGAGCCCGCCTTCAGCAGCCAGTCGTCGAGGTAGGGGAAGACTGGAACCCCTGCCCGGCGCAGATGAGCTGCGACCACCGCCATCACTTTCGTGAACACCCGAGGGGCACTTGTAAGGCCAAAGGGGAGCACGGTGAACTGAAAATGCTCGAGGCCTACCGTGAACCGCAGGTAACGCCGGTGGGCCGGCAGGACGGGGATGTGAAAATAAGCGTCCTGCAAGTCCAACGCTACCAACCAGTCTCCAGGGTCGAGGGCAGTCAAGACCTGAGCTAGGGTGAGCATCTTGAATTTCTCCTTCCGGAGGAAGCGATCGACGTTCCGGAGGTCCAAGATAGGACGCACGTCCTCCTTGTCCTTTTTGGGCACCAGAAAGTAGTGGGAGTAGCAACCACGCCCTACTTCTGGGGTCGGAACATGCTCGATGGCCCTCTTGGCCAAGAGGGCCGTAACTTCCTTCTGCAGAAGCACCAAGTGATCCCCTGACATGCGGTGGAATTGAGGTGGCATGGCTGGGGGGGGTGGTCTCGAAGGGGAGGGAGTAGCCCCTTCGGACAATGTCCAAGACCCACCTGTCCGAGGTGATGGGACGCCAGTGGTGAAGGTGATGGCGGACCCTGCCCCCTACTGGCGTGCTGTGCACCTGAAAGGAAGGACTAGGAGGGCTTGGAGGCCGCGGACGGGTTGGAGGTAGTGGCCTGACCCGCACGCTGGTTGCCCGAACCGCCATGGCGGTATCCACGTTCTCGGCCACGCGAAGACGCTTGCTGCGCGGGCCGGTGGCTGGGCAGCTGACGTGACTGGGCGCCCCTTCCGTGGCCACGAAAGGGGCGAAAAGCAGAGGTTAGCGGAGGGCGTACAACAGAAAGGCCCAGGGACTTGGCAGTAGCCCGTGAGTCCTTAAAACGCTCCAGCGCATGGTCTGCCTTTGAACCAAAAAGACCGACTCCATCAAAGGGCATGTCCATGAGTGTATTCTGGACATCACCTGAGAAACCAGTTGTTCTCAGCCAGGCGTGGCGACGTAGCGCCACCGTCGTTGCAAGCGATCTGCCCAGCGAGTCGGCGGTATCAAGGCCACAACGTATGGTGTATTTAGCCGCATCTCGCCCTTCCGCAATGGCGCGGGTAAGCAGTGTCTGGACCTCCTCAGAACACTGCGGCAAAACAGCCGCCACCGAATCCCACAGGGAGTGGGTGTATCGGCCCAAAAGGCAAGCGGTGTTGACGGACCGCAAGCCAGCACTGGAGGAAGAAAAAGCCTTCTTCCCAAATTGGTCCAGGCGTTTGGATTCCCTATCCGGAGGGGTGGTAGGGAAGGCGGTTTGGGAGGCAGAGGCTTGGACAACCAAGCTCTCGGGGTGGGATGTTGGGAGAGAAACAAGGGGTCGCCCGGAGCAGGGCGATGGCGTCGGGCCACGTTCCTATCCACAGGAGCCCCTGTGGTGGGCTTGGACCAGGCACCCAAAAGAACGTCAGTGAGTGAATCATTAAACGGCAGCACAGTCTCCGAAGAGGAAGCTGCCGGCTGAAGCACTTCCGTCAGGAGATTAGTCCTGACAGCCACAGTAGGCAATTGGAGATGTAAGGCTCCAGCTGCTCTACGCAACACCGTTGCAAAATTAGCTCCCTCCTCCGTAGCCACGGGAGGAGACAGCATGCCAGTGTCAGGGGAGGTGTCTAGACCACTGGCATCCCCAAGTTCCTCAGCCCAGTCCGGATCATACTCACACTGTTGTGTGAGAGGGTCCTCAGACCCCTCCCAGCTCTCTTGGTCCTCCTCAGGTTCAAAATATGGAGGAGGAGGTACATTTGGGATCCAAGGTCTCATCGGCGCCGGAGTCGAGCGACGTCGGTCCGGCTCCATGTCCGGAGCCGGAGAGAGCCGGGGACCGACGCCGTCCGGAGCCCCGGACGGCGTCAGGAACGGCACCGGGGACAATCGGCGGAGGCGTGGTTAGGTCAACCGGCGTCGATGGGGGTTGCGGTACCACCGGAGCCGGGATCGAGGCCGGGATGAAGGCTGGTGGGACAGGCGGCGCCGAGACCGGAGTCGACTGCGACGCCGGGGCAACCCCATCAGGGCCCGCGGGGCCCGAAGGCGCACCGGAGGGACCTTGAGGCCCGAAGAGGCGGGCCATGGCCGACAGGAATTCCTGTATTTCGGCCGGAGTCGCCCCCGTACCCGGAAAGGACGGGTAATGCGGGGGCAGCTCCATAGGCATGTCCGGGGCCGCGGGGACGGTGCCAACTGGGGCCTCAGCCGAGTCGCGAGACCGGCGAGGCGAAGTCTTAGAGCGATGACGCTTCTTAGACTTTTTGTGCTTCGACTTACCCGAGGAGCGCGAAGACTTGGACTCCGACGACCGGCGGGGACTCCGCGACCGGCCCCTCGACCTCTCCCGGGACCGGGGCTTGGTGCGGCGCGGAGCCGACTGCCGGACCTCGAGTAGCTTTCGAGACCGCTCTCGCAAAGCCTTCGGGTGAAGTTTCCGGCAGTCAGGGCACGACTTCGTGTCGTGGTCTCGGCCGAGACAGAAGAGACACTCTAGATGCGGGTCTGTGATCGACATCATTCGACCACAGGCGTCGCATGGCTTGAAGCCGGGCATCCCTACGACACCTAGGAGTTGATAAAGACTCGAAAAGAAACAGTGAAAAAATTCACAAAAAAGTTAGTCAAAAATTGACTAGGGCACTGCTCTTCCCGGATCTGCGCTTACTGGCGCGGAAAAAGAAGAACTGACGTCAGCGCGCAGGGGCGGCGTCTAAGTACTGCCCGCGCCGTCATCCCGGCGATCACGACGCCGACGACGGACGCGGAGCCGCACGACGCCGCCTACCGACGCGCAAGGGTACTGCTATGCAAAAACTTTCCGGATCCAGCCTGACGCCTGGGGATATTCTAAGGTAAGGAATCTGTCACTAACGTGTCTCTTTCAGATCCTACAATACTGGATAAGACGTGGACTGTAATTTCTCTCCTTTTTCCAAATGTTATTATTCACATGTCCATCATCATATGGAAATCCTGTATGGACCTCTACAAATTCAATAAAATTTGTTTAAAAAGAATGCTGTATATGTAAGCATTGAGGTGTCCATGCATTAGTATGAAATAGTGTGGGAACTGCAACCTGCAGCAGGTTTTTTGGGAAGGAGGTAGGGTGCGCATGCGAATCTACAGGACTACATGCCAAGAACAGAGGCATACTGGGTAACAATCCATTCGAGGCATGGGTGATGTGGATACACATGCTTTGCATTGACTGTAAAGCAGTCCCTCTCCCTAGGCAGTGGTTAACTTGTGGGGGGTTGCAGTTGTTTGAAAAAGAGTTTTAAGTACTGCCTGACCAACATTGGCTTGTTGGCGTGCAAATACATCCATACAATAATGTTTCGTGAAGGTGTGTGGAGTAGACTATGTTGCTGCTTTGCAAATATCAGCAATAGGAATGTTCCCCAAGAAAGCCATAGAAGCTCCAATTTTTCTAGTGGAGTGAGCTTTTAGTGGAACAAGTAAAAGTCGTTTAGCTTTTGCATAGCATGTCTGGATGTATTTATCCATCTATCTTGAAATGCCAGATTTTGAAGTTGCCTTTCCTAAACAGGAAGGTGCAAATGCAACAAACAATTGTTTAGTTTTTCTAAATCATTTAGTCCTGTTGATGTAGTACGTCAATGTCCTTTTGACATCTAAAGTGTGTAATGCCCTTTCTGCAACTGTGTCTGGTTGCGGGGAAAAAAACAGGTAAATCAATGGATTGATTAATATGGAAATTAGAAACTACTTTTGGTAGGAATTTAGGGTTAGTTCTAGGCACTACCCTGCCCCTATGTAGTAGGAAGAAAGGCTCTTCTAGAGTTAACGCCTGAATTTCACCGCCTCAAGAGAAGTAATAGCGATTAAAAAGTTAAGTTTCCATGAAAGGTACTGCAATTGACAAGAATGTAATGGTTCAAAAGGAGGACCCATTAATCTTGTTAGGACATTGTTTAAGTTCCATGCTGGGGCAGGTGGAAGTCTAGGAGGAATTCATATTTTAAGTCCCTCCATAAAGGCTTTTATAACCGGAATTATAAACACCAATATGTGTTGTCTATTTTGAAGATATGCTGCAACAGCTGCAAGATGTAATCTTATAGAAGTATATGCTAATCCTGCAGTTTGTAAATGCAATAGGAATAAAATAGGTGTTTGTACCTTTCCCTGAAGAGGGTAATGTTTTGTTTGTGGTAGAACATAAAGCGTTTCCATTTTGCTGCATAACATTGCCTTTTAGTTAGTTTACGGGCCTCTTTAAGAATGTTCATAAATTCTTGAGGTAAATTTAAGTATTTCAATTCTAAGACTTCAGGAGCCAAAGTGCAAGATTTATTTCTTTGGGATGTCTTAGTGTTCCGTGGCTCTGTGTGAGAAGGTATGGGTTCAGGTGAAGCTTTCCGTGTGGGACTAAAGACAGTTCCATGAGTGTTGAAAACCATGGTTGTCGAGCCCATGTTGGAGCTATTAGTATCATGGTGAGAGAGGTCTGTTTGAGGTTTCTGACCACTAATGGAAGCAGTGGGAAAGGTGGAAAAGCATATCCAAATATCCCTGACCAGTTCATCCATACAGCATTGCCTTTGGATTGATGATGGGGTACCTGCTTGCGAAGTGTGGGCATTTCACGTTTTCTTTTGTTGGAAACAGGTCTATTTCTGGAAACCCCCACTTGTGAAAGTATGGTTGAAGAACATTGGGGGGAATCTCCCATTCGTGGACTTGTTGCGTTCTGCTTAGAAAGTCCGCAATTTGATTGCTTGTCCCTGGGACATATTCTGCTAGGAGATGAATGTTGTGATGTATTGCTAATCTCCATATTTTCTGTGCTACTTGAGATAATTGGAGAGTGAGTCTCCCCCCGCCCCTGTTTTTGTAACTAGTACATTATTGTCATATTGTCTGTTCGAATAAGACAACTTTATGTTGCAGGTGAGGTAGGAAGGCTTTGACTGCTAGCTAGATGAACAGCTTGGAGCTCTAGGTGATTGACATGGAGATTCATGCATTTGGAATCCCATATTCCCTGTATAGTGAGGTTGTGGAGATGTGCACTCCAACCTGTTAGGGAAGCATCTGTTAAGTATTATCTAGGGAACTGGGCACTGAAACGGCCGCCCTTCAGATAAAGTCTGAGAAATGTTTTGGCAGAAACTTGATTTCTGGTTTGAAAATGTTGAATAAACCCCTTCTGTGCTCATGACGGAATGGTTCCGTCATAAGCACAAGTGTGCTCATGACAGAACCAGTCCGTCATAAACACACTTGCAAAAAATCCCTCTGCTGTAAACAGTAGAGGGATTTTCCATGTTTTTTTGCCTTGGGAGGTGGGGAAGAGCTTCCCCAACCTCCCAAGGCATGGTTTTTGTTAGGTCTCGCCTACGCAGCGCGCATGCGCTGCTTAGGAAAAGACCTTTAGAAATCGATTCAGTTTTGCTGCCAAAAACGTGCACGCATTGCATTGCTTTGAATGGCAACGCGTGCACGTTTGGCGATTCCCTTGCGGGAGCGAGCTTTCAAGCCATCCGTTTGTAATTAACTTGCAAACAGATGGTTCCTGCTCGCACCCGCAAGGGAAACCGGCGCAGGCCCCCTCCTCTCTCCCCTCCCCCTGCTGCCGCCTCCTCTTTTTTTTTTTTTTTTTACCTTCAGCGCCAGGCGTGCGCGCTTGTTCAAGATTGAAACAGCTGTAGAATTGTCCCTAGCGGCACTCCTTACCTGGGCGATGTTTGTTGGTCTCAGATGGCTGGTCCTAGGTTCCAGGCCCCACGTTAGGATCCGTGCAGCCCACGTGCAGGGTGAGCTCCCGGGGGGCGCGGTCATACATCCCTGCGGAGTGAGAAGGCAGAGGCGCCGCTCCGAGCACGAGCCAGCAGGCACAGCAGGTGAGCGGCGCGAGCGGGCAACGTGGCGGCGCGGACAGGCAGACTTCAGGGGATCAATAGCACTCCGACCCACTCTGTCCATCAGATACCTGCTCCCCTGCAGATATCACTGCCTGGCTGCCGCGGTGCAGACGATGTTCCTCGTATGAAACTCAAGGGGGCCGGGGTAGGCAGAAAGTTGACAGAGCGGTGGGCAGCGAAACAGCAGGTCGTTTTTTTAAAAGGAAGCGTTGGGCACTGCAGCTGAGGGGTACTCCGTGTGCGCACCTGCACTAGCCTCCACACTCCCCCCTTGCCAGGACGGCAGCCTGTGCTTCTCTTGTGTTTGAGCTTGGCATGTGTGTGTTTCTGTGTGCATCCTGTAACCCTGGCGACAGCGGCAGCTGCTGGAACAATAGTGCGGCGTGCTCAGGCTCTTCTGTCAGCGGCAGAGCTCCGACTTGTTCTTTCTGCTGCTGTTTCTCTCTCTTCCCGTCGATTCTCTGTTTCTCCCATCTCTCCTTGCTCTAGAAGTTTCTAATGACGTGGAAGAGGTTCACGTGTGTGGGTGCTCAATTCCATGTGCACTGAAAAGCCTCAGCTCTGACACGCTATGGATTTCCTGGGGATAGAAGTGAAAAGCTTTAAAAAAAAAAAAAAAAAAAATCGTTAAATGGAAATCGTAAAGCTTTATCTGTGAAATGCCGTGAATAGACCTGGCCTTAATTATAACTGCCTGCTGCGTGACGCGATCATCGGAGTATTGTTTGGGTGCCTTCATCTCAGCATCTGCGGGGACAGCCGACACAGTTTCAGTAAAGCACGACACGAGATTTCCATTCAAAGTTTCCATCCTGAAAATCTACACCAAAAACACAGCGTATAGTGTTTCCGGACTGCTCTCTTGTCTCGTACATATACTCTCTAGTACGAAAAGCGGTCTCTTCCAAAAAAGAGTCCAACCCCTTCACCCTCCACCAGCTTTAATTCACAAGAGCTACCAAACGGAAGGGACATGCCCGGGCGGCGCCTGAAGCCGCAAGGAACTCGGCTCAAGGCGGCGTTGGGCGGTTCCATGTTTCCATGACACAATTATCAGTATGGGTAGGGTGCGCCTGGGTCTAGAGTCAAGGAGGGAGGAGGGCAACACAGGTGTAGGTTGGAGAGCTCGCTATACAAGCAGACAGCTGCAAGGGTCACTGGCAGAAGCCTAAACACACCTGAGCAATTGTTTACACATACAATTACTCCAGCATGGTGTACTTTCACATGGGGGTAAATCTCACAGGGGCAGGGAGTGGATTTCCAATGAGGGAACTGCCAAAGTTTAATTTGTAGGCAGCCACAAACCTTTTTCAGGTACGCTATCACCATGGATGTGGTTGTAGATTTTCTCCCGTCAAAGGCAGGAATGAGTTGCTGTCGAGGGTGGATACATGGAGGGACTACGTAGTCCCCAAAATTAGCGGGGGCTGTCCATGGGAACAATATTTTCCCTGTGAAATACAAAAAAGGGGGAAGTTTTAAAGTGCAAATGCACTTTATCTAAGTACTTACTCATGTGTGAACCTATCCCTGCTATGTTTACTCATCCATGTGTGTAGTTCTGTAAAGCTGCAACTGTGGAACCTTCACAGGTGTAGTCCTAAAACTGTCAGAGGATCACACAAAATATGTACATTTACTCCAAACATAGGGATAAACCTACTGGAGTAATTTTTTTGTATGAAATAGGGCCTGCAATGTTTAAATGCAATGTGTTATAATAGTATGTGTGACACATGCTCTCTGTTTTTCTGATCGCCATAGCACATTCTTTTCCATCATCCTGGATAATAATACAATAACAAAGGAGCTTGACAGCTGAGATGTTCTTTGTTGATGACAACTTCCTGGTCGGTAACACTGGGTGAATAATGTATTTAAACAAGCATTGGCATAGCCAATAGGTCTCGCCTTTGGGACCTTATAAGTATTTAGTTATGCAGCACAATATCCTTACTGCAACAGCATTAAATGTTGCATGGCTAAACACTTATAAGGTCCCAAAGGCGAGACCTATTGGCTATGCCAATGCTTGTTTTCCTTGCAATGACGATCGCATGCAAGGCACGCTGTTGTAATTACAACAAAAACGAAACGGAAACTTAGCTTCAGTTTCACAGTTTCCGTGCTCGTGGGGCTCTCAGCCCTCCGAGCACCGAAACACATGGGAGAGGTAGCGTTGGAAAGGGGAGAATCTCCCCATTCCAATGGTAACACTCCCTAGTGGATCCCTGCTTGGGGATCGCCCCAGGTGGGCAATCCCCAAGCAGGGATTCACCCACTAACCACCAGGGAGGGGGGGGAGCGGCCCCTTGGGCAAGGGCCTTTGCTCCCCCCATTTAATTTTGTCCCAGACAGTCTTTCTGCCCCCCCTGAGGAGCAGATGGGGGCAGAAGCCTAGTTTTCTACTAATTACCTAGTTTTCAGAAATGTGTGGGTTTGGTAGGTTTCCCTAGCTGGCCCGCGAGCCCGGGGCCAAAAACTCAGGTGACCCCCCCTTGCAAAAACAGGTTGTTTTGTGATAGGTAATTTTGATGTCTCCTGTAGGAAGCTGGCTCTGTATATACTAGGCCAAAATGAGGTATAGTGTGCACAGAGTCCAGTGGAACCCCAAAGGTAGGCAGAGGTAAAAGTAGATAGCACCTTACTCTCTATTTGTGGTAGTGTGGGCGAGCAGTAAGGCTGTATCAGAGGGCAGTGTTAAGCATTTGTTGTACACACTCAATCAGCAAACTATGTCACACACTCAGACTGAACTCAGACCAATTTTGTTTGTATAAAAATATTAGTTATTTTATTTCTAGAACCAAGCCAAGCCTGGCACAGGTAAGTGAAATAAATGCTTTGCAAAATATTATGCAGTATTTACACGTGAATGCTAGTTCAAATGCAGTTATTGTGAAATACAGGTAAGTCAAGGTATTGAAATTATTGTACAGATTACTTTTTGTTACTTTTTCTGCTCAGTGTGATATGCCTAGATATCACACTGGGACATTTCCTAGTGAAAAGGTAAGTAAAGTCAGTTTAGCACAATTGTAATTTTTGAGGTTTCCATACAAATCAACTCCCCACAGAACATTTTTCAGAGAAAAACAGTCAATAGGTTCCTATGGAGAGAAATGAAGTTAACTGTTACCAGGTAAGTACTCTATCTTTGGGGTTGAGTTTCTGGGGTTAGAACAAGGGTTCCATCAGGGTCAAGGATGCACTCTTGTTACACCCTCAGCGGCACTAGGGCGGCCAAGTGCAGAGTGCTGAGGCCCAATGTTATCCAATAGGGGATAGGGGGCCTCCGGTTGGTGGCTGCTTACGAGCAGGCCACTGGGTTGTGGGAGCCAAGCTCCTGGTGCGAGGCTCAGGGTAAAGGGGGATCCGAGTTAGCACCCAAAGTACAGCTGCAGCGGCGTAGAGGCGGCTGGGTGCAGGGTGCTGCTTTGGCGTCGGGTGCCCTGCTGTTTTCAATGGGGAATCTCTGTTTTGGTTTTTAGCTGCAGGCTCAGTCCAGGAAAACTTTCGGGAGGAACCAACAGCTGGGCAGGTAAGTTGGAGGACTCCGGGATGTAGGTGCACCTCGGGTTCTTTTGTCCAGGGAGCAGGGCGGCTGGAAGCAGGGGCGTCTTTTGAGGTTGGATTTCACCTTACCGGGCCACTCGCGGTTGGGGGGGGTCTCCGTGCAGAGGCTGCAGGCGACGTCGGGGAATCCTGGAGGGGTCAACTCACGGTGGACTCAGACTCTCGAGCGCTGGGGGACCTCCCTGGGACCAGTGGGCCACTTGAACTCAGGCCGTAGGCGACAGGTGCAGTGATGTTCCATGCGTCGTGTTTCTTTGTATTCAGCAGGCTTAGAGTCTGTCTTGTGAGTTTTCTTTTGAACAGAGCTGCTGTTCACAGGAGATCCGGTCTTTGTTAAAGGCAGTCAGTCCTCCCAGGGTTCTGGAGGTCGCTGGCTGCAGGACAAGGCGAGTTTTGGCGCAGGATCTCCGGATACTGCAGACGGGCTGGTAGGGCTGGGGCCAAGTCAGTTTTTCTCTGCAGTCTCCTCTGCTGGGAGTCTTCTTTCGTCCTTCTTCGTAGGTTGCGGGAATCTGTCTTCTTGGTTCAGGGCTGCCCCCTAAATACTGTATTTAGGGAGCGTTTTAGGGGTCTCGAGGTCAGTAGCCAATGGGCTACTGACCTTAGGGTGACTACACCCTTGGTGTGCTCACCCCACATGGGGAAGTGAGCGCAATCCCTAATCCTGATTGGGGAGTGCCTGCCATCTGCAAGATAGCGGGCACTGAAGAGTGGGCTTCACCTAGCCTTCCCCACCTGAGAGGTGGGGTTGGCAGAGGTGAGCACACCTTCTGGGCTGGCTAAATTTTCCTACCTGTCTTCCCGCCGAAAAGGAGGGTAGACAGGAAGGGGGCCTGCTCCTGGTAGCAGGAGAGGCTGGGGGTCACATTACAAAGGCTGCAAGGCCTTTGAAGCTCCCCTGCCACAGATGGCTCTTCCTGGCCTGGGGGAGGTGTGAACACCTCCACCCAGGAAAGGCTTTTGTTTTTGGGCTCAGGGAGCGATGGCTTCCACCCCAAGGGTCCAGAAACATGTCTTGTGGTGGCAGGCTGGTGTGTACTCGTCAGGGAACCCACCAGAGGCTGGTCGTTTTTCAGGGGGCATCTCTAAGATGCCCTTTGAGTGCATTTTTCATTAAATCCCACACTGGCATCATTGTGGGTTTAATGTGCTGAGAAGTTTGATACCAAACTTCCCAGTTTTCAGTAAAGCCATTATGGTGCTGTGGAGTTCGTAATGACAAACTCCGAGCACCATATACTCTTAATGGCATTACTGCACTTACAATGTCTAGGAATTGTTCTGGACACTGTAGGGGTACAGGGCTCATGCACCTGTACCATCACCACTGGTATAGTGCACCCAGCTAGAGGGCTGGCTGACCTATCCTAGGGCAGTGGGTTGTAGGCATGGTACACAGGGATGTGTGCCATGTTGACTCTTCACTTTGTTCTGCACCAAAACACGCAGCCTGCAATGGCAGTGTGTGTATGTAAATGTACAGGGCCTCCAAGGATGGCACAATAAGTGCTGCAGGCCTTAGAGGCCTTCCCTGGCCACAGTGCCCATGGTACCTTTTACAAGGGACTGACATGTGGCCAGAGAGGTTCCAATTGAGGGTACAAGGTACAGTTTTTGGGTAAGAACACAGGCCCTGGGAACCCGATTGGCAGGGACCCAGGGCACATCAAGTCAAAGTGCATCAGTAGTCTGGCAAAAAGTGGGGGGGTTACTGCAACAGAAACCCAGCTTCCTACATCTCCACAATACGATTTGGGTCCTAGCCTGTCGCAGGTACTTGGCCCACCAACACAAGTGAGGTACCGTTTTTATCAGAGACCTGGGGGAACGCTGGGTGTTAGGAAATTTGTCTCAGCTGGTGATCTCACAACTTTCCCACACAGAAACTTGAGAAAAATTTAGATTTTTTCAGCAAGGTTTGCCGGGGATTCTGGGTAGGAAAACATGGGGGGGGGGGGGGGGCGGTGAGAAAGTGCCCTCTTTCTGCATGGTTGCCCCCACGTTTTGTTGACGTGCTTTGACTGAGTGTGCCCTGGGCTCCTGCTAATCGGGTACACAGGGCCTATGTTCTTTCCCCAAAACTGCATTGAAGCCTAAACCCAATTGGCATCTCTGGCCACAGGTCAGCCCCTGGTAAATTGTACCACAGGTACCCAGTGCACTGTGACCAGAGAAGGCCTCTAAGGGCTGCAGCACTTATTGTGCCACCCTTAGAGGTCCTGTACCATTACACTCACACACTGCCTTTGCAGGCTGCGTGTTTTGGTGCAGAACAAAGTGAAGAGTCAACATGGCACACATCCCTGTGTACCATGCCTACAACCCACAGCCCTAACATAGGTCAGCCAGCCCTCTAGCTGGGTGCACTATACCAGTGGTGAGGTTACAGGTGCATGAGCCCTGTACCCCTACAGTGTCGAAGTCCATTCTTAGACATTGTAAGTGCAGTGTCTGCCATTAAGAGTATATGGTGCTGGGAGTTTGTCATTACGAACTCCACAGCACCATAATGGCTACACTGAAAACTGGGAAGTTTGGTATCAAACTACTCAGCACATTACACCCACACTGATACCAGTGTGGGATTTAAAGAAAAATGCACACAGAGGGCATGATGCCCCCTGAAAACTAACCTACCACTAGTGTCCAGGCTGAGTGGCTGCTTTCAGGTGCCACCACCAGACATGTTTCTGGACCCCTGGGTCGAGAGCCTGCTGCTCTCTGGAACATGAAACAATGCACATCCTGGGAGGAGCTGCCAAGCCTCCTACCCTAGGATGGGCAGGGTTCACGAAGGGGAAGCTTCAAAGGCTTGCCGCCTTTGTGAGCTTCCCCAGGCCACTTGCTGCTTTCAGCAACTGGTCCCCACTGGTTCTGACCCCCCTTTTGGGCGGGAGTACCGGCGTAGTGAGGAAGAGAGGTGTGCCCACCTCTGCCAACTCCACCCCTCAGGTGGGGGAGGCGAGGTGAAGCACAACTCTCAGTCCCCGCCATCTTGCAGATGGGGGGACTTAGCCAACCAGGGACAGGCTCATACTCCCTCCCACTGGAGGGTGGCATAATAGGTGGTGTACCCACCCCAGGGAAGGGACCCATTGGTCCCTGCCTTTTACCTACCTGCAACGCCCCTAAATCTAGTATTTAGGGGCACCCCTGAACCTTGCTTCCTCAGACAAGAAGAAACTACAAGGAGAAGAAGAAGAAGGACCGAACAGCCGTGCAGCAGCTAACAAGAGGAAGTCGCCCACTGACTTGGCCCCAGCCCTACCGGCCTGTCTCCACCTCGAACCTGCTCCTGCGAAATCCCGGTGTGTCCTGCAGCCAGCAACCTCGAAAACCCCAGAGGACCTGCCTGCCTTCAACTACAAAGACTGTCGCCAGTGAACACCGGATTTGTTCATCTGCAACCTCTGGTTCCGGCCGGACACCGCGGATCCGCCCCACTCTGCACCCGCCGTCCACGGCCAGAGCTCGAGTGGGCAAACACCACGAGGAGGTCCCCCCGGCGATCTTAACCAGAGATCCGGTGACCCCTGACCTGACTCAAGCCTGCAGCCTAAATCCGGAAGGTCCCCCCCAACCGCGACCAGGAGCTGGTAAGAAGATCCGACCCCAAAAGGCACCCCTGCGCCTGACGCCCCACGGCCATGGGTGGCCAAACCGACGGTGCCTGGCCAAACCGACGGTGCCTAACCAACCCCTAACTTCCCAACCTACCTCTCGAAGTGGTGGACGCACCCAGAAGACCTTTGTCCCCAAGCCTGCAGTGCCTTTGCAAACCGGAGGTTCCCCATTGAAAATAACAGGGCGCCAGACGTCGAAACAGCACCCTGCACCCAGACGCCCTAGTGCCGCTGAGGGTGCACCTTTGGTGCTACTTTGTTTCCCCATTTGCCCTGAGCTAAAGTCCAGGAGCTTTGCTCCCACACCCAAGTGGCCTGCTCGTCAGCAGCCACCAACTGGAGGCCCCCTATCCCCCATTGGGCCTCAGCACTCTGCACCCGGCCGCACTAGTGCCGCTGAGAGTGTAACTAGAGTGCATCCTTGACCCTGGGGGACCCCTGAGTCTACCCCCAGCACCTCAACTCCCACTACCAAATACGTACCTCAAAACCAATAACAGTATTTTCCTCCATAGGATAACATTGACTGTTTTTCTTGGAAAGGTTTTCAAGTGTGGAGTTTGAAAACCTAAAGAAATTCTTTAAAATTGTACTATTTAACCAAAACGATTTTACTTACCTGTTTACAGGAAATGTCCCGAGTAGTATCCAGGTATACAACTCGGAGTAAGAAAAGTAATCTAAAAAGTAACTTACCTGGTATTTTACTGAAAAGCCCATTCAAGTCTATGTACTGTATTTATAAAGTATTGCATTTCTCTGCAACCATCCTGTATGTCAAAACAAAGTGCATATACCATTTCAATTCAAACTATTTACAAACTGCATTACTACTGTAAAGTATTTATTGCTTACCTGTGCCAGGCTTGCTTGGTTCTAGAAAATAAAATAACTAAAAGAATATTTTTATACAAAAACAATTGGTCTGAAGTTCAGTCTTTGAGTGTGTGAATTCATTTGCTGACTGAGTGTGTACAACAAATGCTTAACACTGTCCTCTGATACTGCCTTACTGCTCGACCACACTACCACAAATAGAGAGTGAGGCGCTATCTAACTTTACCTCCGCCTACCTTTGGGGTTCCACTGGACTCTGTGCACACTATACCTCACTTTGGTATAGTATATACAGAGCCAGCTTCCTACATTGGTGGATCAGCAGTGGGATATACAACTTTGCATTTGTTGGACTACTTGATTACCACCTGATCACACGACAGAACGCTTAAATTGTCTTTAGAATTCTGGTTTTCCAAATTCGCAATTTTTTGCAAAAATACTAAAAGTCTTGTTAGGGCCTTGGTTAAGTCCCTTTAGAATTTTAGAAAACTAAAAGTCACTTTAGCTAGGGTTAGAATTTTTTTTAACAATGTCTCAAAACAAGAACCCAGCTGTTAGTGAGAATAACCACAATGCCATAGAGGACATGGTTGAGGAGCTTGACCTCACCCCTTACCTTCACTTGTCTTTCAAGGAGGTAAGGTCCCTATGCAAACTTAAAAACATAACCATGGGGTCCCATCCCACCAAACAAAAGCTCCAGGAGCTGTTGGCTGGATATGCTAAGGACCACCCATCTGAAAATGGAGAAGACCAGTCAGATGAGGAAGGAGGGGGAAGGGGATGACCTGGTAGATCAACCCCCTCCACTTCCTAGGGAGAAAAGGGTTCAAGTACCCTTGACTCCAAGAATCAACCTCTCAGTACCTATATCCCACACAGGTGGATCAGGTACCACTGAGGACATTGAGGACAGCCTCGATGACTAGGACAGCCTTTTAGCAAGGCTGACCAAAAGACTGGATGTAGAGACCAGGGTGCTGGCTCTAGAAAGAGAGAGCAGAGATGGGCCTAGCACCCATCGATGGTGGCAGCAATTTACTTAATAAGGATAAAGAGCAATCTTGTGATCCTAAAATCCCCAAAGGGATTGTCCCTAAATATGAAGAGAGAGTGATGATATCACAAAATGGTTCACAGCCTTTGAGAGGGCTTGTGAAATGAGATAAGTGAAGAAGTCACACTGGGGGGCACTCCTTTGGAAACTGTTCTCTGGTAACTGCAGAGACAGACTCCTGACCCTTTCTGGGGCAGATGCTGGGTCTTATGACCTCATGAAGAGAACACTGATTGAGGGATTTGGACTCACAACTGAGGAATATAGAATTAGATTCAGGTGGGCTCACAAAACCCAAAACCAATCCTGGATTAACTTTGTAGACTACTCAGTTAAAACACTAGACGGTTGGTTAACTGGACACAATGTGCATGATTTCAATGGACTTTACAATCGGTTTATGAAAGAACATATTTTAAGTAATTGCACTAATGAAAATTTACATCAGCATTTGGTAGACCTAGGTCTAATTTCTCCCCAAGAATTGGGAAAGAAGGCAGACTACTGGGTCAAGACAAGGGTGACAAAAACAACCACTGGGGGGTGACCAAAAGAAAGGGGTTACAAAACCTCCCCAGGGGAAAGGTGGTGAGAATCCCCAAGATAAAAAGCCTGAGTCTTCAAAAGGGCCCCAAAAACAGGCACGGGGGTGGGTCCCAAAACTCTTCCCAGTCCAATAATAGGTACAGGGGAAAAAACTTTGATCCTTTAAAGGCCTGGTGTAACAACTGTAAGAAGTTGGGACACTTAACTGGAGATGCTGCTTGCCCAACCAAGAAGGCCCCTAATCCTACTACAGCTACTCCTGGTGTAGCAAGTCTCCAGATGGAATCAACAGTGTGCCAAGAGCAAATCGGGTTGCACACTGAAGCAGTTCTAGTTTCAGAAGGGGAAGTCGAGTTTGCCACTGTAGCTGTGTGGCCACCCAACTTAAAAAAGTACCCTTGGATTAATGGAACTAGGATAAAAGCTCTGAGGGATACAGGTGCCAGTGTCACTATGGTGAGAGATGCACTGGTTTCCCCTGAGCAATACTTGATTGGGAGAACTTACCCAGTCACCAATGCTGACAGTGTTACCACTAACCATGCAATGGCTATGGTGACATTAGACTGGGAGGTGGGGAGGTCGGGGGGGGGTGTGGGGGAGAAGAGTTACTGGCCTGAAACAGGTAGTGGTCTCTCCAAAGCTACCAGCTGCATGTCTACTTGGCAATGACCTGGGCTGAGGTTGAACTGAAAACCCATGCATCAATGCTGGATATCCCTGAATTGGTGTGTGTAAAAACAAGAGCACAGAGCAAGAGACAGGGTGAAAAAGAAGTGTTGGAGCCTGAAAGTATGGCCCAACCTTCCAAGAGAAAAGGTAAGAAGACTGGGGAACGTATAGTTTCTTACCTGTCGGTGTACTTTTGCAGCTTGAAGACTTTCTGGATTCACTATGCTGTGCATTACTCCGCCATCTTGTGGTTGGGTCCGGAATCGTATTTTTTCTCATTTTTTTTTTTTTTTTCGTGGCCCAGGTGGGAGGCAACGTCCCACCATTTGGTGTCCTTCGTGACGTCGACGCGCTTCCTGCGGAAGCTCCCACCTTTGGTCGCCATCTTCGGATTCTTTTTTTTTTTTGTTGTCCGCTTTGCTTGATCCCTTTAGCTATGTATGCAATTTAGCCTCCTTTGTCCTTATGTCTCATCTTTCTGGCGGAGGAGGGTGGGATCGCTAGTGAATCCAGAAAGTCTTCAAGCTGCAAAACTACACCGACAGGTGAGAAACTATACGTTTTGCAGCGTGAATCTATCTGGATTCACTATGCTGTGCAAAGACTTAGCAGCGGTTTTTCACTTATTGCGGTGGCTGGGTGGAAGATGAGCATTGGTTACTGAAAATGTGTTGTAAGACCTTCTGTCCTACTTGCGCTTCCTTGTTCATTTGAATATCCACACAGTAGTGCTTAGTGAACGTGTGCACTGAAGAACATGTTGCAGCTTGGCAAATGTCTTGGATAGGTGTGTTCGCTAGAAACGCAATTGTTGCTCCCTTCTTCCTTGTTGAGTGAGCTTGAGCTGCTCCTTTTAACTGTTGTCCTGCCTGTATGTGGCAGAGTTGAATTGTCTGCGCAATCCATCGTGCAATGGTATTCTTGGTGACTGGTCGTCCCAGAAAACTGCTGGCAAAGGAGACAAAGAACTGTTTTGTTTTCCTGCACTCCTTTGTCCTCTCCATATAGTGCATTACAGCCCTTCTGGCGTCTAGTGTGTGCAGCGCCCTTTAGGTTCGTGTGGAAGGTTTTTGGAAAAAACTTGGTATTTGGATTGTTTGGTTAATGTGGAACCGAGACACCACCTTTGGCATGAAGTGTGGGTCCGTCCTCATTACAATCCTGTCCTTGTGTATTTGCAAGTAGGGCTCTTGGAGTGTCAGCGCTTGCAACTCACTTACTCTTCGTAATGACGTGATAGCCACTAAGAAGGCTGTCTTTAGCGTGAGCATGTGCAGTGTAGTCTTGTGAATAGGTTCAAAGGGTGCCTTCATCAATTGAGTTAGCACTACGTTGAGGTTCCATGCTGGTATCCTCTTTGGGGGTGCGATTCTTTTCACCCCTTCCAGAAATCTTTTCACAACTTGAGGTGAAGAAACCTTTCCCCGTCTCTCCTCTTGTGTAGGCCACTACCGCAGCCAAGTGCACCCTCAGGGATGTGTAGCTTAATCCGCTTTGTAGCAGGTGTGTTAAGTATTTTAGTACCGTTGATTCCCTTGTGATCTTTCGTTGTAGATTCTCCTTGATGCACCATTTGGAGAACCTCTTCCACTTTGCTACGTAGCACTTCCTTGTGGAAGGTCTCCTTGCCTCCCTGAGTACTGCCATGGTACTTGGTGGTAATTTGAGGTGTGCAAATTCTAAGTCTTCAGGAGCCATGCTGCTAGGCTGAGGCTCTCCGGTTCTGGGTGCAGCACCCTTCCCTTCTGCATTGTTAACAGGTCCTTTCTTCTTGGGAACCTGTGTGCTGGTTCTTGTGCCATTTCCACTATCTGTGAGAACCAGGACTGTCTGGCCCACTGAGGTGCTATCAGTATTAGTGTCATGTTGCTGATTCTGCATTTGCTGAGTACCCTGTGTATCAGTGATATCGGGGGGGAAAAGCGTATGCAAATGTCTTTGACCAATCTATCCATAGCGCATTCCCTTGTGACCAATGGTCTGGTTGTCTGGATGCGTAGTGTTGGCATTTTGCATTCTGGTGTGTTGCAAATAGGTCTATTTGCGGTGTACCCCATTTCTGGAATAGCTTCTCTATTTCCTGTTGATTGCGCTCCCACTCGTGGGATGCCGACGTCTCCCTGCTGAGTCGGTCTGCTTCCACATTGTCCTTCCCCGGGAGATGTATTGCCAGTAGGTCTATTTTTAGTGGGATGGCCCATCTCCATATTTCCTGTGCTAGCCCTGATGGTGCCACCGATTGTGTTCCTCCTTGTTTGTTGATGTAGAACATGGTGGTTGTGTTGTCTGTTTGGACCAACACCCTGTTTCCGTACAGCTCTTTCTGAAAGGCTTTTAAGGCTAGGAATACAGTCTTTAGCTCCAGGTAGTTGATGTGTCTGACCGCATCTTGCTGCGACCATAGACACCTCACCCTGAGCTTGTTCATGTGTGCGCCCCACCCCAGCTGGGAGGCGTCCATTGTGATGGTCACTGTTTAAGTTGGTTGTGTGAATGGCTTCCCCTGTGATGGGTTTTCCTTGTTCCACCACGCCATTTCCTGATGCACTGCGTGTGTGACAACCACAAGATCTTCCCAACTCCCTGTTGCCTGTGACCATTGCTGCTGAATCCATTCCTGGAATGGTCTCATGTGTAGTCGGATATTTGGGACTAGGTGGATGCATGACGCCATCATTCCCATTAGCTTGCTCACCGTCCTCACTGTCAGAACTTGCCCCTTGCGGTAAGGACGTGTTTCCTTCAGTATTGCCAATGTTCTCTTCCTGCTGGGGAACACTTTGGCCTGTATGGTGTTGATCTCGGCCCCCAAGAATATCTTGATCTGCTCCGGTTGACGATTTTTCCCAATGAATTGAGAAACCCAGTTGGCTCAGTGTTTCTACGACCTGCTGGATGTGTTCTTTGCAGCGGTTGTACGAGCTTGCCTTTACGAGCCAGTCGTCGAGGTAGGGATATACGTGTATTCCTTGCCTTCGTAGGTGCGCTGCTACTGCTGCTAGGCACTTTGTAAACACCCTTGGTGCGGATTTGAGCCCGAATGCTAGTACTGTGAACTGGTAGTGAGTCTGGTTGATCACAAACCTTAGTAGACGTTTGTGCCTGTGGTTGATGGGGATGTGTAAGTACCCGTCCTTCAGATCTATAGTTGCCATGTAATCCCCTTGTTGTATTTGTGGTATTACCTCCTGTAGGGAAGTCATCTTGAATCTTTGAGTTCTTATGAATTTGTTTAAGAATCTCAGATCTAGGATAGGTCGTAGTGTTTCGTCCACCTTTGGCACGAGGAAATAAGTTGAGTAAACCTTTGTTCCTTTGGTTGTGCGGTACTGCCTCTATTGCCTCTTTGCTGAGCAGTTCCTTCGCCTCCAGCTGCAAGAGCGAAAGTTCTTTTGCTGAGTGAGCCTTGTTTCTTGTTTTTTTTGTTGGAGGTTGTTTTTCCAGCTCTATGCAATATCCGTATTGTACGATGTTTAGTATTCACTTGTCTGTAGTGACCTTCCTCCACTGCTTGAGGAAGTTCTTTATCCTGCCTCCTACCGGTGTTGTGTGTTTGAGGGACTGTTTCTTGTGGAACGTCAGGTTTTTGTTTCTCGGTTTGTCTTTGCCACCACCCCGAGGTGTTGCTAGGGTGGTTGTGGGCTTGATGGTGAAGTCACTTGGAGGTGGGCTGTTGGCCTCCTCTACGAGTTTGTCCTCGTCCGTTTCCGCGCTCTCGAAAGGACTGGCCCCGGGGCTGGTACTGCCAGTTTTGCTGCTGCTGTCCTTGCTGCTGCTGGCCTTGGTTGTTCCTTTGATAGCCTTGCTGGAATGTTTGGTGCGATGTGGCAGGCACGTTGCCTCCTCTACCGCCCGGCCTTCTCGTGGGTGTCCCTCTTCTCATCCCTCTGAACTGCAGCGCTCCCATGGACCTTGCTGTCTCGTTGTCCTTCTTGAGCTGCGTCAACTTTTCGTCAACTGGTGTGCCAAACAGTTGTTCGCCGTTAAAGGGTGTATTCAGGATGTTACTTTGCACCTCTGGTTTGAATCCAGAAATCCTGAGCCATGCATGTCTCCTCTCGGTCACCCCTATCATCATTAGTCTGCTGGATGTCTCTGCAGCATCCAAGGCTGATTTCAAGCATGTGTTTGCCATGCTTTTGCCTTCTTCTACCAGGTGAGCTGCCCTTTGTTGGTACTGATCTGGTAGATGCTTGAGGAGCTGCCCCACTTCATCCCAGTGATGGTATGCGTGCCTGTTGATCAGGGCTTTGGAGTTTGCATGCGCCACTGGATTGCCGCATTTCTCTCCACCTTTCTCCCTGTAAGATCCATCCTCTTACTCTCCTTGTCTGGAGGTGGTCCGGCATTAGTGGGCACATTGGCCTTCTTCCTAGCCGTTGCTGTAATTAAGGAGTCGGCTGGCACTGATCCTTGTATGTATGCAGGGTCCTGTGAAGAATGTTTATACTTCTTCTCCGTTCTTGTAGTCACAGCCCTGCATACTGCTGGTTCCCTAAAGGCCTCTCTTCCTTGATCCAGCACACTAGGGAGCATGGGTAGGAATTGGCTCCTGGTTTGTTGAGGCAGTAGAGTTTCCAGGAGGAAACATGCCTTGGGCTTCTCCTCTTCCATTTTTACTCCATAGGTTTGTGCAGCCTTCTGGACGACCACGTTGTAGACCCCAATGTCGTCTGGCGGCGAGGGCCTCAAAGGGTAAGTGTCTACCCCTTCTTCCGGTGATTCTGCGTCGAGGTCTTGCCATTCCAGGTCTTGTGCCTCCGAGGACGTCGAGTCCCGGTAGGATTGCAGGTCTTCGTCGCCTTCTCCCTCGAAGTAATAGTCTTCGTCCCCCTGTTCCTCAACCGGTTCGGGTGTTTGGCGGTTCGGCGTCCTAGTCTATTTCGACCTCGAGCGCGGGTCTCAACGGGATGGAGTATTGGCTCATCTTGTGGTCGAATTCCTTCTTCCGCTGCAGGAGGCTCGCCATTTCGGCCTCGAGCCTCCTCTTCTTCTTCTTCTCCATCTCTTGTGCCTGTTCGGCATCGAGGGCTGGAGCGGCTCTCTTCGGGGCCGTCTATGTCGACGACGATGTCTGCCCTTCTTTTCTCGGCCCCGAGGTGTGCTTCTCGGGGGCAACCTTTGACGCCCTTGGTTTTTCGAGGGCTCTTGCCGATTGGGAGTCCTTTTTGAAGGATCCACTCGGCTGACTGTCCTTGGTCGCGGTTGCCTTCGTCGAATGTTTCGGCGGCAATGCTCCCTTCGAGGACTTAGCTTCACTTCTACGAGTGTCGCTCGTGGCTTTAGCTTCACCCTTTCGAGTGTCGCTCGAGTGTTTAGGGGTCGACGACTCCCTTACTTCTTTCGACGTTTTCTTATGGACCTCGATGACTGCGCAGTCCTCTGGTCCTTCGGCGATGTTGTCCTCCTCTCCACTGGAGAGGCCCAGGTCTCGGAGCGATGGAGGTGGTCCCTGCCCCTGCATGTTGTGGTTCGCCCATCTCTGCCTCTCCCTCACTCGGAGGGTCTTGGGTGTAAACGCCGAGCACGCGTTGCAGTCTTCGCTGCTGTGGTCGAGCGGCAAGCAGAGGTTGCAGACTGGATGCTGGTCCTTCTGGGCGTATTTGTGGTGGCAGTTGGTGCAAAACTTGAACGGTGTCTTGTCCATACCCGCGCTCAGGGAGCCCCCTGCGAGCGCATTCTTTGTAGGACGTCGAGATCCAGGTCGTAAACCTTCTCCCTCGTCGTCCCGGTTACTTGACCTTTAGTTCGGTATAGTTGAAAACTGATTTTTCGATTTTCCTTGATTCCTCTTCCAAACTTCTGGAACTCTTCGGCAACGATCCAGACCCAACGGCGGAAAAAAGAATCTGAAGATGGCGACCAAAGGTGGGAGCTTCCGCAGGAAGCGTGTTAACGTCACGAAGGACACCAAATGGTGGGACGTCGCCGCCCACCTGGGCCACGAAAAAAAGAGAAAAAAATACTAAGATTCCGGACCCAACCACAAGATGGCGGAATAATGCACAGCATAGTGAATCCAGAAAGATTCACACTGCAAAACCAGCTTCTGTACAGCAAAAGGATCAGGACCCCTCTCCTCAGGGAGAGGACTTGGACACCCCAGAGGGAACTGAGCCCATGGAGCTTGACCCTTACCAGGTTGAACTCTTAGGCCCAGGGGGACCCTCTAGGGAAGAGCTGTGCCTTGGACAGCAGGACTGCCCAACTCTTGAAAGCCTGAGGCAGCAAGCTGCTGCACAGGAAAAGGGAGATGTCAGTGGTACCCACAGAGTTTATTGGGAAGAGGGACTACTGTACACAGAGGCCAGAGACCCCAAACCTGGAGCCACTAGGAGAGTGGTAGTGCCTCAGAAGTATAGTGAGTTTCTTCTAACTTTAGCTCATGACATTCCCCTAGCTGGACATCTGGGCCAAACCAAGACTTGGGAAAGGCTAGTTAGCCACTTTTACTGGCCCCAGATGCTCCAAAAAGTAAAGGAGTTTGTCAGCTCCTGTGTCACCTGTCAGGCCAGTGGCAAGACAGGTGGCCGCTCAAAGGCCCCCCTGATACCACTACCTGTGGTGGGGGTTCCCTTTGAAAGGGTAGGTGTGGACATAGTGGGTCCACTTGAACCTCCCACAGCATCAGGGAAACAAATTCATTCTAGTGGTAGTGGATCATGCCACTAGGTACCCTGAAGCAACTCCCCTTAGGACTACTACAGCTCCTGCAGTAGCCAAGGCCCTCATTGGTGTCTTTACCAGGGTAGGGTTTCCTAAGGAGGTGGTTTCAGACAGAGGTTCCAACTTCATGTCTGCTTACCTAAAACACATGTGGAAAGAGTGTGGAGTGCAGTACAAGTTTACTACACCCCATCACCCACAAACTAATGACCTTGTTGAGAGATTCAACAAGACATTGAAAGCCATGATTATGGGGCTCCCTGAAAAACTCAAAAGGAGATGGGATGTCCTCTTACCATGCCTGCTTTTTGCTTACAGAGAGGTGCCACAGAAGGGAGTAGGGTTTTCCCCCTTTGAACTTCTGTTTGGTCATCCTGTGAGGGGACCACTCTGTCTTGTAAAAGAGGGTTGGGAGAAGCCTCTCCAAGAACCCAAACAAGATATTGTGGTCTATGTGCTTGGCCTAAGGTCCAGAATGGCTGAGTACATGGAAAAGGCATCCAAAAATCTTGAGGCCAGCCAGGAGCTTCAGAAGCACTGGTATGACCAAAAAGCTGCACTGGTTGAATTTCAACCTGGGCAAAAGGTGTGGGTGTTGGAGCCAGTGGCACCAAGGGCACTACAGGACAGATGGAGTGGCCCTTACCCTATCCTAGAAAAAAAGAGTGAGGTCACCTACTTGGTTGACCTGGGCACAAGCAGGACACCCAAAAGGGTTATCCATGTGAACCGCCTAAAGCTCTTTCATGACAGGGCTGACATCACCATGCTGATGGTGACTGATAAGGATCAGGAGACCGAGTGAACCTCTCCCTGAACTCCTCTCATACAGCCCAAAAGATGGGTCAGTAGATGGAGTTGTCTTTTCAGACACCCTCTCTGCCCAACAGCAGACTGATTGCAAGCAAGTCTTGCAGCAGTATACAAAGCTCTTTTCATTGACCCCTGGTCAGAAACTGGTGTACCCATGATGTGGACACTGGTGACAGTTCACCTGTCAAAAACAAAATCTATCGACAGTCTGATCAAGTCAAGGAAAGCATCAGAGCTGAAGTCAGCAAGATGCTGGAGTTAGGGGCTATTGAACCCTCTGAGACCCCCTGGGCCAGCCCAGTGGTTCTAGTCCCCAAACCTCATCCATAGGGTGGAAAGAGAGAAATGAGGTTCTGTGTGGACTATAGAGGGCTCAACTATGTCACCAAGACAGATGCTCACCCTATCCCAAGAGTAGATGAGTTAATAGACAAATTGGGTGCAGCCAAATTTCTAAGTACCTTTGACTTAACTGCAGGTTACTGGCAAATTGACATGGCCCCAGGAGCAAAAGAAAAAACAGCATTCTCCACACCTGATGGGCATTATCAGTTTACTGTTATGCCATTTGGTTTAAAGAATGCCCCTGCCACCTTCCAGAGGTTGGTGAATCACGTCCTGGCTGGATTGGAGTCCTTTAGTGCAGCTTATCTAGATGATATTGCTGTCTTTAGCTCCACCTGGCAGGATCACCTGATCCACCTTGGGAAGGTTTTAAATGCCCTGCAAACTGCAGGCCTAACTATCAAGGCATCCAAATGCCAGATAGGACAGGGAACTGTGGTGTACTTGGGCCACCTTGTTGGTGGAGGCCAGGTACAACCCTTACAGCCCAAGATCCAGGCCATCCTGGACTGGGCAGCTCCAGCAACCTAAACCCAAGCCAGGGCATTCCTTGGCTTGACTGGGTACCACAGGAGGTTTGTGAAGGGATATGGGTCCATTGTGGCTCCCCTCACAGAACTCACCTCCAAGAAGATGCCCAAAAAGGTAAACTGGACAGTTAGTTGTCAAAAGGCCTTTGACACCCTGAAAGAGGCTATGTGCTCAGCACCAATTCTCAAAGCTCCAGACTATGCCAATGCAGATGGACTTTCCAGGTTCTTCCACTTAGAAAATGAAGACTCTAGGGAAAGGTTAATCTCATCCTCTTTCGTTTGGGGGGTTGTGTGAGAAAGTGCCCTCTTTCTGCATGGTTGCCCCCACTTTTTGCTGAATTGCTGATGTGCTTTGACTGGGTGTGCCCTTGGCTCCTGCTAATCAGGTACCCAGGGCCTATGTTCTTTCCCCAAAACTGCATTGAAGCCTAAACCCAATTGGCATCTCTGGCCACAGGTCAGCCCCTGGTAAATGGTACCACAGGTACCCAGTGCACTGTGACCAGAGAAGGCCTTTAAGGGCTGCAGCACTTATTGTGCCACCCTTAGAGGCCCTGTACCATTACACTCACACACTGCCTTTGCAGGCTGCGTGTTTTGGTGCAGAACAAAGTGAAGAGTCGACATGGCACACATCTCTGTGTGCCATGCCTACAACCCACTGCCCTGGCATAGATCAGTCACCCCTATAGCTGGGTGCACTATACCAGTGGTGAGGGTACAGGTGCATGAGCCCTGTACACCTACAGTGTCGAAGTCCATTATTAGACATTGTAAGTGCAGTGCTGCCATTAAGAGTATATGGTGCTGGGAGTTTGTCATTACAAACTCCACAGCACCATAATGACTACACTGGGAAGTTTGGTATCAAACTTCTGAGCACATTAAACCCATACTGATGCCAGTGTGGGATTTAAAGAAAAATGCACACAGAGGGCATGATGCCCCCTGAAAACTAACCTACCACTAGTGTCCAGGCTGAGTGGCTGCTTTCAGCTGCCACCACCAGACATGTTTCTGGACCCCTGGATCGAGAGCCTGCTGCTCTCTGGGGCCTGAAACCATGCACATCCTGGGACGAGGTGCCAAGCCTCCTCCCCCGGGATGGGCAGGGTTCACAAAGGGGAAGCTTCAAAGGCTTGCCGCCTTTGTGAGCTTCCCCAGGCCACTTGCTGCTTTCAGCAACTGGTCCCCACTGGTTCTGACCCCCACTTTGGGGAGGAGAACCGGCGGGAAAAACAAGTGAGGAAGAGAGGTGTGCCCACCTCTGCCAACTCCACCCCTCAGGTGGGGGAGGCGAGGTGAAGCACAACTCTCAGTCCCCACCATCTTGCAGATGGGGGGGGGGGGGGGTGACTCAGCCAAGCAGGGACAGGCTCATGCCCCCTTCCCACTGGAGAGTTGCATAATAGGGGGTGTACCCACCCCAGGGAAGGGACCCATTGGTCCCTGCCTTTTACCTACCTGTAACGCCCCTAAATCTAGTATTTAGGGGCACCCCTGAACCTTGCTTCCTCAGACAAGAAGTAACTACAAGGAAAAGAAGGACCGAACAGCCGTACAGCAGCTAACAAGAGGAAGACGCCCACTGACTTGGCCCCAGCCCTACCGGCCTGTCTCCACCTCGAACCTGCTCCTGCGAAATCCCGGTGTGTCCTGCAGCCAGCAACCTCGAAACCCCCGGAGGACCTGCCTGCCTTCAACTACAGACTGTCTCTCGTGCACACCGGATTTGTTAATCTGCAAACTCTGGTTCCGGCCGGACACCACGGATCCGCCCCACTCTGCATCCGCCGTCCTCAGCCCGAGCTCGAGTGGGCAAACACCACGAGGAGGTCCACCCGGCGATCCTAACCCGAGATCGGGCGACCCCTGACCTGACTCAAGCCTGCAGCCTAAATCCAGAAGGTCCCCCCAACCGCGACCAGGAGCTGGTAAGAAGATCCAACTTCAAAAGGCACCCCTGCACCCGACGCCCCACGGCCTTGGGTGGCCAAACAGACGGTGCATAACCAGCCCCTAACTTCCCAACTTGCCTCTCGAAGTGGTGGTCGCACCCAGAAGACCTTCGCCCCAAAGCCTGCAGTGCCTTTGCAAACCGGAGGTTCCCCATTGAAAACAACAGGGCTCCCGACGTGGAAACCGCACCCTGCACCCGGCCGCCCTAGTGCCGCTGAGGGTGCACCTTTGGTGCTACTTTGTTTCCCCATTTGCCCTGAGCTAAAGTCCAGGAGCTTTGCTCCCACACCCAAGTGGCCTGCTCGTCAGCAGCCACCAACCGGAGGCCCCCTATCCCCCATCGGATAACATTGGGCCTCAGCACTCTGCACCAGGCCGCCCTAGTGCAGATGATGGTGTAACTAGAGTGCATCCTTGAAACTGGCCCCCCCCCCTGAAGTTCAGTCTTTGAGTGTGTGAATTCATTTGCTGACTAAGTGTGTACAACAAATGCTTAACGCACAAGTTACTAACTTGTGTAACGATATATCTGTAAGAGACAGTAGTTAGTGACAGATTCCTTACCTTAGAATATCCCCAGGCGTCAGGCTGGATCCGGAAAGTTTTTTGCGTAGCAGTACCCTTGCGCGTCGGTAGGCGGCGTCGTGCGGCTCCGCGTCCGTCTGCCGGCGTCGTGATCGCCGGGATGACGTCGCGGGCAGTACTTAGGCGCCGCCCTGCGCGCTGACGTCAGTTCTGTACACGACTTTCCGCGCCAGGAACGCAGAGCCATGCAAGAAGCTGACATAGGTGTCTGAAAAATACTAGGGCCCTGAAAGGGATGTCCTTAACCCTAGAAATCAGTTCGCAGAACGGGGAGGATGGGTGGGGCGGTAAGGAATCTGTCACTAACTACTGTCTCTTACAGATATATCGTTACACAAGTTAGTAACTTGTGCATCTGAAAGAGACACGTTAGTGACAGATTCCTTACCTTAGAATAGATACCCCAGCAATACCAACCCCGGTGGTGGGTCTGCGAACAAAGATCAGACAAGGAAGTCCTGGAGGACAGAACGGCCAAAGAAGCCGTCCCTCCGGACCTGACTGTCAAGGCAGTAATGCTTTGTAAACGTGTGCAGCGAGGCCCACGTAGCTGCCTGACAGATAACCGGCAGCGGAACACCGCAGCCCAAGGCCGTGGTAGCAGCCGTTGCCCTGGTGGAATGGGCACGCAGTCCCACAGGAGGCTCCTTTTTAGCCAAAGAATAGCAGGTCTTGATGCACAAAGTAACCCAGCGGGAGATAGTTTGTTTGTGCACCGCCCGACCTTTTTTGGCGCCCACGTAGCCAACAAAGAGCTGGTCATCCACCCGGAAGTGTTTTGTGCGGTCGATATAGAATGAGAGCGCACGTTTTGGGTCCAGACGGTGGAGCCTCTCTTCCTCTCTGGAAGGATGCGGAGGCGGAAAGAAGGTGGGCAAAGTGATGGTCTGCCCAATGTGGAAAGCAGTAACCACCTTTGGCAAGAAGTACGGACGCGTCCGAAGAACAACCTTGTCTGGATGAACAGACAGAAAGGGAGGCTTACAAGATAGAGCCTGGAGCTCACTCACCCGCCGAGCGGAGGTGATGGCCACCAGAAAGGCTGTCTTCAGAGTCAGAAGACGAAGAGGACAGTTATGTAGAGGCTCAAAGGGAGCGCACATTAAAAAGGTAAGAACCAAGTTCAAGTCCCACTGAGGCATTACAAACGGAACAGGAGGGAAAAGGTGAGTAATGCCTTTTAAGAACCTGTTAACAACAGGGGACTTGAAAAGGGAGGGCTGATCAGGGAGCCTGAGGAAGGCAGAGATAGCACAAAGATAACCCTTGATGGTACCCAGGGCAGAACTCTGTTGGGCCAGAGAGAGAGGAACAGAAGGACCTCAGAAAGAGGGGCAGAAAGGGGATTCACAGCCTTTGCTGTGCACCATGCCACAAATTTGTTCCACCTGCAGGCGTATACCACCTTAGTGGAGGGACGCCTGGCTGCCAGAATCACATCACAAACTTCGGGAGGCAAGTCGAAAGGAATCAACTGCCGCCGCTCAATCTCCACGCAAGCAGGTGTAGACTGGACAGGTTCGGGTGGAGGACCGTCCCCTGCTGCTGCGACAGAAGATCCTCCCGAAGAGGCAGACGGATCGGGGGATCTACGCTCATATTGAGTAGCTCGGGATACCAAACTCTTCGAGCCCAGTCCGGAGCCACAAGAATGACTTGGGCACGGTCGTGCCGAATCTTCTTCAACACTCTGGGTAGAAGTGGTATAGGCGGAAAGGCGTACAATAGACCGCAACTCCACTCGTGACGAAAGCGCCGCCGAGCGAGTGCCGCCTTGGAAATTCCAACGCGCAGAACTGATGACATTGCGCGTTCTCTTCGGTGGCGAATAGATCTAACCAAGGCTCTCCCCACTGTAGAAAGAGTCCTTGCGCCACTTCCGAGTGAAGACGCCATTCGTGATCCATCATGCACCTGCGGCTGAGTTCGTCCGCCCTGGCGTTCAGGGAACCTGCCAGGTGTTGAACCATCAGGAACATGCCCTGATGTTCCAGCCATGTCCAGAGGCGCAGAGCCTCCTGACAAAGGGTCCACGACCCCACCCCGCCTTGTTTGTTGCAGTACCACATGGCGGTGGTGTTCTCTGTGAACACCTGCACTACCTTCCCTTTGACAGAGGGAAGGAATGCCTTGATTGCAAGTCGGATCGCCCGGAGCTCCAGAATGTTGATATGGATCCGGGACTCCGCCGGAGACCAGAGGCCCCTGATCTCCGCCTCTCCCATGTGACCGCCCCATCCCAGAAGGGACGCGTCCGTCACAACTGTGTGCTCTGGCTGGGGAAGGGAGAGGGATCTGCCCATGACCCATTGCCGGTTCGAGAGCCACCACTGCAACTGTTTTGCAGTCCCCTCCGAGATCTGGACGTGATCGGACAGGTTGCCCTGGTGCTGCGCCCACTGGAACTTTAGGTCCCACTGCAGAGCCCGCATATGCCATCTGGCATGATTGACCAGCAGGATGCAGGAGGCCATGAGGCCCAGCAGCCTCAGGGTCATCCGTACCGAAACCCAGGATAAAGGCTGAAAGATTGGAATCATAGCCTGAATATCCCGGACTCGCCGTTCGGGAGGATAGGCCCGAAACTGCGTCGTGTCCAGAACTGCTCCGATGAAAAGGAGCTGTGGAGAAGGAATCAGATGCGACTTCGGCACATTGATGGAGAACCCCAGCGAGTGCAGGAGTTCGGCCGTAGTCTGGAGGTGGGAGACGACTGCCTGGGACGAGCCCGCCTTCAGCAGCCAGTCGTCGAGGTAGGGGAAGACTGAAACCCCTGCCCGGCGCAGATGAGCTGCGACCACCGCCATCACTTTCGTGAACACCCGAGGGGCACTGGTAAGGCCAAAGGGGAGCACGGTGAACTGAAAATGCTCGAGGCCTACCGTGAACCGAAGGTAACGCCGGTGGGCCGGCAGGACGGGGATGTGGAAATATGCGTCCTGCAAGTCCAACGCTACCAACCAGTCTCCAGGGTCGAGGGCAGTCAAGACCTGAGCTAGGGTGAGCATCTTGAACTTCTCCTTCCGGAGGAAGCGATTGACGTTCCGGAGGTCCAAGATAGGACGCATGTCCTCCTTGTCCTTTTTGGGCACCAGGAAGTAGTGGGAGTAGCAACCACGCCCTACTTCTGGGGTCGGAACATGCTCGATGGCCCTCTTGGCCAAGAGGGCCGTGACTTCCTTCTGCAGAAGTACCAAGTGATCCCCTGACATGCGGTGGAATTGAGGTGGCATGGCTGGGGGGTGGACTCGAAGGGGAGGGAGTAGCCCCTTCGGACAATGTCCAAGACCCACCTGTCCGAGGTGATGGTACGCCAGTGGGGAAGGTGATGGCGGACCCTGCCCCCTACTGGCGTGCTGTGCACCTGAAAGAAGGGACTAGGAGGGTTTGGAGGCCGCGGACGGGTTGGAGGTGGTGGCCTGACCCGCACGCTGGTTGCCCGATCCGCCACGGCGGAATCCACGTCCTCGGCCACGCGAAGACGCCTGCTGCGCGGGCCGGTGGCTGGGCTGCTGACGCGAAGGGGCGCCCCTACCGTGGCCACGATAGGGGCGAAAAGCAGAGGTCAGCGGAGGGCGTGTAGCAGAAAGGCCCAGGGACTTTGCAGTAGCCCGTGAGTCCTTAAAGCGCTCCAACGCATGGTCTGCTTTGGACCCAAAAAGACCGACTCCATCAAAGGGCATGTCCATGAGAGTATTCTGGACATCCCCTGAAAAACCAGTGGTTCTCAGCCAGGCGTGGCGTCGTAGCCCAGTGAGTCGGCGGTATCAAGGCCACAACGAATTGTATATTTGGCCGCATCCCTTCCTTCCGCAATGGCGCGGGAAAGCAGTGTCTGGACCTCCTCAGAACACTGGGGCAAAACATCCGCCACCGAATCCCACAAGGAGTGGGTATATCGGCCCAAAAGGCAAGCGGTGTTGATGGACCGCAAGCCAGCACTGGAGGAAGAAAAACCCTTCTTCCCAAATTGATCCAGGCGTTTGGATTCCCTATCCGGAGGGGCGGTAGGGAAGGCGGTTTGGGAAGCGGAGGCTTGGACAACCAAGCTCTCAGGGGTGGGGTGGACAGAGAGAAACAGGGGGTCGCCCGGAGCTGGGCAATGGCGTTGGGACACGTTCCTATCCACAGGAGCCCCTGTGTTGGGCTTGGACCAGGCGCCCAAAAGAACGTCAGTGAGGGCGTCGTTAAACGGCAGCACAGTCTCCGTAGAGGAGGCTGCCGGCTGAAGCACCTCTGTCAAGAGATTAACCTTGACCGCCACAGCAGGGAGTTGGAGATGTAAGGCTCCAGCCGCCCTACGCAACACTGTTGCAAAATTGGCTCCCTCCTCCGTAGCCACGGGAGGAGACAGCATGCCAGTTTCAGGGGAAGTGTCTAGACCACTGGCATCCCCTAGACCCTCTGTCCAGTCCTCATCGTACTGACACTGTTGTGTCAGAGGGTCATCAGACCCCTCCCAGTCCTCCTGGTCCTCCTCAGGTTCAAAATAAGGGGGAGGAGGGACATTTGGGACCCAAGGTCTCATCGGCGCCGGAACCGGCGTCGAGTGACGTCGGTCCGGGTCCATGTCCGGAGCCGGAAGGAACTGGGGAACGACGCCGCTCGGAGCCCCAGGCGGCGTCGACAACGGCACCGGAGACATCGGCGCCGGCGGAGGTGTCGTTAGGTCGACCGGCGTCGATGGGGGTTGTGGAGCCGGGATCGAGGCCGGGGCCGGAGCCGGGATCGAGGCTGGAGGCACGGGCGACGCCGGGGCCGGAGCCGGCGGCGACGCCGGAGCAACCCCATCAGGGCCCGCGGGGCCCGAAGGCGCACCGGAGGGACCTGGAGGCCCGAAGAGGCGGGCCGTGGCCGACAGGAATTCCTGCACTTTGGCCGGATCCGCCCCGAACCCGGGAAGGGCGGGTATGGCGGGGGCGACTCCACAGGCATGTCCGGGGCCGCGGGGACGGTGCCGGGAGGGGCCTCAGCCGAGTCGCGAGACCGGCGAGGCGAAGTCCTAGAGCGATGATGCTTTTTGGACTTCTTGTGTTTTGACTTACCGGACGAAGAAGACTTCGATGCCGACGACCGGTGTGGACTCCGCGATCGACCCCTGGACCTCTCACGCGACCGGGGCTTCCGCGGAGCCGAATGCCGGGCCTCGAGGAGCTTTCGAGACCGCTCTCGCAAAGCTTTCGGGTTGAGGGCCTGGCAGTCGGTACAAGACTCCGTGTCGTGGCCTCGGCCGAGGCAGAAGAGACACTCCCAATGCGGGTCGGTGACGGACATCATCCGAGCACAGGCGCCGCAACGTTTGAAACCGGGCATCCCTACGACACCTTGATAGAGAAAAACAGTGAAAAAATTCACCAAAAAGTATGGTCAAAAAATGACCAGGGCACTGCTCTTCCCGGATCTGCGCTTGCTGGCGCGGAAAAAGAAGAACTGACGTCAGTGCGCAGGGGCGGCGCCTAAGTACTGTGTAGTACTTGAAATTTTGGCTTCGTGTCATAAGCATCGTCGAATCATGACGATTTTGGTATCAGCAGAACGACAATGACGAACATACTATATCCAGGCAATTTCGGCGTGTTCGAATGGCTGGATCACCTTCAAATCAGGGATTTCGTCCTGAACCCTCGGGTTCCATTTTGTGCATGGCAGCCATTTTAAGTGGTTGCCCTCACATAGGCTGATAACTAAGGCCAAAACAAGTCTGAAGGACACGTACACCTTTGTTGACTTTTGTGTGACCTGGGCAAGCTGACTCCACTGCCTGAAGCCAAACCTGTTCGACCAGTTCCTTTCCCAGTGACCGATCAAGATTAGTATCAAGGCACAGCAAACCATAAACCTTTCATCACATTCAAACCACTCCTAATCTCTCACACACCTGTCTATGTTTCTTTCTTTATGACTTGCTTTACGAGGAGGAGGTGCCCGATTTTATTAGGGGTCCATCTGATATCTGATGAGAATGTCGGGCCTTGCCGGGAAATTGGTCTTGGGATGGACAAACTGAAAATGGGCTTGTCATCATGACTCTGCTTTTTCAATGTTGTAAATATCTGAATGGTAAACTGTAAAGAAGGAATGTTAGGTATTTTGCATGCTTGCACAAGCTAGGACTGCCCCTTACTTGTATGCTGAAGTTTGTAACCCTGAGAGCATATAAAAGGCCTCTGTTCTTTGTATTCCTCAGACTGCCTCATACAGTTGCTACGGCTTCTGTGTGACGTGGCCTCACTTATGTAAGTTTAATAAAGATGTCTTTTCATATTTCAGCTTCTGTAAAGTTCTTTATATTAATAAGATCCCTGAGTTGAAGATTAGAATTACTTCAACTGCCCGCGACGTCATCCCGGCGATCACGACGCTGACGACGGACGCGGAGCCGCACGACGCCGCCTACCGACGCGCAAGGGTACTGCTACGCAAAAAACTTTCCGGATCCAGCCTGACACCTGGGGATATTCTAAGGTAAGGAATCTGTCACTAACGTGTCTCTTTCAGATACTGTCCTCTGATACTGCCTTACTGCTCGACCACGCTACCACAAATAGAGAGTGAGGTGCTATCTAACTTTACCTCTGCCTACCTTTGGGGTTCCACTGGACTCTGTGCACACTATACCTCACTTTGGTATAGTATATACAGAGCCAGCTTCCTACAGGGGGTCCACGCAAGTCACACCTCCCCATCTAGTTTTCAGAAATGTGTGGGTTTGGTACGTTTCCCTAGATGGCTGCTGACCCCGGGACCAAAAACGCAGATGCCCCCTATCAGAAAACTACCTGGTTTTGCAAGGGGGGCACCTGCATTTTTGGTCCCGCGCACGGCGGCCATCTAGGAAAACCTACCAAACCCAGACATTTCTGAAAACTAGACACCCAGGGGAGTTCAGGGAGGTATGGCTTTCGTGGATCCCCAAATGTTTTCCTACCCAGAATCTCTTGCAAACCTCAAATTTAGCTTTAAAAAAAACAAAACAAAAAATAAATAAATCACATTTTCCTCACATTTCTGGCTGGAATCACCGCGCCGGCACAAATGTCCTACCACTCAGCGTTCCCCTCAGTCTTCGGAGTAAAATGATTCCTCATTTGTGTGGGTGTCTAGTTTTCAGAAATGTGTGGCTTTGGTAGGTTTTCCTAGATGGCCGTCGAGCCTGGGGCCAAAAACCCAGGTGACCCCACCCCCTTGCAAAACAAGGTCGTTTTGTGCTAGGTAATTGTGATGTCTCCACAATACTTTTTTGGGCCCTTCCCTGCCGCGGGCACTTGGCCTACCCACACGAGTGAGCTATCATTTTTATCGGGAGACCTGGGGGAACGCTGGGTGGTAGGAAATTTGTGTTAGCCCGGTGATCCCACAACTTTCCCACACAGAAATTTGAGAAAAAAGTGAATTTTTCAGGTACAATTGAGGTTAGCAGGGGATTCTGGGTTGGAAAATGTTGGGGGTCCATGAGAGCCATACCTCCCTGAACTCCGGGTGTCTAGTTATCAGAAATGTGTGGCTTTGGTAGGCTTCCCTACATGGCCGCCGAGCCTGGGGACAAAAACCTAGGTGATCCCCCCCTTGCAAAACCAGGTCGTTTTGTGCTAGGTAATTGCGATGTCTCCACAATACTTTTTTGGGCCCTTCCCTGCCGCGGGAACTTGGCCCACCCACACAAGTGAGGTACCATTTTTTCCGGGAGACTTTGGAGAATGCTGGGTGGGTGGAATTCCAGGACTTTCCATCATAGAAATGGGAGGAAAATGTTGTTTTTTTTTTTTTTTTACAAAGTTTGAGGTTTGTAAGGGATTCTGGGTAACGGAACCTAATGAGAGCCGGACAAGTCACCCCATCCTGGATTCCCCTGGGTGTCTAGTTTTCAAAAATGTATAGGTTTGCTAGGTTTCCCTAGGTGGTGTGTCCACGTTGTGTTTTGGCCAGTTTCCTGTCGCGGGCACTATGCCTACCCACACAAGTGAGGTACCATTTTTATCGGGAGACTTAGGGGAACACAGAATTGTAGAGCAACTGTAATTACCTATTGACTTTCGATGCAATTCTGCCTTCCAAATGTAAGACAATGTGTAAAAAAGTCATTTTGAAAAATGTTCTATAATTCACATGCTAGAATGGGTACTCACAATTTCTTTTTGCAGAAGGATTTGATGTTGTGCAGATAGTTTGAATATTTGGAGGAGTTATGAGCTCCACACAATAACCATGTTGGATAACGTCCAAGACCCACTGGTCTGTTGTGATTGATTTCCAATTGTTGAGAAACTGTTGAAGATGACCCCCGACAGGTGTCAGATGGTCTGGGGGAATGGTAAGGAAGTCATTGCTTGTTATTGGCATTTGAGGAAAGGGTGTCGTAGGAGGCTGGCTTAGTATATAGTGCACACTTATTTAAGTGAAGCGCCCTGCACTAATCCAGACAACCCTTATGGTGATTTTAGTGGACTTAGACAACCATAGAAAGCTCTCTAAGTGGTAGCTGTGGAGAGCAGCCTTCAGGCTTAGTCCAGGAGGAGACTAGAGCTAGGGTTTTTAGCGTAGTCAGGAAGTGTGGCGCTCAGACTAGTATGCGTGGAGTGAAACTGAACTAGAGTAGGTACGGTGCTGCCAGGTCGGGGATTTACCCAATAACCCCGGAGGTGTGTGGAGTAACAGGACCCACACTGGGAAGATAAGCACAGTCCCGGGCACACGTCGTAAGGGTATAGCGGTAGTGTAACCGTATAGTTCGAATAACAGTTGTAGTGGTCGACACCTGTTTGAGTTGAAAAGTTATTTAATGAAACCACTGAAATCACAATGTACAACCAGCCGACACGTGTTTCGTCACTCAGAATAATCAGGTGACTCTTCAGGGCTGGGAAGGATACAAAAATGGGGTGAGGGGGTACAGGGAAAATAATAGGAAAACATCTAACATTGTAATCTCTATAGGATCAAAAAGGGAAAGAAAGGAAAAAGGGATCACCTAAGGTGCATGTGCTGTGGGCATAACAGTAGAGGCGCATGACAATAAGTGACTTGGGTGTGGTGCCGCTCTCATGTTGTGAACCACATGAATAAATGCGCGGGAAAAAGACAAGTACATAGTGATGTGACAGGATCAAAAACGTGGTCCAAGGTGAACATGAATCACCTATAAGCATCATGTACTGAGCGAATATGCAGGATTAAATCCAAAAAAACAGAAATAATTATAACATGGGATGTACCACACTGAATTGGGGCGTGTAAGAGTCCTGGATGCGGTAGTGAGAAACCCAAAACGGAATAATAAACTGAAGAGAGTCAGACAGAAGCAGCAAGAGTTCATGGTGAAAAGGGAAAAGCATGACAAAAAGTGAAAGGGACTCAGGCAGTGGAGAAGGAAAAAAGGGGGGTGAGAGGAAAACAATTGGAAAAGAACTCAAAAGGCAAAAGAGAGGAAGAAAGAAATTACCTGTGTAGCATAAGTGAGGATAAAGAGGCAAAACATGCGGAAAGAAAAGTGGATAAACCGGGGCCACAAGGAGTGCGAACTAGGAGGGGAATCAAAAAGTGAGGTGGGCAAAGGAAAGGAGTAAAGAAAACTCACCAATGGACCGGTGAAAATTCCAACCCGGCCGGGGGTGAAAGCAAAGAACTATGTATAACGGGGGAGACGGGGCTCCACGTAGAGACCAGGCACGGGGTGCGTGCCACGGGAGTAGCCGGGAAGCCTGTGGGCGGTGAGGGCAGTAATGCCGGAGGAGAGGTAAACAGCGCAATGTAGCAGGCGGAAGTATTGGGACGAAGGTGGAAGTGTCAGAACTGCAAAAAGTATAAAATATGAGGTATCGAGACTGGGGTAGAGGGAAGAAGAGAAAGAAAAAAGATGCCAATGGCGAAGAGTGGAAAGAAGGGTGGCAAATCCAGAAACTGCGGGAGGACAGGGTTCTAAAGCCAGGTGGCGGCGGAAGCAGTGAAGCTGTAAAAGACGGAGTAGTTGAAAAAGGAGGAGCCACGGGGCTAGGTGGGGGGAAACGGGGGTTAGTAGCGTAAAAACAGTAAAGTAAGCAGAATCTTACCAGGAAGGAGAGTAACGGCGCTCCATAGGTTTGAAGCGTGCCGGGAGGCGGATAAGCCTGAAGGACGCAGAAACGGGAGTGAGAACAAGGGGTAGGCAAGAAAAACAGAATGGAAGCGGCAGCAGTACACGCTATTATACCTGTGAGGTAGCTCCGTCGAAACCAGAGGTGCTTGTGCCGAGGGATAGCTGGACTGAGAAGGGGAGGGGTGTAATTATGGAGATAAGCCCCATGGCGACTAGAACGCGCGAGGGTGCAAACGTGGTATACGTAAGCGAGGCAGCCATGCTGGGAGGGTGGAAAAGGCAGAGGTGACGCGTGCAGTACTCGTGGAAAGTCAAAGTAAAGACTCAGAGAGCATAAAAGACACGAAACAAACGGATATATACTGTAGACTCCAGAAAGCGTCACAATGAGAATAATGAGCGGGCAGGAATTCGTATTGAAAAAGTAATCAGCAAAGAAGTCCACAAAGGTATAATAATAAAGCTATAACAATAAAAATACAGCGAATGTGTGAAAAAACTACTAGGTGAGTATCACCAGAATGTGATAGGTAAAGGTACCGAGATGACATGCAGTACTAGTAAATGATCATATGTACAGACTCTGAGAGCCAAAGCAACAAGAACATGAAGTTACAATGCAGTTACTAGGTGCGGAGGTCATTCACCCAGAAAATAATGTAGCTCATGGTCTGTGTTGAGCCCGTGTTGAACCGTCCGTAGACGCATGATCCATGTGGCTTCCAGGCGTCTCAGTCTCAGTTCCCTATTGCCACCCCTGGCGCTGACCGCTGCCGTATCAAATCCAAAGAAGGAGATCCTTTTCTTAGCCCCTTGGTTGGGGCAGGTGGCTACGTGGATTGCCATGGGATATCTGGTATCCTGATGTTGCAGGGCTCTGATGTGCTCGCCGATCCGTTGTTTCAGTGGTCTGATCGTACTGCCAATGTACCAACGTTTGCAGGCACATTCCAGAATGTATACCACAAATTTGGTGTTACAGTTGATGTTATGTTTGATTTGGTAACGTTGTTTATTGACAGCTGTGAAGCCTCTAATTCCATGTTGGGCTAGTCTGCAAACCCCGCAGCAACCACATTTGAAGAAACCCAGATTGGAGGTGGTAAGCCAAGAGGGGCTAGTAGTGGGACTAGGCACGCTAGGGCTGAGTCTTGTTCTAAGTGTTCTACCTCGTCTGTAGGTGATTCGAGGTTTGGGGGGGGATGACCTCTCTAAGAGTGGTGTCGGCTAGGAGGAGTGTAACCAGCTTGTTTTACCAGCACTAATCATATACTGTTGGTTCAGTGATTGAAAAATAACCACACAGTGTAGTTATAAAAATATGTTCACAGGTCCTTGTCGCATCGACCTAGACTATTCTTACGGGCTATACGTGCGCTATGTTGCGCGGCACCTTAGCTTGTTATGTATCTTTATGTTTCTTTATTAGGGTCCTCAGGTAGATCCTCACCCAGTCATCGTACCACTACATGTAGTTTAAATTTTGACTGGTATTATTGCTTATTATTGTCTGCTTTGCTCACCTCTTACATCCTGTTCATGTGTAAAGTGCTCGGATACCCTCATGGGTCATGTTCGCACTATACAAAACTCTACTTAAATACATATATTTATTATAAATACTGACACAATGGTATATCTCCTACCTGGAGATATAATCACAATACACACAATACTTCAATAGTAGAACAAGTTACTTACCTTCGGTAACGATGTATCTGTAAGAGACATATATTATAGATTCCTTACCTTAGAAATTACCCCCAGACGTCAGACTGGATCCGGAGAATTTTTCTTCAGCAGTACCCCTGCACGTCGATAGGTGTTGTCGGTCGACTCCGCGTCGGTGGTCTGCGTCGTGGTCGCCAGGATGACGTCGCAGTGCCTACTTAGATGCCGCCCCTGCGCGCTGTTAGTTCTGACACGACTTTCCACGCCAGAAGCGCAGAGCCATGAAAGACACTGACCATTGGTGGGCCACACTAGGGCCCTGCAAAGGAGTCCCTATCCCTAGAAGTCAGTTCGCAGAGCGGGGAGGATGGGTGAGGCGGTGAAGAATCTATAATATATGTCTCTTACAGATACATCGTTACCGAAGGCAAGTAACTTGTTTATCTGAAAGAGACTATTAGTTATAGATTCCTTACCTTAGAATAGATACCCCAGCAATACCAACCCTGGAGGAGGGACTGCGAACCAAGTTCACACCAGAAAGTCCTGGAGGACAGAACGGGCAAAGTAGCCGTCCCTCCGGACTTGACTATCCAGGCAGTAATGTCTGGTGAACATGTGCATAGAAGCCCACATGGCCGCCTGGCAGATGTCAATGTGACAAAGCTCTAGTGGAATGAGCTTGCAGCCCCACTGGAGGTTCCTTTTTAGCTAAAGTGTAACAAATCTTTATACAAAGGACGACCCATCGAGAGATGGTACGCTTTTGCACAGCCCGACCTTTCTTGGCACCCACATAGCCAACGAAGAGTTGATCGTCCACCCAGAAATCCTTTGTGCCGTCAAGGTAGAAAGATGGGGCACATTTCGGGTCCAGGCGGCAGAGTCTCTCCGCCTCCTTGGAAGGGTGCAGAGGCAGGAAAAAGGTGGGCAGAGTAATAGTCTGTCCGATGTGAAAAGGAGTGACAACTTTAGGTAGGAACGAGGGCCTCGTTCGAAGCACCACTTTGTCCGGATGCACCGAGAAGAAAGGGGGCTTAGAAGAAAGAGCCTGAAGCTCACTCATTTTGAGAGCAGAGGTGATGGCAACAAGAAAGGCAGTCTTTAGAGTGAGAAGCCGAAGAGGACAGTTGTGAAGAGGCTCGAAGGGAGCGTAAATAAGGTAAGTCAAAACAAGGTTCAAGTCCCACTGCGGCATTATGAAAGGAGATGGAGGAAAGAAATGAAAAATGCCTTCAAAGAACCTACTTACAATAGGGGACTTGAACAAAGAGGGCTGATCTGGTAGCCGAAGAAATGCAGAAATGGCTGCCAGGTAGCCTTTAAGAGTGCCCAGAGCAGAGCCCTGCTGGGCCAAAGAGAGAAGGAACAAAAGAACCTCAGAAAGGGGATCCACAGCCTTTGATGAGCACCATGCCACAAACTTGTTCCATCGAGAGGCGTATACAGTATTAGTGGCTGGACACCTGGCTGCCAAGATGACATTACAGACTTCGGGAGGAAGGTCAAAAGCTGTCAACTGTCGCCGCTCAATCTCCATGCAAGGAGGTGGAGTCTGGACAGGTTCAGGTGGAGGACCGTCCCCTGCTACTGCGACAGAAGATCCTCCCGAAGGGGCAGTCTGATCAGAGGATCGATAACCATGCTCAGGAGCTAGGGTACCAGAATCTTCGTGCCCAGTCCGGTGCCACAAGAATGACTTTGGCCCGATCGCGTTTGATCTTCAGCACTCGGGGCAGAAGTGGTACAGGCGGAAAGGCGTACAGGAGGCCGCAACTCCACTTGCGACGAAAAGTGTCACCAAGCGAGTGCCGCCTTGGAAACTCCAACGCGCCAAACTGCTGACATTACGCGTTCTCTTCGGTGGCGAACAGATCTAACCAAGGCTCTTCCACTGCTGAAAGACACCTTGCACCACCTCTGAGTGAATACGCCATTCGTGATACACCAGGCACGGTCGGCTGAGTTTGTCTGCCCTGGCGTTCAGAGAACCTGCCAGGTGTTGAACCACCAGGGTCATGCCCTGATGTTCCAGACATGTCCAAAGGCGAAGAGCCTCTTGACAAAGGGTCCATGACCCCACCCCGCCCTGTTTGTTGCAGTAGCACATGGCGGTTGTGTTGTCTGTGAACACCTGCACTGCCTTCCCCTTGAGGGAGGGAAGGAATGCCTTCAGTGCCAAGCGAATCGCCCGGAGCTCCAACAGGTTGATATGGAGCCTGGACTCCGCCGGGGACCAGACTCCTCCTAGGTGTCCGCCCCATCCCAGGAGTGATGCATCGGTCACCACCGTAAGGTCTAGTTGGGGAAGGGAGAAGGAGAGAGATCTGCCTCTGACCCAATCCTGGTTCGTTAACCACCACTGCAGTTGTTGCGTAGTTCCCTCAGAGATCTGGACATAGTCGGAAAGATTCCCCTGATGCTGCGACCACTGGAACTTCAGCTCCCACTTCAGAGCCTGCATATGCCATCTGGCCTGATCCACCAGCAGGATGCAGGAGGCCATGAGGCCCAGCAGCCTCAGGACCATTCTCACTGAAAACTGGGATAGAGGCTGAAACATCGGTATCATAGCCCGAATATCCCGGACTCGTTGCTCGGGAGAATAGGCCCAAAACTGCACTGTGTCCAGAACAGCTCTGATGAAAGGGAGCGACTAAGAGGGAGTCAGGTGTGACTTCGGCACGTTGATAGTGAACCCCAGCAAATGCAGGAGGTCCGCCGTAGTCTGAAGGTGGGAGACAGCCTGGGGCGAGCCCGCCTTCAGCTGCCAGTCGTCAAGATAGGGGAAGACTGGAACCCTTGATCTGCGCAGATGAGCAGCGACCACCGTCATCACTTTTGTGAACACCCGAGGGGCACTGGTAAGGCCGAAAGGGAGCAGGGTGAATTGAAAATGCTCGTGGACTACAGTGAATCGTAAGTAACGTCTGTGGGCTGGCAGGACGAGGATGTGGAAATAGGCGTCCTGCAAATCCAACGCCACCATCCAGTCTCGAGGGCAGATAGGACCTGATCCAAGGTTAGCCTTTTGAACTTCTTCCGGAGAAAGCAATTGAGGGCCCTGAGGTCTAGGATAGGACGCAGACCTTTGTCCTTCTTGGGCACTAGAAAGTAGTGGGGATAGCAACCACGACCTACTTCTGACGCATGGACCCTCTCAATAGTTCCTTTGGCCAAGAGAGCTGAGACTTCCTGGCGGAGAAGCACCAAATGATCCCCCGACATGCGATCAATAGACGGAGGCATGGAGGGAGGGGTAGTCTCAAAGAGGAGGGAGTAGCCCCTTTGGACTATCTGCAAAACCCACCTGTCCGACGTGATGGATTACCAGTAGGGGAGAAGGTGATGGCGAATCCTGCCACCCACTGCCGCTGATGGGCCTGAAAGGTCAGACTAGGAGGGTTTGAAGGCTGCTGCAGGGTTTGAAGGCTGCTGCTCAGGGTGGACTGGCCTGCCCACTAGTTCCCAGACCCGCGTCGCTGGGTCCCGCGTCACTGGGTCCCACGTCCGCAGACCTGCACAGGCTGGGCAGCTTGCATGGACCGGTGGCTGGACTGGGTCTGACGTGGTGGGGTGCCCATTCTGTAGCCATGAAAGGCAGACTTTGGTGGGTGGGAGGATGCAGCGAGGCCTAAGGATCTGGCCATAGCCCAAGAATCTTAAAGCGCTCCAGCGCTGAGTTTGCCTGGTCACCAAAAAGGCGACAGCCATCGAAGGCCATGTCCAGCAGAGTTGACTGAACATCCCCCGAAAAACAAGATGTCCTCTACCAGGCATGGCGCCAAAAGGCTACTGATGTGGCAATCGTTCTGCCCAGTGAGTCGGTGGTATCCAGTCCACAGCGAATTGTGCCAAAAAGTCTGGGGTTAGTTGGCCTCTAATAAAAATGGGGTCTGACGGTGCTGCCTTGTACTTTTTGTCAATGCGTGGAGTAATTATCCTGGGTGATGGGAGAGGAAAGTGGGGTCGCCCGGGGCCGGGCGGTGGCGTCGGGCAATCATCCGTTCCACAGGAGCCCCTGTGTTGGGCCTGGACCATGTGCCCAAAAGGATGTCCGTCAGGGCTTCATTAAACGACAGCAGGGGCTGTCGGTTAAAGCACCTCTGTCAGGAGGTTAGTCCTGACTGTCACCGTAGGTAGCTCGAGGTTGAGAGCCTCGGCCGCCCTACGCAACACCACAGCGCATGACGCTCCCTCCTCCGTAGCCACGGTAGGAGGATACAATATGCCACGGTCTGGTGAGGTATCCAGTCCACTGGCTTCCCCCAGTTACTCTCTCCAGTCCGGTTCATAACCCGACTGGTCGGTTAAAGGGTCCCCAGACCCCTCCAAAGTCCTCCTCACCCTCCTCTGGCTGCCAATCTGGTCTCAAAGAGCCAGGGTAGAACAGGGGCACAAAAGTACCCATCAGCGCCGGATCCGGCTCCGTGTCTACCTCGAGGTGGAGGCCAGGGTTGACGACGGCTGGGGACACAGACTACGCCGGCTACAGACGTGGTGCCGGTGGAAGCGGCGCCGGTGGAGGTGTAACTAGGTTTACCGGCGCCGATCCGAATCCAGGCCTGGATCCAAGGGGACCCTGCGGTGCCGAGGCCAAAGCCGCCGGCGTCGAAGGCCCAGGGCCCCCAGCCAAGTCTGCGGGCCTGAAGGCGAGCCCGCTGAGTCGGGCTGCCCAAAGATGGCGTGCATCGCTTCGTAAAACGAAGTTGGGCAGGGGGTCGCTCCAGGTCCCGGGAAGGGGGGGAAACTGGGAGCCGACCTTTCGGGCTCTGCACGCGGAGCAGCGGGAGGGGCACCACTTGCATCCCTCATTGCGTCGGCCGACGGACAGGGAGAAGTCGAAGAGCGACAATGCTTCTTCCACTTCTTCTTGTGCTTCGACTTACCTGACCCCGAGTGCGAAGACTTTGATGAAGAATGGTGATGGTTCCTCGACCTCCTACGCGACCGGGACCTCGATCGCCGACTGCCGGGCCTCGCGAAGCTTTCGGGACCGCTCCCGCAAAGACTTCGGATTCATGGTCCGGCAGTCGGAGCACGACTTGGGGTAGTGGTCGTGCACAAAGGCAGAAAAGGCACACGCGGTGCGGTTAAGTCACCGACATCAGTCGGCTACAGGAACCGCAAGCCTTGAAGCTGGGCATCCCTCATGCTCCAGGAGTCGATGGACTAAAAAAAACGAAGTTGACAAAGGTCGAGAACAAGTCAGTCAAAAAATGACTGGGGGGTAAAGCTCTCTCCAGATCTGCGCTTGCTGGCGTGGAAAAAGAAAGTACTGACGTCAGCGCGCGAGGGCGGCGTCTATGTAGCTACCGCGACGTGATCCCGGCGACCACGACGCCAACGACTAACGAGGAGTCGACCAACGCCACCTTCCGACGCGCAGGGGTACTGCTGACAAAAAACTTTCCGGATCCAGTCTGACGCCTGGGGGTAATTCGAAGGTAAGGAATCTATAACTAACTGTTTCTTTCAGATAGATCTACCACAGGCACGCCCAATGTGGAAAAATGGTCTGACCCACCTCTGGATGTGTGAGCCACATATAATCAGCTAGTACCACTAGGTTTTCCAGAGTAGAATGTGGTGCCGAAAAGGAAGGGCCCGCATGAGAGGGCCTGTGACTTCGAGCAGTCGGTCAGCTTGCTGGAGGACCAATACAAGGCTTAGACCAATCCGCAGCCAGGAAGTCGCTGTGTCATTGTATTGAAGCAAGAGCTCAGAAGAAGAAAGTCTAATTTGTAAAGTCTCACAAATTGGTTTTCCGGTCGAAAGTAGGTAGCTGCAAGTTCAGGACTTCAACACCCCCTGCAAACCACTACTGCAAAGGAGGCACTCTCCTCTGTGGGAATACCCAAAGGAGAGTTAAAGTCATTATCAAGTGAAGTGTCCAGGCTTTTAGAATTTTTCAAGTAATAACTTCTCCCACTCATATACAGATGAAGGTCTCAGTTATGTCCCCACCTCATCATCGCCATGCAGGACCTGATTAAGTCCACGGCTAACGCTAGAATTGAAAATGGCCTCCTAAAATATTGACGCTGTGATAAGGGAACTGGTGATGAGCCCTCAAGAACTGAAGGCTGAGCCTTCGTGATCTTGTACTGAGACACAGGCTGACAGCATGCTGAAATTATCTCTAGACCAGACACCAAATCAGCATGGCATCAGGAGCTGGTGTCTGAACAAGAGTTGAGGTGCAGGTCAGTGCTGGTGGTTTTCATCGGGTGTTGGGGAATGGGGTTGAGGCAGAAGCGGCGAGACCGCATAAGATGGCACTTGTCAAAGGATTGACTGACTGAACCCCACCTAGAGCCCCCAAATGATCTGCAGGACTCAATAGCATACCAAAGGGAACTGGAACCACTCTAAATTGCAGCATGACCTTCTTAAAGGGTTCCATTGGATGTGGCATCTATGATGGTCCAGGAAACCTTGCGGTGCGTCATAACCAGGACTGGAATCATGTCAGCCTTAAGATGTGGCCAGAGTCAGGCCTTCGGAGTGTTGACTGTGCAACCTCTGTCTAGAACAGGAGCAGTGGGAAGGAACAGACGCCTGCTTGGACTTATTCTTCTGCCTCAACTTGTTCCCCAGTCTAGTTTTAGACTTAACTGAAGCCATCTTTAGGTAAGTCTACAACAAAATAACCAATTGGCTCACTGTATCAGGACTGAGACCACAAGCAACCTCAAGAATGCCAACAGGACTCATTAAATAAATTCTGCAAATAATAGTTTGGCTTCATGCTTCCCGATGGCCTTCAGAAGCATCACAGAGCATTCTTCACATGACTTTGAAAGGTGTACAAACTTGAAGTGCTTTTGGAATTTGGGCGGCCATACACTTCTGGGATTCTTGTTGCCTGGAGTCCAGGTACTGTTGAAATTGTTTATCATTGGGTTTGTACTGTTTTAGGGGCAAGTCATACTGACTAGATGCCGGACATTTTGAGATAGATTAGAGTACTGTCCAGCAATGGATTGTACTTGATTGGCGCCGGTTAGATCATGTTATGGATCTGTGTACAGAGTTCTGAAATTTAAAGCATGTACCGAAGCACATCGTCATTAGTTTATTTCTGTTGAGGTGTACAGCTGGATACTAATTGGCTTCAGGAATTAAAGTTTGAGTCTTTGATGCCATTCCATGTACACGTAGGTGTGCCCTGAGGGGGAGAGTTGTGTCTAATGTGTACTGTAGTTGTAGGGTGATATACGAGGAAAGATGTTATTTGGAAGCTGAGATGGTAAACACGGAGCCAGCTAGATGACTTAGAGCCATGTCTGTGCATGATGATGCTGGAACGAGGACCGTAAGTGGGACGTTACCATACCATGAGCCTTCTTCGCTGAATCCCTAAACAGAGGCATTTACAGTATTAAAAACCTATTTTAAAAGCATACTCCAGGGGAAATAAAGGATTTCTGAGTGTCTTTCCTAATAAGTAGCTTGCTTAAAAAAGGGGAATTCCACGTCCTCTATATAGAAAAGAAAAGAAAAAAAAAGAGAAACGTCATGTGGAAGGGGGTATTGGCTCGAAAATAATGCTTTTTTAAAGAAACCCTTCCCAATTAATAGTTCTAAAAATAAATACTTTAAAAAAGGAACACTTTTCAAAGTGTTTATTCACAAAATATATTGAAGTAAGGCGAGTGAGATGGGGTGACATGGTCATGATTTTAGAATCTAGGGTTTAAGGGAAAAAGGTATAACATAAGGATTTAGGATGTATTGTAAAGGGTACAGATACTTAGGATATGAGGCTAGGAGTTAAGGATATAGCCCTAGTGATGGGTTTCAGTGTGTAGGAATACAAATTAAGAGTTAAAGTTTATGGGTACAGGTTTAAGAGTTAAAGTTTTGGTTTAGGGTAGAGGGCTAAGAGTTTTTGGATAAGCGGTTAGGAGTTTGGGTATATATATGGTATGTGTGTTCCGAGTAAGGGGTCAAGGGTTAGCAGTATAGAGTATAAGGATTATGGGTTAGGTTTAAGAGGATTATGTATATAATTAAGCAGGTACAGGGTTGAGTATGCTGTAGAGTTCAAAGGTATAGGGTTACAGGTTCATGGTTAAAAGTAGAGGAGTTAAGTTATAAGATTATGGTAAAGGTTAAAGATAAAGTTCTAAAGGATTAAGGATTTTGGGCAATTTAGTTAAACCTCTACGATAAAATTTTTTTAGAGTCACCATAGAAAATCTGTTTAATTGTTAAAAATGTACTGCTGCCATCTCAGCAAAAAAAGTTGAATTGACAAGGTACAACCGACAGAGGAGGGGTTAATGCCACAAAATTCATGGATGGAAACTTTAATTTTTATATTAATCTCAATCACTTAGACAGCACAAACATAGGACTTTGAGCTGCACCACCTCAATCAAACAGATACACGTTTGCAGTTACTTGTGCTTCCAAACATACAAGACATCGTTAAGTTCACCTGGACTGTCCCGTTTGGGGCAACGTCAATACTATATTGTATGCGATTGGTCCACACTAGAGCTGAACCAATTCATCTGAACTAGTGGTTCAAATTAAAATTAAGCATTTCCAGCCAACCCTTTCGAGTTACTTAGTTGGTTGGGTGGAGCCTGAGAGCAGGCAGAAGCAGCCACTCCCCGGTTCTTGTGCCAGAGGATCCACTCTTCTATTAAAACATCACCATACCTTCAATACATGGGACTGCAAGGGCTAATGGATACAAGAGTAACACGGAGCAAAGAACAAAACAAGTTACGTTTAGACAGGCTCCATAGACCATGCCTGGTGTGCTCAACAATACAGCAGTACTTGGCTTTGCCATCACGTCACAATTTTCGTAGAGGATAGGTAAATGCTGAAAAGGCTGTGAAAAATCACATCATATTGAGACAGTCATATTTCCGAGGCAGCTGAGGCAGACACCCTGCCCACCCCAAGTTATCATTAAGGAAGCACCACGTTCCCAAACATTTGGCTATTATACTTTATTTTGCACACAATTTTTTCATAGAAAGTTACTCTCTGAAATCAGTGTAATGCAAGTTCAAAGGTCAGTCTTCTTGTGGTAAGAGCCATCTCACCTTTTCCACATCAATGTGTACTTAAACCCTAGTGGCAATGTCTTTATGTAACACACTGCTGGCACTACTTAAAGCCCAAAGCGCTGGTACCTTGTCCTAACAGGCGGGCAAGTACTAGTGTGGATGAGAAGAGTTCTGGTTGGGTGGCCTGCACATAGGTATTTGGGCGATTAACAGAGAGAGGTGCTCCAGTTAGAGAAAACTGGACGCATGATGAATGCATAACCATAGACCAAACATCCTGGTCTGTTTGTAAAATGTCAAAGAGGAAGGGAGTTAGGAACTTCACATTATAAAAAGACATATCTACTAGCAGTCACTGATGAGACCGTCTTAAAAAAATACATACCGAGGAGTAAGGGTTCTTGTCTGGGACCCTCCCGGCAGATGTCAACGGTGAGGGTCTGACTACGTCTAGGAGAGCAGAGGAGCCATGCTGGTTGGCCTGACGAGGAGTGCGCTTCACATCAATATCTGAGAAGGAGAGTGTAGAGGTAGAGCTTAGACAGAGTACCAAATATCAGCTTTAGCCCTCAGAACACTGTGTGGGCAACACTTCATCACCACCAGAAAGAATCATAAGACTACCCCCTACCCCCCCCCCCCCCCGCTGCCCTCTGCAGAGGTCTGTGAAGCATCCAACACTTCCGGCTTTACCTCAAAGGGTTCAATCATTCACATCATGTCTATTTACAAGCAGATACGTCTCAAATGCTGCCTTAGCAATGGCGCAAGCATAAAACTACCCTTTCACCCTATTTAGCCAGACAGCATCAAAGGAATTGCACCACATAATTCTTTGATTTCATGAATCACACATGTGCAGCTACAGCACATGATAAATAAAAAGGTTGTTAACGTCCTTACCAATACATCCAAGGTTAGGTACACAAGACATGCGGCTGAAATCGGCCCTCGGTGCAAAACTGGCACGCGGAGGGCAAATGGACACTCCACTGGCCTAGAAGAAAAAAACAAAAGAACACCATGGGGTTCAACACATAGAACAAGCATGACCATGATCCAGTGATCCAGAGTAGATCTAATTTCTCTGCCTTTACAGAAAGTGCCCTTCACCCAAGGCGTATTATGCGCACAATATATATAGTTAAATTGCACTCACCCTGCTACTTACGACGGAATAGAGGGAGTTTGCACCCTTCCCTCTCACAGGTACCCGCTGGGCCATGCTTAGCTTCCCAACTTTGCCAAAGGTGTTGCTGTTCAGCCCTGTGTTGGAGAGAATGCTGGCCAAAGCCAATGGGTCGCTGACAAAATCTGCTGCACTGTTGCCAACATCTAAAATAAATTAAAAGAAATAAACACAATGCAAGGCACTACTCCTACTACTACCTGCATGTCATCCACATCTCTTCACAACACTTCCAGATTCAGCAAATCGCAGACCAGAGTGCCAGTAGAAATAATACGCTCCATGCAGCAATTCATTCCAAACATGGTGGTCTCTCAAACTCACATGCTCTCGATATCTGCCTTTTGTCGGTATCCTGCAGAAGCTCTCGATCTACGTTGAAGGTAATCGAGAGGGGCACAGTAGCAAGCTTCGGACATGAAGATCTGTGTGTGAGAAAACAGATTTAGCACAAGAAATTAAACTGGAAAGTTAAATGGCCACCATGAGGAGTCTTGAACAAGATCCAGCATTGGGAGACTGTACATTGAGTATTAGCTCATACGTAAAACCTGGAGTTGCCTAACTAGGAATTCAACAATTGAAAATCGAGTACACATACATACGCGCCCTTTGCATAATTGTAGAAAAAATATGAAGCAGAAAACAGATGCATTTGCGGATACGATATCCACAATTGAAATAAATCCAATGAAATGGGTAGTCTTCAGATGACGTTTGTGGTTCTTTTAATCCTTGTACAAAAGTATACTTGGAAGTGGATCAAGATATTTTTGTAAAGGAGAAGAATGCTATTTCACCCTTTGTAACATGGACGGCTCAGGACTTTTTCAAGATGGTTCAAAGTAGAAAAAAGATAATGGTTATTTGTAAAGTGATCAGGTCAATCAGTACAGTGCGGTCTCTCGATGTTATACCGCAGTCTGTGTGGAAAAATCCAAGACACATACACCAAAAGCTACCCCTAACAGGCGTAGAAATGCGCACCAACATCTACTATTGTTCTCTAGACTGGGCATTAGAGAAGTACCATTTTTTCACAGACTAGCTCAATACCTGTGTGTCAATCAAAGGAGTATTTGGCTTATAAAAGTATGGTCATCAATCCGGTCCAGTGTGTGCTAGAAGCCCTTCTTTGATAGAGTCTTTGGTACAAATTTCACTTAACTAGGAAACTCAGTGCACAATGTTAAAATAAAAAAGAAAATTTGACCCAAATTAAGAGCAACTCTAAGCAGAAAAGTAAAATGCTACTTACCCAGTAAACATCTGTTCTTGGCATGTAGAGCTGTAGATTCACATGCTTTGCATACTCCTGCCATCTAGTGTTGGGTCTAGATGTTTGCAAGTTGTTTTTCTTCGAAGAAGTCTTTCCAGTCACGAGGTAGGTGACGACTCCTTTCGGTGATAGTGCGCATGGGCATCGACTCCATTGTTAGATTCTTTTCCCGCAGAGGGTGAAAATGGAGTTAGTAAGAGTAGAATAGAGATGTCCATGCGTATGTATGTAAGTAAGAGAATACTGCAACAGGTAACCGGGGAGGTGGGTGGGCGCATGTGAATCTACAGCTCTACATGCCAAGAACAGATGCTTACTGGGTAAGTAGCATTTTCCGTTCGAGGCATGTGAGCTGTAGATCACATGCTTTGCATAGACTATACAGCAGTAATCTCCCAAAGGGGTGGCTAACCTGTAGCTGTTGCAGTCATTTGAAAAAGTGTACAAAGAACTGCCTGGCCTACATTAGCTTGTTGTCTTGCTAGCACATCTACACAATAGTGTTTTGTAAATGTGTGTGGTGTAGACCATGTTGCAGCTTTAAAGATGTCAGCTATAGGGTTGTTTCCTAAAAAAAGTCATAGAAGCCCCTAGTTTGTGGGTGGAATGCACTCTAGGGGGAATTGGTAAAGTTCTTTTTGCTTTTGCATAGCATGTCTGAATGCATTTAACTATCCATCGTGCAATACCAGATTTTGAAATGTGATTGCCTTTGTGTGGTGAAGCAAAAGCAACAAGTTGATTAGTGTTACGAACAGGTTTGGTCCTTTCTATGTAATAGAACAGTGCTCGTTTTACGTCTAAAGTGTGCAGAGCTCGTTCTGCCACTGAATCTGGTTGAGGGAAGAACACAGGTAACTCAACAGATTGGTTGATGTGAAAGGAAGATACCACTTTGGGTAAGAATTTGGGGGTCGTGCGAAGAACCACTTTGTTGTGGTGGACTTGGAAAAATGGTTCTTCTATGGTTAATGCATGAAGCTCGCCCACTCTCCTGAGTGAAGTAATAGCAATGAGGAAAGCAACTTCCCAAGTGAGAAATTGCAGTTCGCATTTATGCAATGGCTCAAAGGGTGGACCCATTAGTCTGGTAAGACAATATTAAGGTTCCACGCTGGGGCAGGTGGAAGTCTTGGTGGACTAACTCGAGTCCCTCCATAAAAGCCTTGATAACAGGTACTCTGAAAAGGGACAGATGGTGTCTATTTTGAAGGTATGCAGCTATTGCAGCGAGATGTAAGCGTATGGATGTATACGCTAGACCTGTTTGCTGTAAATCAAGGAAATAACAAATAATGTGTTGAACGGAAGCATCTAAAGGGTTGATATGGTTGTTGTTACAATATATAACAAACCGCTTCCATTTTGCTGCATAGCAAGCTCTCGTAGTAGGCCTTCTGGCTTCTTTAATGATATTCATACAGTCTGGTGGAAGATTCAGCTAACCAAACTCTATGATTTCAGGTGCCAGATCGCAAGGTTGAGATGTCTGGGATCGGGATGTCTTATCTCTCCATGGCTCCGCGTGAGGAGACTGGATGTGAGATGTAGTTTTTGATGAGGAACTACTGCGAGTTCCAACAGGGTAGTGAACCAGGGCTGACGAGCCCACGTAGAAGCTACCAGGATTAACCTGAGCGACATTCGCCTTAGCTATCGAACCACTAGTGGAATGAGTGGGAGAGGCGGAAAAGCGTAGGCAAATATCCCTGACCAGTTCATCCATAGTGCATTGCCTTTAGACAATGGGTGTGGATACCTGGAGGCGAAGCTTGGGCATTTTGCGTTTAGTTGTGTGGCGAACAGATCTATGTCTGGGAAGCCCCACATTTGAAAGAATGGGAGGAGAACTTCACGGTGAAGTTCCCACTCGTAAATCTGTTGTCTTTGCCTGCTGAGCAGATCTGCTATCTGATTGTTTACCCCTGGAAGGTGTTCCGCTAGGAGATAAATCTTGTGATGTATGGCCCATTTCCAAATGGCTTGTGCAAGGTGTGACGTTTCTGTATGTAATACATGGCTGTCATGTTGTCCGTGCGTATTAGGACAGCTTTGCCTACAAGGTGAGTCTGGAACGCTCTAAGCGCTAGAAATACTGCTAGCAGCTCTAGATGATTTATGTGAAGTTGTTTTTGCTTTTGACTCCACAGGCCTTGAGTTGTGAGAGTTTGGAGATGAGCTCCCCAACCAGTGAGCAATGCGTCTGCTGTTAGTACAGTCTGTGGAACAGGGTCGATGAAGGGCCGCCCTTTGGATAGGTTTTGTGGATTCCACCACTGCAGAGAGCGAGGAGTGCGGCCGTCCACCTACACTAGATCTAACAATTGACCCTGAGATTGGTTTGTGAGAAAGTGCCCTCTTTCTGCATGGTTGCCCACACTTTGCTGAATTGCTTTTGTGCTTTGACTGAGTGTGCCCTGGGCTCCTGCCAATCAGGTACCCAGGGCCTATGTTCTTTCCCTAAAACTGCATTGAAACCAAAACCCAATTGGCATCTCTGGCCACAGGTCAGCCTCTGGTAAATGGTACCACAAGTACCCAGGACACTGTGACCAGGGAAGGCCTCCAAGGGCTGCAGCACTTATTGTGCCACCCTTAGAGGCCCTGTACCATTACACTCACACACTGCCTTTGCAGGCTGCGTGTTTTGGTGCAGAACAAAGTGAAGAGTCGACATGGCACACAACCCTGTGTGCCATGCCTACAACCCACTGCCCTGGCATAGATCAGTCACCCCTCTAGCTGGGTGCCCTATACCAATGGTGAGGGTACAGGTGCATGAGCTCTGTACCCCTACAGTGTCTAAGTCCATTCTTAGACATTGTAATTGAAGTGCTGCCATTAAGAGTATATGGTGAAGGGAGTTTGTCATTATGAACTCCACAGCACCATAATGGCTGCACTGAAAACTGAGAGGTTTGGTATCAAACGTCTCAGCACATTAAACCCACACTGATGCCAGTGCGGGATTTAATGAAAAATGCACACAGAGGGCATCTTAGAGATGTCCCCTGAAAAACGACCTACCACTAGTGTCCCGGCTGAGTGGCTGCTTTCAGCTGCCACCACCAGGCATGTTTCTGGACCCCTGGGTCGAGAGCCTGCTGCTCTCTGGGGCCTGAAACCATGCACATCCTGGGACGAGGTGCCAAGCCTCCTCCCCCGGGATGGGCAGGGTTCACAAAGGGGAAGCTTCAAAGGCTTGCCGCCTTTGTGAGCTTCCCCAGGCCACTTGCTGCTTTCAGCAACTGGTCCTCACTGGTTCTGACCCCCACTTTGGGCGGGTGAACCGGCGGGAAAAACAAGTGAGGAAGAGAGGTGTGCCCACCTCAGCCAACTCCACCCCTCAGGTGGGGGAGGCGAGGTGAAGCACAACTCTCAGTACCCGCCATCTTGCAGATAGGGGGACCCAGCCAACCAGGGAAGAGACCCATTGGTCCCAATATTTTTACCTACCAGTAACGCCCCTAAATCTAGTATTTAGGGGCACCCCTGAACCTTGCTTCTGCAGACAAGAAACCAGAAGAAGGACCAAACAGCCATGCCAAAGCTAACAAGAGGAGGACGCCCATTGACTTGGCCCCAGCCGTACCGGCCTGTTCCCACCTCGAACCTGCTCCAGTGAAATCCTGGTGTGTCCTGCAGCCAGAAACCTCGAGAAATCCGGAGGACCTGCCCTGCCTTCCAAAGAAAATACTGTCCCGTGAACACCGGATTTGTTTATCAGCAGACTCCAGCTCCGCAAGGATCCGCGGGTCTGCACCACTCTGCACCCGGCCCGATATAGAGTGGCCCAACACCAAGCAGGCGGTCTCCCCGGCGATCCTGACCCGAGAACCGGTGATCCCTGACCTGCCTCAAGCCGACGCCTGCAGCCTCAAACCGGAAGGTCCCCCCAACCGCGACCAGGAGCTGGTAAGAAGTTCCGACCACAAAAGGCACCCCTGCACCCGACGCCCCACAGCCTTGGGAGGCCCAACCGACGGTGCTTAACCAACCCCCAGCATCCCAACTTACCTCTCCAAGTGGTGGTCGCACCCAGAAGACCTTCGTCCCCAAGCCTGCAGTACTTTTGCAAAGCCAGAGTAACCCCATTGAAAGCTAAAGGGCACCCAACACCAAAACAGCACTCTGCACCCGGCCGCCCCAGTGCCGCTGAGGGTGCATCGTTTGTGCTGGCCTAAACCCCCATTTGCCCTGAGCTTAAGCCCAGGAGCTTTGCTCCAACAACCCAGTGGCCTGCTCGTCAGCAGCCACCAACCGGAGGCCCCCTATCCCCCATTGGATAACATTGGGCCTCAGCACTCTGCACCCGGCCGCCCTAGTGAAGCTGAGGGGGTAACAAGAGTGCATCCTTGACCCTGGGGGACCCCTGAGTCTAACCTCAGAATAACAACTTCCACAACAAAGTACTTACCTGTTAACCGATAACCCTATTTTCTTCCATAGGATAACATTGACTGTTTTTCTGTCAAAAGTTTCTAAGCGTGGAGTTGGAAAACTTGTACTAAATAACAAAAACGCTTTTACTCACCTGTCTACAGGAAATGTCCCAGTGCAGTATCCAGGTATACTGCACTGAGTAAGAAAAGTAATCTGCCAAGTAATCTACTGGTCATTTTACTAAAAGCCTATACAAAGTATATGTACTGTATTTTCAAAGCATTGCATTTTCAGTAACAGTACTCTGATCAAAACTAAGTGCATATACAATTGCAATCCAAACTGTGTTACAACTGCATTACTACTGTAAAGTATTTATTGCTTACCTGTGCCAGGCTTGCTTGGTTCTAGAAAATAAAATAACTAAAAGAATATTTTCATACAAAAACAATTGGTCTGAAGTTCAGTCTTTGAGTGTGTGAATTCATTTGCTGACTGAGTGTGTACAACAAATGCTTAACACTGTCCTCTGATAAAGCCTTACTGCTCGACCACACTACCACAAATAGAGAGTGAGGTGCTATCTACTTTACCTCTGCCTACCTTTTGGGTTCCACTGGACTCTGTGCACATTATACCTCACTTTGGTATAGTATATACAGAGCCAGCTTCCTACATGGTTCCACTGATGTGCTAAACATTCCTGAAGGGGATACATTCGAAGTTTTGCATAGGGAACTATCATGATGCAAGAGGCCATCATTCCTAGTAGCTGCATAAATACTCGAGCTGGTAAACAGTGGTTTGGCTAAAACTGAAATGAGAGCCTGAATATTGCGGATCCTGACAGGATTGGGACAGGCTAGAGCTTTCTGTGCATCAAGAGTGGCTCCCAAGTAAGTTTGCGTGTTGGAGATGGAACTTCAACAGATTTACTATGAACCCCAGATCGTGCAGTAATTGTACTGTGCTCTGAGTGTGCTGTAAACACTTTGTGAGAGAGCTGGCTTTGATGAGCCAGTCGTCCAAGTATGGGAAGACGTGAATATGTTGTCTTCGCAAGTGAGCAGGGACTACTGTTAGGCATTTGGTGAATACTCTGGGAGCAGTGGTGACTCCGAATGGAAGCATTTTGAACTGGTAATGTTGTCCCGCTACCACAAACCTGAGATACTTGCGGTGAGTGGTGGTTTATTGGAATATGGAAGTATGTGTCCTTTAAGTCTAAATTAGACAGAAAGTCGCCTTGTTGACGGAGCAGGAGCACTTGTTTTAGTGTCACCATGTGAAAATGATCTGATTGAATATAGAAATTTAGGTCTCTGAGGTCTAGTATAGGCCTGAGAGCCGTCCTTTTTGGGTATCAGAAAGTATAGGGAGTATACGCCGGACCCTCGATAGTGTAATGGTACGGGCTCTATAGCTCCCTTTTGTAGTACCGAGTGAACCTATTCATTCATAAATCTTTATTTCGGTTTAAAATACCATAAAAGATACAAACACATAAATCCTTGTCGACAGTATTCAAGGGGAAAATATTATAAAATACTTGATACACAGGATCATGGCAAATATAATATACATGTTACGGTATATAAACACGAGGAGAGGTCAGCATTAAGCAAAACTCACTATTTCATATTTCTACAGAAAGGACAATGCTAAAGTGCTAATGCAAGAGTAAATGATATTGTACCACAGTTTCTACAATATGCGTCCCCACTAATCCTCATCCAACGTTAAAAAATCCATATTCGACATACAACACTTAAAAATAATATGAAGCACTTAAAAAGCCTTAGAGTCAGTTAAAATTTAAATCTTAAAATTTGGAACACACCAGTCTGGGCTAATTATTAAAATTACAAGGAGACAAGTACCATGCCAGACCGAGATCTTCTTCTGATAGCCCAGAACTGGCCTAAAAATTTCGCAACTGCGCAGACAGAGTGGTCTTGTGTCTGTCTTTAAAATACGTAGGGCTTCATTATGGCTACGTGTCCCAAGTGATCTACATACGGGGGCCAGCCACTTCCTTCTGGGCCTAGCATAAGCAAGACAGGTAAAAAACACATGGCCTATGGTTTTGTGGGGACTTAAACATGCGGGGCAGGCCTTTGACTGTGGGTTTTTGGTCTGCCAGGATTCAGTAAAAGCATTGATCGGTAAGCAGCCATATCTGAACTGGATATACAATTTTCTATCAGTCGGCACCCTAATGATGTCAAGAAAGCATTCTAAATGTTTAATACATTTTATGTCTAGAAAAATATCGGTTAGGCTACCGTGGCGTGTTTTCTGTAGATTGTTCTGCTCCACCCAAACACAGTACTGAGATTTTATTTGGTCCTTAGAATATAAGGGCAGTGGGCCCGCAGGCTCATTCTCATTAGGGAGGCCTATGCATGCCCGGATGGTGTTCACATGTTTAATCCACCCGATTTTTTTGTGTTTATCCAAAATAGAGACTTCACTATAGGCAGCAGCATATTGGGCCAAGTCAGGGGTGGTAATGAGTCTATGCCAGTAAAGCAGTGGGCGTAAACTCGCTTGCTCATCAATAGACTTAATGCCCAAATCGAGTTTCAAAGGAAGAAGAGGGGTACTTTGGGGCAATGAGACCAAGCTCCTAAGAAACTTATTTTCTGCTGAGGCTAACATGCTTACATTAGCTATTCCCCACATCTCTGCACCATAGAGCACACTGCTCACCACCTTGGAGCTATACAGTTTAAGGGCGGGGGCTACAGGCTTAGTATATGATAGGCAGTGCTCCCGCCACAATGCTCCGGTTAGCTGTGAAAACTTCAGAGACGCTTTATCAAGATGACTCTTACAAGTCATTCCATCGGACAACTTAATACCCAAATACTCGAAGGAACTAACCCTCTCGAGCGGGACATTGTCTAAAACCAATCTGACTTTGAAAGACTTGTGGGTGTTCAGCATCATCATTTTAGTTTTAGTTGCGTTGATAATTAGACCCCTCGAGTCACAAAAGGCCTTAAAATGATTCAAGAGCTTTTGAAGGCCCATAGGGGTTTTAGATACCAAAAGGGTATCGTCCGCGAACAACAATGTAGCTATTTTGTTGTTAGCCAAGGTGGGAGCATCAGCCGAAATGGAACACAGATGGTCAGCGACTTGGTTTACATAGAGTGAGAAAAGGGTGGGGGACAAGACACACCCTTGACGCACCCCCCGCCTGATCTTAAATGGTTCGGTGGTTTGCCCCCGATTTCCCCACCTCACGCGTGCAAAATTATCACCATGAAGCCTGACCAGTATTTCGAGGATTTCCGTGGGCATTCCCATTTTCCGAAGGACCTGCCAAAGTAGATCCCTAGGGACTAGGTCAAAAGCTGTTTTAAGATCAATAAAGGCAAGATATAAACTGCCTTTACCCAGCACAACTACCTTCCAATACAGCATGACAAGGCGAAACGCCTGATCAACAGTGCCGGTCTTCCGCCGAAAGCCCGCCTGGAATGGAGAGAGGATGTCATTCTCATCCATCCAAGACTGAATTTTAGCTAGGAGCGAGCGGCAGAAGACCTTTTGGGCACAGTCTATCAGGCTGATTGGTCGATAGTTGGCGGGTTTTGACCTATCTCCTTTTTAGGTCTCAGCCTGCACCAGCGCTTGCGCTGGTCTGGCCGAGAGTTTTAGTAAGCGGGTTTTGGAAGTGCAAACCCACTGGCTTTCGGCTGGCGACCAGCTTGCGTTCACGATGGCGTGCACGCGCACAGCTGCCATCCATTCCTCGCATCGCTGGCGAGGCGCCATCTGCCTTTCCTCCCCCTCCCTCACCCCTCCTCCCCCTCCCTCACCAGAGAGCGCATTTCTTGGCCGCGCGTCTTGTTATGTTAATGTTCCGATGTTGCTTGTCCTTTGGCACTTAGTGCTGACTAATCCCTTTAAAGAATTAAATCCCTTGACTGCTGTCACATTATTATTATTTTTATGTGTGTTGCGACCCTCGCTCGGTGTCATGAGAGGATTTTTTATGTAATGTCCTAGTGTTGCTTGTTCTTTGTGCACTTACTGCTGGTCAATCCCTTTGAAAAATAAAATTCTTTGACGGCGGTCACGTTATTATTGTTTTTATTCGCTTTGTGTAGCTCGCTTGGTGTCTTGTGAAAACCATTGTTCTTGGAGATCCAGTCTAATAGTCACCGCATGATCTGCTATCCACGCAGGGGATTCGTATTTAGATTCCGCCATCCCACTTTGTGATATGTGAAGATCTGTTTACTACAGTGTGACACTTCAGAAACGGATGCTTTTGGATGCGATTCACTTGTTTGTGGAAACACATGCAGATTATTATATTATAGTGCCGCTTAATAAGAAGGGATTGGCTAATTCAAACTCGTATGCACAAAGTGAATTTTCTTCTCTTGTTGAGCCTACCTGCATGCACTTTTTATGTTAATGTACTGGTGTTGCTGGTTCTTTGTGCGCTTACTGCAGGCTAATCCCTTTAAAGAATTAAATTCCTTCATGGTTGCTATATTATTATTGTTTTTATTCGCATTGCATACTACGCTCAGTGTCTCTGACACTTTGGCGCGACTGTGAAAACATACTGAAAAGAGAATACTTAGCACATCTGCTCTGTGGGGAACTATAGATCTATCTATAAGGCGTGCTGCGAGTAGAAAATCGGAGGTTTACAACATGCGCAGTGAGACTGTAATATAAACCTACCCCTGTGGTGCTGACTCGAAACCATTTAGTGTTGTATCTTGTATTGTGAGCATGCGCAGTAGAACGGGTTGTATTGTTTTTCTCTATCGTTTACCTGGAATAAGGTAACAGACATATTCTAAGTGTGGGGTCCTCTCTGTGATTTTTTTTTTTTAACTTGTTTTTATTGGCATTTGTAATATACAAAAACATGGTGCTTTAAGATACATTTGAATTACTTGCATCCTTTGCGTTTTACAGCATTATACATTGTTTATTGTACAATAAATGGATATGTATCCTGCCATTATTAGGGTCGAGCATCAAACTATTCCTACGGAGAACTGGGATGCAGAACTGGGGGGAGTGTTCATGGGTTCCTGGGAGCTAATGTTGCGTGGGGTATCGGGGCGACATGTGTCTCGAGTGTATCTATGTGTCTCTGGGGGTGGGGGGAGATCTGGTCGGCCTTGCTCCAGCGTCTGGTCCTCGAGTGTCATGTGGTTTGTGCTATGAATCGTGAGCGGCGCTACGCGTGTGCTGCAGGTGGAGATCTAGTGCGCGTGCCTGCGGGTTAGGTTTGTGGGTGCGTGTCTGTCGGGTTGTGCGAGGGGTCATCTGGGTCATCTTGAGTAGGCGGCTGTTTGAATTGGTGCAGCAGCATGGCCCACTCCATGGAAATGGGGTGTTTGCGTGTCCCCTTCACCTCCTCCTCTCTTAGTGGGTCTTCCTCTGCCACCGCCCATTTGTGTACTGCTCCCGTCCATGCCGCAGTCGATGGGCCTGTGGGGGATCGCCAGTGCATGGCTATACTCCTATTGGCTAACAAAATTGCTAGGGAGACAAATCGGGTTGGCACTTTGTGTTGTTTCGTTTCCGGAAAATACCTAGCGCACAGGCCTCCCATGTGTTCAGTTGTGTAAGCCCTGTAAGATCTTCGAGTGATTTGTGGACATTGTACCAATATGGTTGCAGTGTGGGGCAGCTCCAAAACATGTGATGAAAATCTGCTGCCTGTAAGCTACATCTGGGACAGAGGAACTGGGTGCCGGGGTAAAATCTTTGGAGACGTGCTGGTGTTAAGTATGCCCTGTGTAAGATGTAGAATTGTATATTTTTAAACCGTGCATTTCTAGACACCTTCTTGGGGTATTCGAGGGCCATCTCCCATTCTTTCTCATGTAGTGGGCGTCCCAATTCCTCCTCCCAGGCAGCCCGTAGGGCCCCCAGGGGTCTGTTTGCAAGTTCTCGTATGGCTTTATAAAGCCATGTGGTCAAGTGTTGCTCCCATATGTAAGACTGTGTGAATGACCGGGTGGGTGGCTGGCTCTCCCGTCGATAGGTCGTGGTGCGATCGATAGCTTTCGAGGAGTTGGCGGTGAAGTAGGAATTGGCCAGGGGGGAGATCGTAGTCGTCCATAAGCCGTTGGAACGGTTTGAGCTGTCCGTCCTCAAATAGGGATTCCATTTCAGTGAGGCCGCTGGCCGTCCATATGTGGAGCATGTTAGGGGTATAATAGTGTTCACGTTTGGGCCAGCCGACCAGCGGCAGCAGAGGAGAGTAAGAAGGTTTCCTGGTGACATACGGTGTATCTGTTGCATGCATTTGCGTGCCACTGCGACATGTATGGGATATGTGCGCCTCGGCTTGGTGCCTGGTAGTAATAGGCGGCATATTTCTGGGGTGGGCACTCGGCCGGTTGTGGTGTAGGTTTCTCCTATATGTCTGCCTGCCGTCCAGTAGGACAGCCACTGTGCTGCCAGGAAATAGGATTCGAATGACGGAGCGCCCAGTCCCCCTTGCGTGGTGGGCAGTTGTAACTTCGTTAGTGCTATCCTACGTCTGCCGGATCCCCATATTAACAAACCAAGGAGAGAGACTAAGTCTCTGAAGAATGTTTTGGGTGGTATTATCGGTAGATTTGTGAAGTAGTAGAGCAACCGTGGGACTATTATCATTTTGGCTATAGCCACTCGGCCGATCGGGGCCAACGGGAGGTTCCTCCAGAATCCCACTGCTGATCTGATGCCGGCCAGTGCTTTGCGGTGATTACCGTCAAATATGTCGGACGGAGAGTGGTAGAGACGGATCCCGAGGTATCGAGGGGCCTCCGCACTCCAAGTCACCTTCTGGTCACCCAACCAGATATCACAAGGGGGGAGATTCGGGTGTAGCGGGTAAACTGTGGATTTGTTTCAGTTTACTTTTAGCCCGGAGGCTTCTGCAAATTCCGTCAGTGTTGTCCAAATAGGCGTGAGGTCCTTGGTAATGTCTCGAACATAGAGGAGAAGATAGTCGGCGTACATGGAGACGCTGTGCACGGTATCCGCTATGGGGATGCCCCAGTGTTCTCCTTCTCGTCGCAGCCGTATAGCTAGGGGTTCTACCGCGAGGGCAAAGAGGAGAGGCGAGAGCGGGCAGCCCTGCCTCGTGCCTCTGTGGACCGCGAGTTCTGGCGATATATATCTCCCTATGCGAATACGTGAGGTGAGTTTGGTATATAGAAGTTGTGTATACGCTAAAAGGATAGGACCAAGTCCTGCTCGTCGTAGGACCGAAAAAAGATACTGCCATGTGAGGGTATCGAAGGCCTTCTCGAGGTCAAGGATAATGCTGGCTGCTCTGGGGAACGTGTCGCCCACTTGATCTTGGATATGGAATAGTCGGAGTATATTTTGGGACGTATTTCTGCCCGGGACGAAACCGCACTGGTGGGTCCTCTCTGTGATATTCACATTTCTATTTGCTCAGCACGGTACCTGGGACAAGTCTCTGAAGAAGTCATTTAAGTTATTGGACAGAGATGTCCAGGCAGGAAATAAAATAAGTGAGTTGTATTCTACATTTGGGCTTAATAATGACCGCTATATTCTGTAATAGATGTGCACACTTTTGTCAGCTGCCTGTCACATCGAAGCACGCCTCACAAATGCTATAGACTACTATGGGAAATGATCTAAAAGACATTCACATTGACATTTCTGTTAGCTCAGGCATTGCCGAGACCTATTGGCTTTTTTAAAGATGGGTATCACTTCGGCCCCCTTCCAGGAATTTGGGATGCTCCCACCTCCCGCGATGTCATTGGCCAATTTCACAAAGTATGTTGCCCAGTTTTCCCTGTCAGCACGGAAAAGATCTCCAGGAATGCAATCAGGGCCTGTGGCTTTTGCAGGGATGAAGGCGTCTAGAGAGCACATTATCTCCTCCCTGGTGAATGTGAGGATGCGTATTGGAACACCCAAATCACGGGTCATCTGAGGACTGTCATATGTGATACTGGTAGAATATAACTCACTAAAGTGTTTGTGCCATTCAATAGCCGGAATGTTATTAGCCAGTGGAGGTGAACGCTCAAAGTTGGTTTTCGACACAAGAGACCAGAACAACCTGCTATCCGGGTGTCCAATAGCTTCCCCTAGATCTTCCCATCTCCTTTCGTCCCATTCCTTTTTGGCTTTGTCCTGTGCCTGTTTGTAGTCTTTCCTCATTTTACATATATTTAATGAGTCCCTGCTCTTGATCGCCACGGTCAGCCTCCCTCTTGAGACCTTGCACTCTTTGTTAAACCAAGAATGGTTTCTCAATGGCCTTCCCTGTTGGGACCTGGTCTTATCTATAGGGGCATAAAAAAAATAGGCAAGACGGTCAAAGAATTGCCTATGGAGAGTACTATAACTATTCTGTGGGGGCCGGTCCCTCGTCACTGCTGTAGATGTTGTTAAATGTTTAGCTAAAGCATCTTTAATCTGTTGGATCTTAGAGTCATCGGCCATGACCGCTGGCCTTTAAGTCTAAAGTAGACAGAAAGTCGCCTTGTTGACGGAGCAGGAGCACTTGTTGTAGTGTCACCATGTGAAAATTATCTGATTGAATATAGAAATGTAGGTCTCTGAGGTCTAGTATAGGCCTGAGAGAGCCGTCCTTTTTGGGTATCAGAAAGTATAGGGAGTATACGCTGGACCCTCGATAGTGTAATGGTACGGGCTCTATAGCTCCCTTTTGTAGTACCGAGTGAACCTATTGTTTGAGAAGGTGCAGATGCTCCAGGCAGTAACCACATTGGATAATTTCTAGGACCCATCTGTCTGAAGTTATTGTATTCCAGACAGGAAGAAATTGAGAGAGACGTCCCCGACAGGTGTGGAATGATCGGGGGGAGGGGGAAGCAAGTCACTGTTTGTTTGCTGCAGGGGAAGTACGGGTTGAGTTAACTTTACCTCTTCCCTTTCCATTATTGCCTCGAAATCCTCCTCTAAAGTAACCTCTTGAAGAGGGTGATTGATTGTTGCCTCTATATGAAGTAGAGGTGTTGTCTGTGGAGATATTCTTTGAGCCCCCCTATAGAAGGAGTGGCAAAAGGAACCCCGATTGGATGGGGTCTGCAAAGCTCCCATGGATTTTGCGACCTCTGTGTCCTCCTTCATTTTTTCCAGAGAAGTGTCTACCACAGGCTCAAATATGTGTTCTTTATCAAAGGGTAGGTTCAAAATAAAGGCCTGGACTTCGGGTTTAAACCCTGAAATTCTGAGCCAGGCATGCCTTCTTAAAAGAACACTGGTGTTAACAGCGCGAGCAGCAGTGTCAGCTGCATCTAAAGCGCACCTAATGGAAGTGTTAGAAAAAAGTTTTCCTTCCTGAATTAAGTCATGCGCCTTAGATTTGTGTTCATCTGGCAAGAACTGGAAGCAATTGTTCCAATTCATTGTAGTGAGCCCTGTCATATCTCGCTAAAAGAGCCTGAGTGTTGGCAATACGCCAATGATTGGCTGCCTGCGCAGCTACTCTTTTGCCTGAGGCATCTAGGAGTTTGGATTCTTTGTCAGGAGGAGGGGCATCTAAGGGAAGTTGACCCTTGATGTAGACTGGCTCTGTAGGTGCAGGTTTATATTTATTATCTACCCTTGGTGTTAAAATTCTTGCACGCACCGGGTCCTTAAAAATATAGTCTGCGTATTTAAGCATACCCTTAAGCATGGGCAGTGTATGAGTTGCTCTTTGAGAAGAACTTAAAGTTTGAAAGAGAAAATCCTCTTCAAGAGCCTCTTTGTGAAAGCTGAACTCCGTTATATTGAGCAGCCCTATTTATCAACTCCATGTACCCTACATTGTTGTCAGGCGGAGAGGGTTTTGAAGGGTATAGATCTGGGTCATTATCAGTGTTAGGATCTGTATTGTAATCAGTCCATGGATCAGGAATAATGTCATCTGGGGCATCCCCATCATCCTGGTGGTCAGGTGACTGTGGTGGTGTTGAATTTGTAGGTGTAATTAGCAAATTGGGGTCAAGTGGAGAAGGAGGTGTAAGAGGAGGAGGAGGAGGATTAGTACACACATTTTTCTTTTTAAGGGGAATGTGGTAAGCTTCCTCAGTTTCTGGCTTGCGTTTAACTGGCAATTTTGCATGAATATGTCCAGTTTTGGGATTATTAACAAGTTCTTTCTGTTTCGGGTCAGTGTTGAAAGGCGGGACGTCGAAACGAGGCTCCTTGGAAGGAGGAGGAGCTGTTTTGTCTTTCGGTGCCAAAGGTTTCAGTGCCGAGATGTTCGGATCCGAAGATTTAGGTTTCGGTGCCGAAGGGATAGTCACGAGGACGTGTTTGGATTTCGGCGCCGAAGATTTTGGTTCGGTGCCCGAATGGGGCCTACTCAGTCCCGAGCCGGAAGGCTTTGGTGTGTGTTTCGGTGTCGAGCCCGAAGGCGGGGCGTTCGAAACATGATCTCGGTGCCAACCTTGGCCCGAAGGCAGAGGCAGGACCGCAGCTTTTTTCTTGGGCATAGTTTGGGGCAGGGGAGTATCATTACTCACCCTGACCCTGTGGAATCTCTTCTTCCATGTGGAAATCGGCTTCGGACACGGAGATGTGTTCTTCTTCCTCGGCTCCTTGTGCGTCGAAGACCTCTTGGTGGTAATGTTCTCCGAAGAGATCGGGAACGGAGCCGCTATGATGGTGCATTTCGTGACGTCGAGCCAGACGGTCACGGAGCGTCTTCTTGGATCGAAAAGATCGGCACGCGCAAGTCGGTGAGCGGATAATTGGCGCAGCAGTGGGGACAGAATTTAAATGGAGTCCGTTCCATCGACTGCGAGCTGACCCGATGCGGCTAGGCCCAACGGCCTTCCACAAAGTTTCCGATCGAAGATTTCTGACTCTGTACGATACGCGGAGAATGGGAAATGCGATCAAATAACAATACCGTTGAGGGTAGTGGATTGCGCACCGAGGGGAACCTGAGAAACGGTACCGGAGCGCCGCAATTCACGTCCGAACCCGATGGCGGAAAAAAACAATCTAACAATGGAGTCGATGCCCATGCGTACTATCACCGAAAGGAGGAGTCACCTACCTTGTGACTGGTAAGACTTCTTAGAAGAAAAACAACTTGCAAACATCCGGACCCAACACTAGATGGCAGGAGTATGCAAAGCATGTGATCTACAGCTCACATGCCTCGAACATAGTTACAATGAGGAGAACCTTTCTCAGATTTTAAATAAATCTGGTCAGAGCGATACTTTCAGTTTTATGCTACTGATGGTGCAACAGGTTATCTATGCTTTGCATAAGCCAGACCATACTAGTGTTGCTGCCCAAAAAAACTGACCAAGCTCATATACCTTTACAACCAACCCACACACTGGATCAGCTTTAGGCAATATGATCACTCCAGCTAACTTCAACAAGTATTGGCAATGACAATAGCTTTGGCTTATAACTGAAAGTGTCTCTTCAGTCGCAATAGAAAATAGGCACTCAGCCAACATGCACACACTTGGTCACTCATACATCCATCCATTCATCCACCCACTTAACCATCTGCAATAAAACAAACACTCAACAAGCACATGGTAAGATACATTTTAAAAAATGAAAGTAAAAAAAAAAAAAAAAAAGCACAATACCATCAACACTTGCCAGACATATGCTTACAGTACTAAAATACAATTAAATGTAGCAGTAGGAGGCCGTCTGTCAGTGGTGTCATACATACTGTATTGTTGTTTCAAAATTACAGCCTACAGCCACACTTAAAAGCAAAAGCAGAAAATGGAAAATAAAGGACTGGCCACCAGGCAAGCCACAGAAGCTCACTATTTTTCAGGCAGATATGCACATGTGATGAACCAAAATACCATTACTCAAAGGGCAATAAAACCATTGGGAGAAATTGTCCCACGAAGTATGTTGTCATGGACAGTTTACAATGGCCTGGCAGATAACTATATATGAGCCAGAACTTCCTAAAAGGGTCTAGCAAAGATTATCACAGTGAAAATCTTCTACCCCTAGGGCTCCTCAAAGGAAGTAACCAACACCAAAATCTATGCTTGCTACAGTAATTTGGGAGATCAGTAACAGAATGCCTGCCTACAGGCATTAACAGTGTAATATTAACCCACACCTAAAGGGCTATTGGTTTTAACATAGGATTTTCTTATTAATTCAGGTCTACTGCTACTGTTGTAGTTTTTCATAATTAACAGATCTGATCCATTTTAACTTACAAATCCTTTTCCAATTAACCAATTTGGTCTATACTCTTATCATTAGACCATCACAATAACCAGCTCATGCCTACTATATCAAACATAAGCTTACCTAGAAGGTAACCTTCAAGTTTAGTGTCATAAATTAGAAATATGGACCAAATTACAGTTGGCAAAATATAAAAATCTTCCAAAAAGGCATAACAAGGATTCCCAAAGTTCAAGTTTTCTACCCCAAGGACTCGTCACAGGAAGAAACAAACATCAAAGCCCTGTCGACTACACGGATGTTTGAGATTCTCTGTAACAAAAGACCTGTCTAAAAAGCATTAACTGTAAGGACAATCCACTCTTAAAGGCCTTTTGGTTTTCACATATGCTTTTCACAATAAATGCAGGAGGCGTGCTTCCTTTTCTCATAACTTTTCATTAACAGATCTGGCCTATAACTTTGATCAATGGCTGGTCACCGTATCCAACTCAGTCCTGCGTGATGAGGATAAGCTCTCCCATTAGGCAAAAAGTGCAATAAAAGCACTCTTTCATTGGAAGCACACACACCATTTGGCCCAATGAAAATCTGTACTTGAAGTAACCAACATTTGTGCTGAACCGCAGCTCCTCTCTCCGTACTGCTACATAAAACTTTTTCTGCTGATCACAAAGCCCAACGACAGCTGAACAGTCAAAACTCCTGGAATCTCAAAGTCGTGAAGAAAACCGATCCACACAAGCTCAGAATTAGCCGAAAATTGTTTTGTTCAGCTAAGTCTTCCCAAACTAGATTTTCACTGTATAATAAAGTTTTAACCCAACCAGATTACATATATAATTTTTTTTGTAAAGGAGGCTGGTGCTTGGTGGGAAATCTGTGGTTGCAGGTGGCCATAGGGTTTCTTTTAGGCAAAGGAATTTTTGGCAATAATGGAAATCTCTGCTAGGGGCTTTAGGGGATCTAACAAAAGGGACTGATCTGTTGTGTAGAAGGCAGTTAACTAGTCTAGGAAAAATTAGCTGACAGGCACTCTCCTCTACAGCCTAAAGAAGCCTTTCCTTGATGTCAGCCAGTACTCAGTCCAGAATTTTGGCAAAACTAAGATCAGGAATGAGTCTTCCAGATAGCCCTGTTGGGTTAAGCAAGATAGACTGTGGCAGTAATGTAGCGCAACCTATGGTGAGACACAGACAGACAGCTTGACAGAGAGACCCCAAGCCTAGTCATGAAGAACAAGTTACTTACCTTCGGTAACGTTTTATCTGGTGGATACAGTATCTGCCTGTGGATTCCTCACCTTTTGAATTACCCCCATGCGCAGCATTGCACAGAAACTTTTCTCCTCAGCTCTCCCACTTCGGCGGGGACGTGACAATAGAACGGCTCTGCACGAGACTCCTTGTGATGTCATCGGGCCGTAAGAAGACATCGGCGTGCCGACGTCAGTTCCACCCATTTTTTCCGTGCCTTCGAGGCGAACGGGTGAACCGACAACATTTTCACAAGTATACACAGTATAGACAGCCAAAACTGGAAATTTCTCATCATAGACATTTCCTAGTGCCAAGTATCACATGATTCCAACAATAAATCACATAAGATATACATTGATTATTTTTCGGTATAAGCAGACAGGAAACGGAGAGGCGGGTGGGTCAGTGAGGAATCCACAGGCAGATACTGTATCCACCAGAAAAAGCGTTACTGAAGGTAAGTAACTTGTTCTTCTGATGGATACATCTGCCTGTGGATTCCTCATCTTCTGAATTGAATCCCCAAGCAGTCCCGCTCCCGGCGGAGGGTGCCTGCCTGCACCAAAAAATCCTGCAGCCCAGAACGTGCAAAATGGGCGTCCCTCCCCACCTCCGAATCCAAGCAATAGTGCTTCGCAAAAGTGTGGAGGGAGGCCCAAGTTGACACCTTGTACATGTCTACCACAGGGACACCTCTAGCTACAGCTGAAGAAGACTTAGTGCTGGTAGAATGAGCTCGAATACCTTCAGGAGGCTCCTTCTTGGCGAAGGCATAGCAGACCTGGATACAGAGGATGATCCACCTGGACAGCGTTATTTTGTGGACAGCCTTGCCCTTCAATCTTGCCCACATATCCAATTAAGAGTTGATCGTTTAACTTGAAGTCCTTGGTTCTATCCAGGTAGAAGCGGACAATCCTCTTGGGGTCCAGTGGATGAAGTCTCTCCTCCTTAGAAGGGTAAGGGGGAGGGTAGAAAGTAGGTAAAGTGATGGACTGCCCTAGGTGGAAAGGAGTGACCACCTTAGGCAGGAAAGCAGCTCTGGTCCTAAGAACCATCTAATCTGCATAGAATGATGTAAAAGGAGGCTTGGAGCTAAGAGTCTGCAACTCACTCACACTCCCAGCGAAAGTGATTGCAACCAAAAGTATAGTTTTAAATGCTAGAAACCTTAAGGGACAACTATGTAATGGTTCAAAGGGTGAACCCATCAAAAAAGTGAGAACCAAATTTAAATCCCACTGAGGCATGATAAAAGGAGTGGGAGGAAACCTATTTGTGAGACCTTTAATGAATCTCATTACTATGGGAGATTTAAACGAGGGTTGATCTGGTAAACAGAGAAAAGCCGACAAGGCAGACAAGTAGCCCTTAACCTTAGCTACTGGACAACCCTGTTGTACTAGGGAAAGAGAGAAACTCAGAATATCAGAATATCAGACAAATGGGCTTGCAAAGGATCAATCGATCTCTCTCAACACATTTAACAAACTTGGCCCACCTACCAGAGTAGACAGATTTGGTGGAGTGTCTCCTGGCCGATAAAATAACATCCACCACATCCGGTGGGAGAGAGCAAGAGCTCAGGTTGCCCTGTTCAATCTCCAGGCATGAAGGTGCAGGCCCTGGAGGTGGGGGTTTAGAACCTGCCTCTCTGACTGCGAGAGGAGGTCTGTCCTGAGAGGGAGACGGAGCGGAGGGTGCGATGAGAGGTAAAGGAGGTCTGTGTACCACACCCTTCTCGTCCAATCTGGGGAGATCAATATGACTTGGGCCAGGTCTTGGCAAATCTTAAGAACGAGTAATCAAGGGTATGGGAGGAAACGTGTAAAGAAGCTGTGAGCCCCAATCTAACTGAACCCCCCCCCCTACCAACACTCCCCGCGTCGGATACTAGAGACTGCATAACGACGGGCAGTGCACGTTCGTGAGTGGCAAACAGGTCCAACTGTGGAAACCCCCACATCCTGAAAATGTGAAGGACCATCTCTAGATGGAGACGCCACTCGTGATCGGCCGAATACTGCAGACTGAGACTGACATACATCCAGTTCTCTGGCCAGATGATTCGCGATCACGCAAATCTGACGGTCCTGAGCCCAGGACCAGAGTCGCAGAGCCTCTCTGCAAAGAAGATGCTACCCTACTCCTCCCTGTTTGTTGATGTACCACATCGTGGTAGTGTTGTCCGTCAGGACCTCAACCGACTGACCGGGAAGGGAGGGAGGAAGGCCTTGAGAGCCAAATGTATTGCCCGCAATTCCAGAAGATGGATGTGAAACAATCTTTCCTCTGGAGACCAAAGGCCTTTGACCTCCAGATGAGCTCCCTACCCTAGAGTGAAGGCATCCGTTATCACTGTGGCCACAGAAGAGGGAGGTTGAAACCGCTTCCTTTGAGACAGGCTGCCCGAAACACTCCACCATAACAGCTCCGCTGCAGTGTCTCTGGAGATCCAGACTACCTCTTCGAGAGCTCCACAAAATACGCATCCTGCAAATTGATCGACACCATCCAGTCTTCCTCTGCAGTGCAAGAAGAACCTGAGCGAGGGGCAACATTTTGAATTTCTCCTGTTTGAGGTAAAAATTAAAAACCGTGAGGTCTAGGATCGGCCTCAAACGACAGTCCTTTTTGGGAATCAGGAATGACCGGGAGTAGCATACTTTAACTCTTTCCTGCTCCGGAACCACCTCAATCGCACCCTTTTGCAGCAATGACAGAACCTCCTGCTGGAGAAGCAGAAGGTGCTCTTCCGAGCACAAACCCTGGCGAGGAGGGAAAGGAGGGGGGAAACTCCCGGAAGGGTAGGGTGTACCCATTCTCTAGGATGTTCAACACCCAGAGATCTGTAGTAACAGACCTCCAATGTTGTAGAAAATGGGTCACCTGTCCTCCCACAGGACAAGCATGCTCTAGGATGGTGGAGCTAGAGCTGCTTCCCTGCCGCATCAGTTGGCTTGGCAGTTCAGGCTGGACTGTTCCCATGAGGCACAGGGTCATGACTGATTTGCATATGGCTAGGTCTAAACTGGGGTGGCATGGGGAGCAAAAGAACAATGGATTTAACCCAGATCTATTGACGGGGGTGAATGTTTGATTTGCTCTGCATTCCGTCCATCATCTGTGTGTCTTTTGCTTTCTCGCACCAGTTGGAGGGGCAGAATAGTAGGAGGAGGAGGAGGAGACTTGCTGTTGTGTTGCACCCCAAAGACTACCTCTGCTCTTTCCCCTGTAAGATCTGTACAAGGGATTTGCCTGCTGTTGCTACTTATGCTGTCTGGTACGAAAGGACAAGTTCCTCTCAAAGCCACGAAACCCGCGATATTGTCCAAAGCCCTGGGCTGAGACTGAAGTCCTAAAGACCTTGCCGTGGCTCTACTGTCTTTAGGCGCTGCAGCACAGTCTCTGCCTTGGCCCAAAACAGGCGAGATCCATTGAATGGCAGATCCAACAAAGTGGCTTGGACATCAGACGAGAACCCTGAACTCCGCAAACAAGCATGCCTCCTGGTAGCCACAGACGATCCCATCGCCCTGGCAAACAAATCAGCAGCGTCCAGAACAGACTGTATGATCTGGCGGGCCTCAGCTTGGGCATCCGTCAGAACCTCCGAGAAATGCCCTTGAACTTCCTCAGGCAGTTTTGGGAGCACCTCCCTGGCAGACTCCGTAAGGGCATGGATGTAGTGACCCAAAAGGCATGTGGCATTTGTTGACTTGAAGGCCACTGTCTGACGAGAACACCTTCGCAGATTGCTCCATGCGTTTCGACTCCCTATCTGCAGGTGTAGATGGGAAGGAACCTACAGACTGCCTCGAGGAGCACGAAGCTTGGACGACCAAGCTTTCCGGGGGAAGGATGAGGGGACAGGAAAGCAGGATCTCCCAGAGCCACCTTGTACGTCCTTGTCACAGTCCTGAACACCGCTGGAGCGGATATCGGCTTCGGCCAGACATCAAGAATGGGCTCTGTCAAAGCATCGTTAAAAGGGAGTAAAGGCTCTGAGATAGAGGAAGGAGAATGGAGCACCTCCATCAAGATATTAGATTTTAATTCCGCTGTGGGAAGGGGCAATTCCAGCAGATCCGCTGCCTTCCTGATCACGGCATGATAAGTGGTCACCTCCTGCGTCAGGAGACCTTTTGGAGACGTGAGCTCCCATTCAGGAGAGGCCTCCAGGCAACTAGCCTCCTGCAGACCATCAAAATCCTGATCGGGATCCACAATCTTCCCTCTCTCAGCCTCTCCATGCTCTTCCTAATATGCTTCCTCTTATAATAATCTCTGTGCCTCTCTCCGAGACCTCATCCTCGGAAAAGGCAATGGCACCAGAAGCGGTGCAGGTGACTTCGAGATCGGCGAAGGAAGGTCTACCGGAATAGTAGTGTACGCCGGACAAGGTCGAGTCGGCGCCGGTTCAGAACCAGACGGCGCCAGGGAAGATCCATCCAGTGACACTTGCCCCCTTAAAGATTGTACCAGCATCGAAAATCTCGGTTTCCGAAGAGCCCAACTGCCTGGAGCCATCGGCATAAATGGCATAAGAGGTGCCTAAGGGAAATGAGGTGAAAACCTCCCTGCGAAAATGCCAGCTGACCCATAGGGCCAACAGGTGCACCAGTAGGGTTTGCCGTTCTGGCGAACAAGCCAAACATCACATAAAAAAAAATGAGACGGATCCGTACCCGGAGTGGAGAAGGCAGGATACACCGGATCCGGCACTGCAGGCTCTGAAGCCGCTCGAGGAGGCAGCACATTTGGTTCCGGCAGCTGCGCCGGTGACCCTGGAGCCAGCGGTGGAGTGGTCGGCTTCGGCAACTGTGGAGGCGTTGCTTCTCTCAGAGCCAGTGGAGTAACAGCTCTCGGAGACAGGTACGGGGTCGGAGTCCCCTCGGGAGGAGATGGAGAGATCTCATCTTTCCGATGACACCTGGGACCAGGTGTGAGAAGCTGGCTTGGTATATGGTGTACACTTATGTAAGTGGGCACCTTGCACCAATCCAGACAACCCTCATGGTGATTTTAGTGGTCTTAGGCAACCTTAGAAAGCTCTCTAAGTGGTAGCTGTGGAGAGCAGCCTTCAGGCTTAGTACAGGAGTGTTAAGCAGCTTGTTTTACCAGAGCATCTTTTTGATATAGATTAAGTGAAAAAGAACCACACAGTGTATTTATAAAAAATATGCATTTATTATATAACACTCACTAACACATACAGGTATCTCCTATCTGGAGATATACACACAATACTTTTCAATAGAAACAGGTAAGTAGCACGTGATGCACAGTGGTCACCAGGGGGGACCAAACCATATACTAAATTAGTGGAATGCGAACCACGACTTGAGTCCAGACTGTGCCTAGAAGACGTAGAATTGTCGGGAACCCAAGGAACCACCAGAGGTAAATAACTAGGAGGCCCACAGAGGTTGTGTGCTAAGTGGGAACACGACCGCGTGATCAATACAAGTCAATGGGTAAGTCGCGGTTGCAATTTTAAAGAAGGACCCTTCCCAACGGACCCTGAAGAAACCCTGTGGAAGACAGAAGGATGGAGAGCCACCCCACCCGTGGATACCTTAGGAACCAGGATACCTGCCCCAGGGAAGCCGGGTGCATAGGTGTGAAGTGGCGTCGGAAACCGCCGTCGATTCCAATGGAGAACTTCAGAAAGATGCTGCTGCTGGAGAAGGTAAAAATGTCCAGTGGAACCCAAAGGAGGATTCAAGAAGTGAATAACCTGCAAGCAGAGGTGACTGAGTCTATGCCACTCAGGAGTGACCAGGAGGCACGGAAGACGAATGCCCACCAATGTCGGGTGCTGCAGGGGAGCCGACGGTGACCTTAGAACTGCAGCTATGTGGACCAGGCGACGCTGTGGAAGATCAGGAGCTGTACACCAGCTGTCCCACATCGGATGTCGAGAGTTGAGGGGTCGGTATTCGGCAGGAGCACCAACAAGCCTTGGCAACTGCAACCAACGTGGAAGTGGAGACAGGTGCAACATCGGGACCAGCAAGGTCCAGGAGACTCACCACAAGCAGGGGTGTCAGGGCAGGCCCCAAGCAATCAGGGGAGCCCAAAGAATACGAAGATGACCCTCAGGAGGACCGACAGGCCGGAGGCCCTGGAGTCGCAAGAGGACCTAAAGCAGCTCACCAAAGATGTAAGCCCATGATGCAAGAGATGCGGTGAGGATGGAGATCTGGTCACTGGAGATGCTTGAGGTTGGGGATCTTGATGGAAGGAAGCCACCAACCCTTTGCAAATGCAACTCGACGCGGTGCACAGGAGTTCGGTTCCTGCGGCTCAGACAAGGGATACTGGCTTCAAACTCAGTGAGAGGACAGGGCAGGCCTCGAGGGATGTGAAGAACCACCACCTGTGTTGCTCAGCCTTTCGGAGTCCGTGGGAGCTCAGATGAGCAGACTGGTTAGCTTAGTTGCGGTGCCTGCAGATGCAGGAAGTGACTCCTTCACTTCAAGGGAGATTCCTTCAGCTGTCTTGGATGCCCACATGCCTTGGAAGGTTCCTGTATGGTGCACAGGCACGGACGTTGCAAAAGACTAGCAGGGCGACGAGATCGGGAGCAGCAGGAGTCTTCCTAGTTGCAGCCTTGATGCCCAGAGCGAAGTCCAGAGTGCCCAGACGGTTGAAGTGGTGTCTGAAATGAATCTTGTCCCATGACGAATCTAGGGACCCAACCACAGGTAAGCCCTTAAATACCCTGAGGAAAGGGTTGGGACGATTTAGGGGTCCCTCCCAAAGGAGGGGCTGGACAAGGGGAGGATACTCCCCTGTCCTTTGTCCAATTTCGCGCCAGAGTGGGAGCCAACGGCTCCCTGAACTGGTTTGAACTGGACTATGCATGGAGGGCACCAAGTGTGCCCTGCCCGCAGACTATGTGGCACTATCAAGCGCTCCCACCCTGCCCCAATACACTAAATCCTGTCTGAGAGGTGGTCACACCTCCCTGTGACAGGATACCTATTGTTCTACCTTCCCCTGCCCAAGCTTGGCTCAGCAGCAGGAGGGCCGAAACGTGTCTCTGGACGGCAGCAGCCCTGGCTTGCTGTCCGGGTCTGGAAGACTGGTACCGGGAGCACCGAGGGCCTACCAAAGGAGCTTTATGGTGCATGGAATCCAACATGTTTGATACCAAAAATGATAGGATTCGTTGCAGCCAGTTTCAAGATGGTCACCGCGTAATGTCGCGGTGCTCCTCTATATGTCATATGGCTGCCTCACTTACAACCCGGGAGAATGGACTCTGTAGGTCGTAGGAGTGTCCTGCTCCTGCAGGGGCACCCTCACACTTAGAACCAAGCACCCTGCCTTCAGGATTGTAAAGGCCTGCTGTAGGGGTGAATTATAGGTTTTAAGTGCAGTGACCTTAGATATAGGGAAACCTATATCTTTCGTAAGTGGTACTAGCAGTGGTGCTTACACAGGCTGCAATGGCAGGCCTGTAGTTACAAATTGAGTGGTCTCCCATGGGTGGCATAATACATGCTTCAGCCCATGGGGACCCCTAGTGTACCTAAGCCCTAGGTACCTTAGTACCATATACTAGGGACTGATAAGGTCGCACCAGTGTCCAATCTGGGATGTACCCAAGTACTTACTAAACCAATTTAGGGGAGAAAGCACAGAGACTGGGGTCCTGATTAGCAGGATCCCAGTCAGACTCAGCATTACATCAAGCAAAGAGTGTGGGTAACCATAAAAGCAGATCTTACTTTCCTACACCTGGGGACACCAACTTCGGCGCAGAGACCCATTCGTCGCCTTTTCTTGTGCTTCTTCGACGACGAAGTATGCTGAATCGGCGACTTGGAACGGGACCTCTACCTTCTTCGACCCATTTTTGCTTCTTGGCCTTGGCCAAGAATAATTTGGCCTCCCTCTCCTTCAGTGCTTTGGGATTCATGCGCCTGCACAAAGAACACTCCTCCACGTCGTGTTCCGACAAGAGACTCCATAAACAGTCTTCATGGGGTTCAGTGAAAAACATCTAACCCCCACATGCCCTGCATGGCTTGAAACCAGATTTTCTTTGAGTAGCCATCCTCAATGCTACAAAGTCAAGACAACACGCAACAAAAACTCTCAGAAATGGAGAGCCTTGGGAAAAACCTTTACGCGTCGACAGCGCGGAAAAAAAGAGACCCGACGTCAGCACACCGACGAGGTCTTCTTATCGCTTTGATGACGTCTTGCAGAGTTGTGTGCGGAGCCGTTCCATTGCGACGTCCTCATCGACGTGGGAGAGCGGAGGAGAAAAGTTTTTGTGGAATAGTGTGCATGGGGATAATTCAAAAGGTGAGGAATCCACATGCAGAAGTATCCATCAGAAATACAGCCGCTAGCAGCAAAGAGCACACAGGATTCAAACCATACCTGGCACCAAAAGCGACCTGCGACCCAGAACCATTTTTTGACCCATCATGAAGATATGTTGCGATGAAACATTGCTGGAACAGGCAGTGTCTGGTTGGCTGCCCCTAGCCAGGCAGAACTACCGCTGCCATGAAGGGGAGGTGATAACACTCACTGTATAATCCATGATCACCATAGGGTAGCTTGGCACGGAGCAGTCAGTCTTACTACAGAGGTAATGTGCAAAGCAAAGGCACAGTAGCCACTTGCGATAAATACACTGTGCATCACAAAAGACACTACACAGGATGTATGTAAAAAAGTTTATAATCAACACCTATTCAATCATAACATGACCATCATATACTTTTGGGCATAAAACTGATGGAGCAAGGACTCGTAAATGAGACTTGCTCGGAAGCAATCCTTTCGTTTTAACTCATTAACGAATTACTAACAACGTGTTTGTAATTAATATTTAGCATTTAGAAAAAGACACGCGGGACAGTGAAGCTTGCCTATGTGTTTACTAACTGCAATAACATGAACGAAGGACTAAAACGCATTTTAACAAGGGATCTTTACTGCGCATACGTCTACTACATCTACGTAGTATGACGTACTAATGCTTGGAGGGAAAATCTTGCGCCTGCGCAATAGACGATAAAATGGCCGCTTGAAAGCTCACATGCATGGCACCTACTTGACTGAAATAGAAAATAAGTTTTATACTAACGCAAATGCAGAAAGGGTAATAATAATTAGAGTGGGTTAGAGTAGAGGTTGGTGGTGTACAGTGAAACCATTTATTTTTGAGAATAACATTTCTTCTTTTGACTTTATTATTAGTGCACATTTGGGCCCTCCACACTTGTCTGAATTGAGCCGACAGATTTGACCCCACGCATGCGCACCAGAGAGAAAATAAGGAAAGATGAGTAAGGACTGGTCACGCGTCCAAGGCCAGCGAAGATGTGCCCTGGGAACATGAGGGTGAAGAGTTCATATGAAGGAGCTTTATTCATGACATTGCAACATTTTGTATTAATAAAGTTTGGAGATGTATGGGAAAGGAAAAGATGTAATAAAAGTTTGAGGGGAGGGGTTTGAAACAATGGTTTAATGAAATAAGTGAAAGGTAAGCATGGTGTGACGATCATCCCCCCTCGCCTGTCCAATCAGTTAGTATTTGATGAAATTGAAACATTAATGGGTGGTACATGGTTATGGAAAGGTATAATTGAGGTAGTTTTAGTTAGTTTAGCTTTACGGGAGCACAGAAGCAGAGCTCGGGATGCTGTCGGTGCTGTAACTGTGAGACGCTGATGAAGAAAATTGAATGCAGAACCATCTATTTTAATTTAATTTGGGTTAGAAAGAAGATCGCGGAAGAACCACGAGGAGGAAGAGTGTGTCCGAGAGGGGTGCGACGAAGTTGTCGGTATTTAGAGAGGTCAAGTATCCTGTCCTGAAGTCTTTGTCTCCTGATCTATCCCGGGGGACCCTTACCAGCCCTTTGGCCAGGGGGTTGGTCTTCACACCATTCTTGGTAAATATAAACTCATCGTATTGATAGATGTTCTTCTCTCTGTCCTCTTCTTTCTAAGCATAGTTAGTGTGGATCTGAATTGCTATTGTTTATTGAGAATTGATTGAATTGACACTCTTGCGAATGAGGGTGTTTGTACTGAAACGTTGAGATGGTTCACACTCAATTAATTTAGATAAAGATTTTAAAACTTCCCGAGTCTGTGATTATTTCATTTTAAATCGAGAAATGTTTAATAAGTTATGTTAATTATCACCATCAACTAGTTCCAAATAACGGTCCATTGACCAGAGGAAAGAACTAATTGATCAGTGAAAGGTTTAGTTAGGGAAAGAAATAACTAGATCTTGAAGTATGAAAATCATAAACTAAGTTCCAGCGGTCTACTTGGTATTTAGTGGAAGTAGTTATATGGGCCCAGGTGAGTATATGGTAGTGGAGTATCTGCTACTAGTACACCGCTAACATCAATAGGGAAAAGGTTTGTTGGTTTTGGGAAAGGTTTTCTAGGTCAAATAATAATACCAATAGTTATGATAATAACAGTAGTGATGATAATAATGATTACATATAAGTGTTGTAGCAGAGGAAGGAAGGAGAAAATTCATTTTGAAAGAAAAGGAAAGGGACAGAAACGAAAAAGAAAATATGATGAAATACAGCTGGAAGAAATTAAAGGCAAAATATACAAGAAAATTAAGGATTTAGAAGGAAACTAGTTGATTGATGGAAATTTGAGAAGAGAAATAGAGAAAATTCAGAAATATTACTAGAAGTACTAGACCCACTTGCATTTATATGATACCAATATTATGGAAACTGTGGACAATTCCCAAGTTACCCCCCCCCTCCCTCCCACTCACCCCCAATTGAGTGAGCACACTTATGCGGTGCACGATATCAAAGTTATGCAAATACACGAAAATAGAACATTTTTTTGCAGCAGCTCGGGCCGGAGCCTGTCGAGGAAACGAAACTAGTTACTTACCTGTAAGAATAGTTTTGCAGCATAGACTCTTCTAGATTCACATACTGTGCATATTCCGCCATCTAGTGGTTGGAGTTGGAAAGTGCTTTTTTTTCTTCTCTTGGATGGTTGTGAAACCAGATTCCTGTGGTCAGGCTACAACCCCCTTGTGTGTGTGCAAGCTCTCAGATTATTTTTTCCCCTTTTTTGCTTTGAGATTGTGTGAGATTGTTGAATAAGTATAATATTGCTTGTATGTGTTTATTAAGCTGAGAGTGCAGGGACACTAGTTAACCTTTAAAAGGCGATTTATTAAAATATATATCTATATATATATCTATATATATATATATAAATGATTTATTTACTCTTTTTTTTCAGCAATACTTGTTTTTTTTTTTAACAATGTTGCTGTATATATTTCCTTTGGATTAGCATGATAAGCATCGTAACTTATGTGTTATGCTTGTTACGATTTGTTATTTATTCGTTTGTTTATGAGCTATGTAGGTAGCTTGTTGTGACTGCTTTCAAACAGGTCACCTTGTTATAATTGGACAGATGTAGCACATCTGCTATTGTTTAGTTCTTATATAGTACGTATGTACTACTGTAAGAGGAGACGTATAGCCTTTTGCTATTTGTTAGCCCTTATCAGTACTTATGTACTAGGTTTATTTAGGGACTATTATGAGTCTCATTTGTGCTTTTTTTTCTAAATTTCTTTTATTTTAAATTATTGCTACTTTTTACTCCTTCACAGGGGAGGAGGGAGGGTCGTATGTGAATCTAGAAGAGTCTATGCTGCAAAACTATTCTTACAGGTAAGTAACTAGTTTCGTTTTGCAGCATAGACTTCTTCTAGATTCACATACAGTGCATAGATTGTGTAGCAGTATTCAGTGATAGTGGAGTAGGGAGTGAAGTGTAATTATTCTCCACAGGATAATATAAAACAAAAAATGGTGTTGTGTACTACTTGTTGTTTTTGAGAGAATATATGTCCTCCTGTTGTGTGTATATGGTAGGTTTGCAAATAGCTCTACTTTTAGAAGAGTATACAATATATAAACCCTTATGCATATTTGCATTAGCGAGTGTGGTAACTATTTATAGACTTGACAACGAAGAACCCTTTTTTATGGTTGTTCGTTAGCGATTAACCGTATGTATATTGAAACAAAGTTATATTTTTTAGGCCCATTCATCTTCATATTTAATATGGTCTTTACCAACCACTAGCTTCTGTTTGTATATTGCTTGAATTTTTTTGTTTTGTTTGGGTGCAATGGGCAGGCTTTAATGCTTTGTGTAGATATAACTTAAGGGTTGTTCGGGGTGCCTGGTTGCTTTAAGTGTGTATGTATCCTTTGTTTGATCGTTGCTTTGGGTAGGACATCAAACGCTAAGCGTATGCTGCTGACGTGTTGAAGTCAGCTCTTACTTTCCCGTTTATGGTATTGCAGAAAATGGACGGTATTATATGATTATGTGATTTGTCCATGTCCTTATGAGCAATTGAGGGGAGAGGAAAGAAGGCTTTACCTTGTTATATGCAGAGTGCGTTTGTATAGTAAGGCAGAGCTGGCAGTTTTTGGGGCACTTTTAGTTTGTACCTAAAAAAACCTACCTATAACCATACTATCTATATCTATCTGTATATCAATCTGTATATCAATCTGAATATCTCTCTGTATATCTCTCTGTATATCTCTCTGTATATCTCTCTGTATATCTCTCTGTATATCTCTCTGTATATCTCTCTGTATATCTCTCTGTATATCTCTCTGTATATCTCTCTGTATATCTCTCTGTATATCTCTCTGTATATCTCTCTGTATATCTCTCTGTATATCTCTCTGTATATCTCTCTGTATATCTCTCTGTATATCTCTCTGTATATGTATATATATATATATATATATATACACACACACACACACACACACACACACACACACACACACACACACACACACACACACACACACACACACACACACACACACGTACATATGCCTGCCTGTATATATTCCCTTATGTGAAGTACTGAACCCACCTTGTATACCAAAGCTGTTGACATGTACATGTATACGTATGTACATATGTATGTGTGCTGTGGGTATGCTTACATACGTGTATGCATGCTTTGGCGTCACATCTGTTTTATTCCTTCTGTAGGTTTGGAAGTATTTTGGAGGTAGGAGGATAGCCCTGGGTTGTGGTTGAAGGGTTGTGCTCCTTCTGTATCCATGGGACGTCAATGGTCCCTGGCCTTTGAATCTGGGTTACGCCCCTTAATGTGTAGTGTGCGCAGTGGGCACTTGGCCAACTGTTTGCGAAAGGGCTCCCATTTTTTCGTGGGCTCATGCATACCCCTATTAGAATTGAGCGCCCTTGTGGCAATATGTAAGTGAGAGATACAAAGTTTTCAATCTGCTTTATGCAGGTTAATAGCTGTAGTAAGTGAAAAACAACGTGGTAAAAGGCTGTGTTATTCTTGTATAGTCAGGAATACATTCGTTTGAGTCGGCGGCCCTATCTGGTGGACCAGATCTGAGATATGGGCCTTATCTTTGTGTCGGTTAACCCACTTTGTTATACCGTATGTATATGCATGTTTTAAGGTGATGAATATTTTCCCTTTGTTGTGCATAGGTGTTTTATGTGGTGGTAGGGTGTTACCCCCCACTTTATGTGGCGAATTTAATGGTCGCGGTCTACCCCAGTATCCGGTCATATGGGATACCTTTGGAACTTGCGGTCAACTCCTATAGAAGAGTTGCTGTCCCCCTTGAGGTGTCCGGAAAGGTCGCAGTCAACCCCAGTTGCCGGCCTTATGTGCTAGATTTGGAAGTCGCGGTCAACTCCCCTTGAAGAGTTGCCGGCTCCCTTTTGGTGTGAAGATTAGTCTCCATGTTAGGAGCAGACTCACCTTTTGGGGTCGCCACGCCCAATCAACGTGTGTGCGATGAAACTGACTCGCCTCTGTTGTTGTGGTAAACACCTTCTTGTGTTGTATATATATGCTGTGTGATGTAAAAGATGCTGTGTAGCGTCTTAAGATATGCACTTGTATTTAGGGGGTAGTAAGTTTTCTTGTGCGAAACTTATTCCCTTATTAGAAGTTGACCGGTGTGTGTAAGAAGCGTGTATAATGCTTCTAGGTGCAGGCCCCTTTTGGGTCGGTTTGCGGAATCATCCCTGTTGTAAAAACAGGGTTGTGAAGCACCGTAGTGGTGAATGGAGGAGGGAGTTGGTATGCGTTAATGTCTTGTGTGACTGGGTTTAAAAAGAGACAGTTATGTACTCTGTAGAAAAAAAAAACCCGTCCTACCTTTAACACCGGTGTAATGCGGTGTGTGTTAGTGGTAAAGGGAGCATATATATAAAATATAATATATATATATATATATATATATATATATATATATATATATATATATATTCATATATATATATATATTCATATGTACATAAGTACTTGGTGTGTTTTCCTCCTAACTATATATATGTGTGTATATACAATGAAATACCTAGCTATATTTAATATGCACACATATGCATATAAATATATATAACTATACCTTGATGGGATCATTTATTGTGCGTTATTTGGGGATGTATCCAAATCTTTGATCTGGAATGACTAATTACTTTCCTTATTTTGGGTGCAGAATAATTATAAACCCCTATGTTTTAGGACCCCGCTCTTTATGGGGGTAATTTTGAATGGAAATGTGCATGCCCTATGTACTTGACTATATGTAGGCCTAGGCCATATGTTTCTGGGTATGAGCCAAAAAGTATTTGTCCTTGATCCAGTGTACCTGGTTTTGTTGGTATAAGAAGTTTAACATATAATATTAACCTACCCTCGCAACCTTCGAGTTTGTAGAGGCTCAGCAGGTAATGCTGCAATACTGCATGTATTTGTACCTTGTAGTACGAGGTCCCTCTGTCACATTGCATGTTGCAATGCTATGCAGAAAGTTTTTTTAAATTTCTTGAAGTTGCCGCAGTAACTGGTAAATATTGGCATGGTACCAGTAATAATGTGTTATTTAGGGCCATACGTTTTTTAACTGTGTGTGCCACATGTTTTATATAGCTCAGCTGTTAATGCACAAGTTACTAACTTGTGTAACGATATCTCTGTAAGAGACAGTAGTTAGTGACAGATTCCTTACCTTAGAATATCCCCAGGCGTCAGGCTGGATCCGGAAAGTTTTTGCGTAGCAGTACCCTTGCGCGTCGGTAGGCGGCGTCGTGTGGCTCCGCGTCCGTCGTCGGCGTCGTGATCGCCGGGATGACGTCGCGGGCAGTACTTAGGCGCCGCCCCTGCGCGCTGACGTCAGTTCTGTACACGACTTTCCGCGCCAGGAACGCAGAGCCATGCAAGAAGCTGACATAGGTGTCTGAAAAATACTAGGGCCCTGAAAGGGATGTCCTTAACCCTAGAAATCAGTTCGGAGAACGGGGAGGATGGGTGGGCGGTAGGGAATCTGTCACTAACTACTGTCTCTTACAGATATATCGTTACACAAGTTAGTAACTTGTGCATCTGAAAGAGACACGTTAGTGACAGATTCCTTACCTTAGAATAGATACCCCAGCAATACCAACCCCGGTGGTGGGTCTGCGAACAAAGATCAGACAAGGAAGTCCTGGAGGACAGAACGGCCAAAGAAGCCGTCCCTCCGGACCTGACTGTCAAGGCAGTAATGCTTTGTAAACGTGTGCAGCGAGGCCCACGTAGCTGCCTGACAGATAACCGGCAGCGGAACGCAGCGGAACACCGCGGCCCAAGGCCGTGGTAGCAGCCGTTGCCCTGGTGGAATGGGCATGCAGCCCAACAGGAGGCTCCTTCTTAGCCAAAGAATAGCAGGTCTTGATGCACAAGGTAACCCAGCGGGAGATGGTCCTCTTGTGCACCGCCCGACCTTTTTGGCGCCCACGTAGCCAACAAAGAGCTGGTCATCCACCCGGAAGTGTTTTGTGCGGTCAATATAGAAGGAGACGCACGTTTTGGGTCCAGACGGTGGAGCCTCTCTTCCTCTCTGGAAGGATGCGGAGGCGGAAAGAAGGTGGGCAAAGTGATGGTCTGCCCAATGTGGAAAGCAGTAACCACCTTTGGCAAGAAGGACGGACGCGTCCGAAGAACAACCTTGTCTGGATGAACAGACAGAAAGGGAGGTTTGCAAGATAGAGCCTGGAGCTCACTCACCCGCCGAGCGGAGGTGATGGCCACCAGAAAGGCTGTCTTCAGAGTAAGAAGACGAAGAGGACAGTTATGTAGAGGCTCAAAGGGAGCGCACATTAAAAGGTAAGAACCAAGTTCAAGTCCCACTGAGGCATCACAAACGGAACAGGAGGGAAGAGGTGTGTAATGCCTTTTAAGAACCTGTTAACAGGGGACTTGAAAAGGGAGGGCTGATCAGGGAGCCTGAGGAAGGCCGAGATAGCACAAAGATAACCCTTGATGGTACCCAGGGCAGAACCCTGTTGGGCCAGAGAGAGAAGGAACAGAAGGACCTCAGAAAGAGGGGCAGAAAGGGGATTCACAGCCTTTGCTGTGCACCATGCCACAAATTTGTTCCACCTGCAGGCGTATACCACCTTAGTGGAGGGACGCCTGGCTGCCAGAATCACATCACAAACTTCGGGAGGCAAGTCGAAAGGAATCAACTGCAGCCGCTCAATCTCCACGCAAGCAGGTGTAGACTGGACAGGTTCGGGTGGAGGACCGTCCCCTGCTGCTGCGACAGAAGATCCTCCCGAAGAGGCAGACGGATCGGGGGATCTACGCTCATATTGAGTAGCTCGGGATACCAAACTCTTCGAGCCCAGTCCGGAGCCACAAGAATGACTTGGGCCCGGTCGTGCCGAATCTTCTTCAACACTCTGGGTAGAAGTGGTATAGGCGGAAAGGCGTACAACAGACCGCAACTCCACTCGCGACGAAAAGCGTCGCCGAGCGAGTGCCGCCTTGGAAATTCCAACGCGCAGAACTGATGACATTGCGCGTTCTCTTCGGTGGCGAATAGATCTAACCAAGGCTCTCCCCATTGTAGAAAGAGTCCTTGCGCCACCTCAGAGTGAAGACGCCATTCGTGATCCATCATGCACCTGCGGCTGAGTTCGTCCGCCCTGGCGTTCAGGGAACCTGCCAGGTGTTGAACCATCAGGAACATGCCCTGATGTTCCAGCCATGTCCAGAGGCGCAGAGCCTCCTGACAGAGGGTCCACGACCCCACCCCGCCCCTGTTTGTTGCAGTACCACATGGCGGTGGTGTTGTCTGTGAACACCTGCACTACCTTCCCTTTGACAGAGGGAAGGAATGCCTTGAGTGCAAGTCGGATTGCCCGGAGCTCCAGAAGGTTGATATGGAGCCGCGACTCCGCCGGAGACCAGAGGCCTCTGATCTCCGCCTCTCCCATGTGACCGCCCCATCCCAGAAGGGACGCGTCCGTCACAACTGTATGCTCTGGCTGGGGAAGGGAGAGGGATCTGCCCATGACCCATTGCCGGTTCGAGAGCCACCACTGCAACTGTTTTGCAGTGCCCTCCGAGATCTGGACGTGATCGGACATGTTGCCCTGGTGCTGCGCCCACTGGAACTTCAGGTCCCACTGCAGAGCCCGCATATGCCATCTGGCATGATTGACCAGCAGGATGCAGGAGGCCATGAGGCCCAGCAGCCTCAGGGTCATCCGTACCGAAACCCAGGATAAAGGCTGAAAGATCGGAATCATAGCCTGAATATCCCGGACTCGCCGTTCGGGAGGATAGGCCCGAAACTGCGTCGTGTCCAGAACTGCTCCGATGAAAAGGAGCTGTGGAGAAGGAATCAGATGCGACTTCGGCACATTGATGGAGAACCCCAGCGAGTGCAGGAGTTCGGCCGTAGTCTGGAGGTGGGAGACGACTGCCTGGGACGAGCCCGCCTTCAGCAGCCAGTCGTCGAGGTAGGGGAAGACTGAAACCCCTGCCCGGCGCAGATGAGCTGCGACCACCGCCATCACTTTCGTGAACACCCGAGGGGCACTGGTAAGGCCAAAGGGGAGCACGGTGAACTGAAAATGCTCGGGGCCTACCGTGAACCGAAGGTAACGCCGGTGGGCCGGCAGGACGGGGATGTGGAAATACGCGTCCTGCAAGTCCAACGCTACCAACCAGTCTCCAGGGTCGAGGGCAGTCAAGACCTGAGCTAGGGTGAGCATCTTGAACTTCTCCTTCCGGAGGAAGCGATTGACGTTCCGGAGGTCCAAGATAGGACGCAGGTCCTCCTTGTCCGTTTTGGGAACCAGGAAGTAGTGGGAGTAGCAACCACGCCCTACTTCTGGGGTCGGAACATGCTCGATGGCCCTCTTGGCCAAGAGGGCCGTGACTTCCTTCTGCAGAAGTACCAAGTGATCCCCTGACATGCGGTGGAATTGAGGTGGCATGGCTGGGGGGTGGTCTCGAAGGGGAGGGAGTAGCCCCTTCGGACAATGTCCAAGACCCACCTGTCCGAGGTGATGGTACGCCAGTGGGGAAGGTGATGGCGGACCCTGCCCCCTACTGGCGTGCTGTGCACCTGAAAGGAGGGACTAGGAGGGCTTGGAGGCCGCGGACGGGTTGGAGGTGGTGGCCTGACCCGCACGCTGGTTGCCCGATCCGCCACGGCGGAATCCACGTCCTCGGCCACGCGAAGACGCCTGCTGCGCGGGCCGGTGGCTGGGCTGCTGACGTGACGGGCGCCCCTACCGTGGCCACGATAGGGGCGAAAAGCAGAAGTCAGCGGAGGCGTGTAGCAGAAAGGCCCAGGGACTTGGCAGTAGCCCGTGAGTCCTTAAAGCGCTCCAACGCATGGTCTGCTTTGGACCCAAAAAGACCAACTCCATCAAAGGGCATGTCCATGAGAGTATTCTGGACATCCCCTGAAAAACCAGTGGTTCTCAGCCAGGCGTGGCGTCGCAGCGCCACCGTCGTTGCAATAGACCTGCCCAGCGAGTCGGCGGTATCAAGGCCACATCGTATCGTGTATTTGGCCGCATCCCTTCCTTCCGCAATGGCGCGGGAAAGCAGTGTCTGGACCTCCTCAGAACACTGGGGCAAAACAGTCGCCACCGAATCCCACAAGGAGTGGGTATATCGGCCCAAAAGACAAGCGGTGTTGATGGACCGCAAGCCAGCACTGGAGGAAGAAAAACCCTTCTTCCCAAATTGATCCAGGCGTTTGGATTCCCTATCCGAAGGGGCGGTAGGGAAGGCGGTTTGGGAAGCGGAGGCTTGGACAACCAAGCTCTCAGGAGTGGGGTGGACAGAGAGAAACAGGGGGTCGCCCGGAGCTGGGCGATGGCGTCGGGACACGTTCCTATCCACAGGAGCCCCTGTGTTGGGCTTGGACCAGGCGCCCAAAAGAAGGTCAGTGAGGGAGTCGTTAAACGGCAGCACAGTCTCCGTAGAGGAGGCTGCCGGCTGAAGCACCTCTGTCAAGATATTAGTCTTGACCGCCACAGTAGGGAGTTGGAGACGTAAGGCCCCAGCCGCCCTACGCAACACCGTTGCAAGATTGGCTCCCTCCTCCGTAGCCACGGGAGGAGACAGCATGCCAGTGTCAGGGAAGTATGTAGACCACTGGCATCCCCTAGACCCTCTGTCCAGTCCTCATCGTACGGACACTGTTGTGTCAGAGGGTCATCAGACCCCTCCCAGTCCTCCTGGTCCTCCTCTGGTTCAAAATAAGGAGGAGGAGGGACATTTGGGACCCAAGGTCCCATCGGCGCCGGAACCGGCGTCGAGCGACGTCGGTCCGGGTCCATGTCCGGAGCCGGAAGGAACTGGGGACGACGCCGCCCGGAGCCCCAGGCGGCGTCGAGAACGGCACCGGAGACATCGGCGCCGGCGGAGGTGTCGTTAGGTCGACCGGCGTCGATGGGGGTTGTGGAGCCGGGATCGAGGCCGGAGCCGGGATCGAGGCTGGAGGCACGGGCGACGCCGGGCCAGAGCCGTCGGCGACGCCGGAGCAACCCCATCAGGGCCCGCGGGGCCCGAAGAGGCGGGCCACGGCCGACAGGAATTCCTGTACTTGGGCCGGATCCGCCCCCGAACCGGGGAAGGACGGGTATTGCGGGGGCGACTCCACAGGCATGTCCGGGGCCGCGGGGACGGTGCCGGGAGGGGCCTCAGCCGAGTCGCGAGCCCGGCGAGGCGAAGTCCTAGAGCGACGATGCTTTTTGGACTTTTTGTGTTTGGACTTACCGGCCGAAGAAGACTTCGATGCCGACGACCGGTGAGGACTCCGCGATCGACCCCTGGACCTCTCACGTGACCGGGGCTTGCGCAGAGCCGAATGCCGGGCCTCGAGGAGCTTTCGAGACCGCTCTCGCAAAGCTTTCGGGTTGAGGGCCCGGCAGTCGGAACAAGACTCCGTGTCGTGGCCTCGGCCGAGGCAGAAGAGACACTCCCGATGCGGGTCTGTGATGGACATCATCCGAGCACAGGCGCCGCAACGTTTAAACCCGGGCATCCCTACGACACCTTGAAGTCGATTCGAAGAAAAACAGTGAAAAAATTCACCAAAAAGTTAGTCAAAAAATGACTAGGGCACTGCTCTTCCCGGATCTGCGCTTGCTGGCGCGGAAAAAGAAGAACTGACGTCAGCGCGCAGGGGCGGCGCCTAAGTACTGCCCGCGACGTCATCCCGGCGATCACGACGCCGACGACGGACGCGGAGCCGCACGACGCCGCCTACCGACGCGCAAGGGTACTGCTACGCAAAAACTTTCCGGATCCAGCCTGACGCCTGGGGATATTCTAAGGTAAGGAATCTGTCACTAACGTGTCTCTTTCAGATAAATATTTTGCGATCTAATGAAAAATAAGTCGCTTGCATAAATATTGTACTTCTTTTGTACCCTTCTTAGCTTATTACCTATGCGAAATGGTTGTAAGGCAGTTGCTTTCCTTTTAAGCTGTGGTAAATGTAGCACTGGATAAACAATTATAATGATGGGATGCACTCCTATTGATATGTAATCCAAACTTAGTCATAGTTGTCCAAGAATGCGTGCGTTCACCGGTGGGGTGTCATGCCCCGTCGACACCCAAAATTGACAACATCTGTGGAAGAGGCATGGTACTGCCTCAAACCGATCGCACTGCAAAATAGTGCCTCAGTGGCAGAACATCTCTTATATCCGATTTATGCTCCATTTTCATTCTCATTCAGTCTTTTCCATCCTTGTAATGCTTGCATACACACTCGGGTATTTTGCCATTTTTCTAGTTTTCTGCTGCTGAAACTGTGCCCATCCGGACCTCTTGTTTAAGCATGACGAATGCAAAAAGTTCGTTCAAAGCAGCTTTTATTTATAGGACCCAATGCATTTCGGGCTTTAAACGCCCTTCATCAGGGGACACTGTAAATGAACAATAAAACAACTGACCATTAGCTTATACATCTTTTTATCACATTTAACATCATCGACTTTCATCATTAATCAGGAACTCGCCTGAAATTGCTTGATTCTATTTCAGCCTGTCCTTGTTCCCTGCACTAAACCCCTTCATAAGCAAAATACCCGAGTGTGTATGCAAGCATTACAAGGATGGAAAAGACTGAATGAGAATGAAAATGGAGCATAAATCGGAATTAAGAGATGTTCTGCCACTGAGGCACTATTTTGCAGTGCGATCGGTTTGAGGCAGTACCATGCCTCTTCCACAGATGTTGTCAATTTTGGGTGTCGACGGGGCATGACACCCCACCGGTGAACGCACGCATTCTTGGACAACTATGACTAAGTTTGGATTACATATCAATAGGAGTGCATCCCATCATTATAATTGTTTATCTACTATGATGCCCTACCCTGGGGTAGCACCCGCAAGTTAAATAAGATGAAAAAAATAAGAGAATGGATAAACGTTGTTAGCACACACACAAACGGAGACATGAACTCGGTTCGTTGAAGGAGCGATTTTTGAAATTAAGTACAATGGACTTTAAAAAAAAGTGATTTTTTCTTATTTTCATGAGTTTTGGTTTAAGATTTACATCAGGACATGATTCGTTTTTGAAATGATAAAGGTTCAGTTCGAAACATTTGTTCCATGTTTTGTCCCAAGAGGTGCAGTGTATTATGGGTAGTGTAGTTTATTCTATGTACTGTGCAACCGGTTTTCTATGGCGGGAAAATCATAATTAGCGGGCCAATCAGAATGGATTCACTGAGGGAGGAGGTATTTAAACAAGGGTGGAATTAAGGGGACATCAACACTTTTCACAAACGAGATGACGCAGGTTCAGCCAGCAGGTTCAAAGCAGGTATGTTGAAGTTCTGTGGTGGTTGTCTTTGACAGAGGGTTTAAGTGGAGTGAGTGCACAGTTCAAAGGTGAGGGGTATGGCAGAGTGTTAGTAAACTAGGGTAGAGGTTCTAATAGAGTAGGTGAAGACGGGAGTATTGTTGAGTAAAGTTATGTAGAAGGGAAAGATGTGGGAGGAGGTGAATGCAAGTTGATAGGAAAGAACGAAAGGTTTCAAGGCTGCGCTTTGAATTTATCGAGTAAGATGGAAAGTTGTGCACACATGGAGCTGCGTGTTCAATGAAGGTTGGGGAGTTAGCAGCAGAAAAGAGGGGTAATATTTACACTGCTTATGAAGGGGTTTAGTGCAGGGAACAAGGACAGGCTGAAATAGAATCAAGCAATTTCAGGCGAGTTTCTGATTAATGATGAAAGTCGATGATGTTAAATGTGATAAAAAGATGTATAAGCTAATGGTCAGTTGTTTTATTGTTCATTTACAGTGTCCCCTGATGAAGGGCGTTTAAAGCCCGAAATGCATTGGGTCCTATAAATAAAAGCTGCTTTGAACGAACTTTTGCATTCGTCATGCTTAAACAAGAGGTCCGGATGGGCACAGTTTCAGCAGCAGAAAACTAGAAAAATGGCAAAATACCCGAGTGTGTATGCAAGCATTACAAGGATGGAAAAGACTGAATGAGAATGAAAATGGAGCATAAATCGGATATAAGAGATGTTCTGCCACTGAGGCACTATTTTGCAGTGCGATCGGTTTGAGGCAGTACCATGCCTCTTCCACAGATGTTGTAAATGTAGCACTGGCCCACGTGTTACTGCGTGTTTGAGGCACCACGATAGGGTAGTTGTGAACTGCTGCTTCATAAACATTAAATGCTTTGCAGTGAAATTGTATGTTTGGACGGCTATAGAAAATAGCAACTGTTGCATTTTCCCCCCTTGTTAGTGCTTGTTTTAATATGCATGAGAGCCCTGGTAATAGCCAACGAACGACCTGTGTTGTTGCTGGGGCCTAACTCCTCTGCTCTGCCTAATTTTAGAGAGCGTTTGAGGAATGCGCTTCCTTGAAATAAGCACAAGTTTTATGGGGTCCCTGTGCTCGACCCGAAGAATTCCTTGTGTTAGCTTTTAAAGTGAAGTGGGGGTGGGGGGTTTATGACCCCTCCGTCCGTTTGCCTAGAAACCTTTTGCAGACGTGAGCTGCATCTGGTGCCGCGTTAGAAGTATTGTGCCCAGATATTTACTGTTTGCGATGAACAAAAAGGGCTTGTATTTCTGTGAGTCCTAATAATTTCTGATGGCTTATTGCCCGTTTTCTCCGTTGCTGTGGGAAAACATTTTTGGGAGGTAACCCTCCTGTGAAAGCCTGGATATTGTTCAAAATATCCCTTAAATCCTGTTTCAAGTAAAGAAAACACCCCTGTTTTTCTTTGTTTAGTTTACCCCTTGTAAGCTTAGTGCGCATTTGAGCCCTAGCCATGTTAGGAACGGAAAGAAGATTTGGGAATAATTCGTTCCTAGACTTGTTGTGCGTTGTGCAGTCTGGAAGAGGCACTGTTGTGCGTTTCAAACGTAGTACAAAATAACTATGAAAGTAGGTTTTGTCATGTGGTTTGTGGCCTCGTGGCCTGCCCTGCTAAGTTGGCTGCGGCCTGGCTGCCATGATGCCTTTTCTGCACACGTTACTTTTGTGACTGTTTTTCAGGCCTCTGCTTGTGCCCGGCTATATTGGGACTGTCTGCATTTCTGTCTTTCACCTTTTCTCTTGTCCCCTGTGGGTTGCTTCTGCAAGGTCGAAAAACAACGTCCCTTGTTCTTGCTGATCTGGCCTGTCCCTCGCACCTAGACATAACACTATGTGCAGCTGCACTGGAGAAATTCGTGTGCCTTCAATATGGTGATTACACTGTTAGAGGCACTTGGAGAAAAACCTTTCCAGAGAGAAGAGCTGTTTTTGTCTACCGATGTAAAACCTGCATCTAGAGATTGAGGTATGAGGGTCCGCCTAACAATGCCCAGAGGTTTTCTGTTTATATAATAAATAGGCTACTAGCACGGGGAGGGTGGTAAGGTCATTTTGCCCTATATCCACTGCTTTATGAAATGCTTTCCCCGTTTGTATTCTATGGAGTTGTAACTATGCTGCTTATATTATTCTTATGCATTATGCTGATGGTACTGACACGTGTACTGTATCTTAGAGCACGATAGTTGAAATAAATATTTAAACTATACTGTGTCTCTTATTATGCGCGTTGTGGACAGGTATGAGTGAGTGATGAAAGGGTGTTCTTGCTCCTGCGAGTCCTGAGAGAGAGAGAGAGAGAGAGAGAGAGATACCGTGTTCTAGGTTGTCTAATCATTGGTAGTATTGTTGCTAATGAGACGCTACAGCTAGTCGGGTTGGGGTTTTAGGTGCTAAGGCTTATGGTTGGCTCACCACTATATTCCGAGGTCCTATTATCCTGTGCATAGCTCTGTGTATGTGCAGAATCCCTATAACATGGCGCCCAACGTGGGGCTACTTATCTGCGAGACGCTGGAGTAGTATTTTATGCTTGTCCACAACTCCCCTCGCAGACGCTTCCGGAAGCGTGTGTGACGGTGATACCTCCTATATTGACGTTTTATAGGTTCTTTCAAGCTTGAAGTTGTTAAAAGGTTTTTTAGATCATACCCTATATTGTGCTGCCTTACTTTAGGTTGTCGAGCACTTTTAGCCTAGGATGGCTATTCAAATTGCGGCACATAGCCGTGCAGCTCTCCGGGCTCACTTAACAGTGTATGGAGTGCCTGACGCGGGTGTCGATCTGATCTTTGTGGTACAAGCAGACCCAGCTTACCACTTTGAAGTGTTTTACTCTTGGGTCAATTTTCCGGCGGTGGATGCGAACGATAATTTGTTCCATGAATATGAAGCCACCGTAGTTCCTAATCACTATAGACCGTATAGGAACCTTGAAATACCGCTCACGGCTTGGCAACACCGTGTTTGGTTTGATGGCGCCCTCCCCCAACCGGTTACCACGGTTCGTTTAGGCCCCTTATCCATTGAAGGGGCCACTTGGCCTGTTTTGGCCGGGTATAGCCCACATCCGCGTTATATGTTGGTAACAGTCGCGGAATTGCATGATATGCATTCGTCTTTGATACGAGTGCATCAAGCTTTAGTTCAGTATGTTACAGGCAACATCCAGGGAGCCCCTCCTGGAGTTGCGGCCCATCCAGCTGGAGCAGGCGGTGTGACCATAAGTCCTGTCATGGTTAATTCGGTGATGGGCAAGCGCCCACAAAATAAGGATGATTTTCCTTATTGGCTTGCAGAAAAATTTGACCAGCTGGAGGCAGTTTTTCCTAACACCTCTCCCGTGGATAAACACAGGATTTTAACGATTAGTTTGCCAAAAGACTTAGTCCCCGAGTTGGCAGAATGCAACAACTGGGGTAGGGTATTCGCAGCAGTATATGCGAAGTGTTTCGGCACTCCTTCCATGACGGTTCTCCCCTCTGTAATTAAACGTGAACAGGATGAACATGGCCCTGAAGCGGCTGTGGCATTAGGGATGAGACTGGTGGGAGTGTTCGACGTAGTAGCTGATTTGATCCTTGCGAATGTCAAGGGCGATGCAGTGAACTTTCAAGTAGCGAATGCTTTGGCTTTGGTCCCAGACCCGGACAAGCCGCGCGAATTACCGAAAATTATTGCCCAGGCTTACAAAACAATTGGCAGAAATAGCCTGGGAGTTCAGCCTTTTGCTAAATCGCAGACACAATCGCAACAACAACAACCAAAAACTCAATCTGAGAAAGATGAGAAACCAGTCTTTACTAAAAACAGCTGGAGGTTGAAGAAACAGGGTAAGCAACAGAAGAAGCCGGGGTCGCGAGGCGCATCCCCGGTTTCCGTCTCTTCTGAACGCACTTATGATTTGCGAGATAGGGCGAGAATTAAATCACCAGATAGGTTTCAGGTCCCTGATACGCGTTCTCCTCGATCTTCAAAGGCACCAACAACTTCACAGGCCAGTGGAGGAGATCGCCAGGATAGAGGAAGGGGTCGAGAGGCTCCCCAGGGACGAGACCAACCTCGACAGCAAGTCAGAGGGAAAGCAGACGAATTTCCGCGTTCTCGCCCACAATTTCAGAAGAAGAAAGTTGCCGCTGTTACAGCGAGATATGCCACAGACGGTGAGAACGAGACTCCTGAATTGGACGTGGGCAGTGACCCTCCTAGACAGCGCCGCGGAAGTTACCATAGTGTGGGAGGCACTACGTCCTCATGTGGAGGCGACAGCAACTGATATATTCATTACTGTTGAGACAGCAGACACCCGAGTGGCACCCCCCCCGACAGATTATATAATATTGTAATTCAGATCGAAGGTGATATACAGCGTGTTATAAAAGGGATTTTTTGGGAAAATCTGACCTCTTCGTATGACATTTTGTTAGCAGAGGCGGATTGGCCGCCCCCATTCGTACTTGCTGCGCGTAAAGGGGAGGAGGTAATCCTTCCGAGCTTTTCTCGTCATGTCCCAAAGGACAAAGCGGAGGCTCTAGCAGCTGAGTGGGCTGTGTCCCTGGCTCCAGCATTATACCGCAACCACGTGGGATGGGATGAGGATTCTCCCCCTCATGAAATACCTTTGCGGTCGCTGCCAAAGCCACAACCCCAATATCCCATCAAACGGGAAGCTAAAGGTCCCGTTTCCGAAATTCTGACTCAGAATATCAGGGAGTGATTGAAACCTGCGTGTCACCTATGAACAATCCCCTTTTCGCGGTTTCCAAACCCGATGGATCGTACCGCTTAGTTTTGGATTACCGACATTTGAACTCTCATTGTCGGACCTTTGCGGTGCAAAACACACACAGTTCTGCGCTTGTAGACAGTCTCGTTCGTAAAAAATATAAAACTACACTTGACCTATCCAATGGATTCTACACGCACAACTTAGCCCCGGAGAGTAGCCAATGAAGCGATTTTACCTCCGGTGGTAAATTATTCAAATTCCAGCGTTTACCTATGGGCTACAAGAACAGTCCAGGCGTATTCGCTGCCCGTGTTGTCTCTTTGTTAGACGGCATAGACCCAGATGCATGTTCGTATGTCGATGATATCTATCTGACAGACGACGAATTATTTCAGCATCTTTCCCGAGTGGACCGCATTACTTTAGAATTTGCGGTTTTAGGTTATAAGTTTAACTTTGCAAAATCTCACATTGCTGAATTTACCGTTTTGTTTTTGGGCTATGAGCTCAACAATGAAGGCAAGGGCTTGGCCCCACATTTCCTAGAGAAATGTGCACTTTTGTGCCCTCCTACTACTCTGAAGAAACTTCAGTCTTTACTGGGTTTTCTGAACTTCGGGCGTACTTACATTCCCGAATATGCCCAGCGTATCAAGCCACTGTATGCCTTGATACAGCCTAACTTTCGAAGTCATGCTGGCTTCCGGAGCATTCCTCCATTCTGCAGTCTTTGCAGACAGACCTTCTTGAGTCTAAATACTTGTTGACTCGTGATAACCGCACCAACCTGGTGATTAGAATAATTCCAGGGGCAGTGGGTTTCACGTATTTAACCTTTAACGAAGGTGACAGTACCCATCGCATACAAGTCACATCTTTACACTTCCGCGGAAATGCGCTTTTCATCTGTGGAGAAAGTTCTGACTGCAGTGCAGATGGCGATTCTGAAGGAACGCGCACTGGCACAGGGAAAACGCATTCTGGTGGTAACACCATATCCTGCCCTAGAGGCAGTGACAAAGGCAAGTGTTCCTAACTCTAAAGCTTTGCACCCCGTTGGATTCAATGGGCGACTTCTTTGACGTCTCCGGATGTCACTTTTATTTTTGATTCTTCTCTTCAGACTCAGGAGTTTTTGCAGTATGAATTCGTTCATCCTCCTCCTCTGTCCTTGCTACCGCTTGAGGACTACGACTGTGTTATCTATACCGATGGTTCGGCACAACCGGCCACGGGTTCCAAGCATGCCTATTCAGCCGCATGTGCTATTGTTGCATGTACCTTTGTGAACAGTAAGTTCAAGACTACTGTAGTGCATACTCAGGCACTCAGGGACAGTACTGCACAATTGGCCGAGCTGCATGCATTGGTGCTCGCACTTGAGTTCGCTACTCCGGATGTGACCACTCTAATTGTATGCGATTCTTACTACTGTGTTCAGTCTTTCAATGACAATCTGTTCTTTTGGTCGCAAAACGACTACAGAGACGTCAAAGGTAGCACAATTAAGCATAAAATGCTTTGGGTTCGAGTGGCAGATTTGAAACAACGTCTGCCTCTCACACAGGTGGTTCACACCCTTGGCCACCAGCGTGTGGGCGCACACGCTGTTGGTAACGGTTTGGCAGACGAAGCTGCCAAATCAGCAGTAGCCACGTGTACAGTAGCAGCAGTTACAAGATCCATGACTAAAATAGATACTGATATCTTGGCAGCTATTGCTGCAACAAAGGAAGGTACCAAATATCCCTGGGGTTTCCCTTCCAAATATACTTATCATTTAGGTCCCGAACAGGCTCCTTTCGTAAGTATTCCAGACGTTGGTGATCGGCTGATTCCCAACGCGGACCGCAGGCTTTCCTTGATAACTGCCGCACACGAGGGCATGGCTTCGGCTCATGCAGGCGTGTCTGCGACTGTTTCCATCTTGCAGCAGCGTTACTGGTGGCGTGGTTTATACAAACAAACCCGTACCTATGTGCTTTCTTGTGACGTTTGTCAGCAGATTAAGCCTTCCACGGTTACACGACCACCACAAACATCGCTCTGCATTTCAAACAGACCTTTCGCGTGTGTTTACCTGGATCACTGCGGTCCATTCTCTTCAGACACTGCATATAAATACATCTTGGTTGCAGTGGACTCGTGCACACGGTTCCTCTGGGTCTCGCCACAACGGAGTGCTGACGCTCGAAATGTCATAAGGGATTTGCGTGTCTTTGTGGGAGTTTTCGCATGTGGCACCTTCCATTCGGACCAAGGTCCAGCGTTTGCCTCTAAGGCTTACAAGGACGCAATGGGTTCCCTGGGGGTGCGGGTGAAATTTTCGTCTCCGTATCGGCCGGAGGGCAACTCGATCGTTGAACGAATGAACCGTGACTTAAAGCAATCCTTGACAGCTAGAGTCTTAGGTACTGGCTGGCCCACTTGTATACCGTACAACGTGCACTTAATAATCTCCCTAGAAAACCTCTGGGTGGGCGGACCCCATATGAAAAGCTCTTTGGCATACGAATGTTTGTGCCTGACCTTGATGGTCTAGACATGGCGGCGCAGTCCGCCATCTTTGATGTAGATAACCATTCTACTATGTTACAGGGCTTACAAGAAGACCGAGACAAACTTGCAAATGATCATTTACCTTCAGCCACAGACGCTGCGTTGCAGATTCCGGTTGCCGGCTGGCTTCCGAAAATTGGAGACCTGGTTCGAGAGAAAGTGGAGAACAAAAAAGAGTTTGGCCCATCTTATCGTGCACCAGTTCCAGTCCTTGGCTTGAAGGGTACTCGTACAGTCATCTTACCACCACTTCCTGGTCGAAAGGACAACAGATTCATCTCAGTGGACAATGTCAAGCTACAACATCTGGCCGATCCTGAATAGTGTAACACCAGCGGTCTCTTGTCCAGTCATTTCCCAGACATATGTTCGTGGCCCTCTTGCCCGGTCACAGATGTTGCTATCGAGATGGTAGAGTTGCCTGATCGCTTACTCGACTTCCCGGCTTCCCCCTGCGAAGAGGAGACTGAGTATACATACTCAGCCAACGAGTCGGTGGCTCACGCACCAACTACGCCACTTAGCCCAACACGTTATTCCTTTGACTCGGATTCCACCTCATCACTAATCCCGTCCAAATTCAGCTTGTTTGTATCCTGGTTCAGAGACAATTTTTTGGTTCCTCCCTGGACATATATTTGGTTGGTCTTTTTCCTGATTTTTTTGTTCATGTCCATTGGCTTTGTCACAGTCTTTTTCTCCTAATCAATGGTCACTATTTACCAGAACGCTCTGCAGTGAACAGTGTCGCTGGAACATTGGCTCCGCATTCTTCATCTCACATCATGAAGCGTGACCACACATTTGCGAACATTTCAGCTTTCCCAGTCGCTGATGGCATCGTATGGGATGCGGTAAATTTCCAAATTCATGGACCTACTGAAATTATTAATGTTCCAAATGTCCTCCGTGCTTCAATGGGTGATGTCGTTAAAAGTAATATTCATTCTGACGATTGGGATGTGCATGCCGTTGAATCGTTATTTACTGATTTGAAATATTATGCTGCTTTTAATGCTGAAGATTTGTACATGAATTCCGCAAGTTATGCCGATTTATATTGTTATCAGCATTGGGGCAATCATTTCCTCCATAAACCAAGTACCCTTAGGAGTTCTGTTAATCACACCCAATGGGAACATTGTCCTACCCCTTTGCCAGGCAGCTCCCACACTCTTAGAAACAAGTTTACTTATTTTACCAACTTTGATAGATCGAACCCTGGGTCCTATTATTTTAAATTAAACGCCTCTTCTACACAGAAGACCATGTTGACCCACACCAAATTATTGTACTCTGGTTCCTTTTTGGCCGCTTTGGCTGTGGGTGGTTATGAGTACTGGCGGGACACCATTGACCTGAAATCTATTTGGGGTTCCAAATCGTGGCAGGTGCAAGGCACAGAAGCCTTGCACCGTGCTTGCCTCATCCCTACCCAAATCCTGTTTTTAAATCATTCCATCTATCAAACAACGTGTTGGGGTTTGGCTACTTCCAAACAATTAAATGCCCCTTCCATTCCTGTGTTGTCTTCCACCACTAATGGAAGCTTGCTTTTTAATATTTCACTTACTGATTTGCAAGCTTTGTTTCAGAACAATTCATTTAATGTTTCCACGTTTGCTCAGTCACCCTGGTTGGCTTGGCCAACGGCGGCAAATGCCTGCCAACTGCGTTTTCATGACTCAGTTCCTGGTTATAAACAGGATAAGCCAGACCCGAGGTTTTCTGACTCTCGCACAGTTACAACGTATTCTGTTGGAAAATTATGTAAACAGTGGTTGCAACACTCCTCCTTGGATTCTGTAAAACAGCATTTATCCCTCCTTTCAGGCAACATTGATCTGTCCGATTTTGTTCTGGGGCCTCGTGGCCCTCGACCTAAGATTCATTTATGAAACTTACAATGAACTCTGGAAGCTTTCGCAAATTGAAGCTGCCTCCCGCCTTCGGGAGATGGATCAGGCAAATTTAGAAAAGGTGCTTGCTGTTGTTGACAATAGTATTAATACCCTGTCTTCCCGCATTTACACGTTAGAGAATATTGTGTCCTCTGTTGTTGATATTGTACAAGATGATGTTTCTGTGTTATATCATGGTCAGAATCAATTGCGTTCAGTTATGCAGTTTGCATGGACTTTGCAGACACTTAAGTTGGGTAAAGTTCCTTGGCATTTTCTGAACACCACTGCCTTGTTTTTACCTTTTAATTTGACTGACAAGCAGCAGTTCATGTCCATGAAGGATGCCACATACACTCTGTTACATATCGAGAAAATAGAGCCATTACCGTTCTCTGTTGCGGAATTAGATTCTGCGGTGTGGCTAGTACACGGGGTTATCGCTTTACCTTTCTCTTTATTTGAATTCAATTCCTGCATGAAACATTATCCCGTTGGCCGTTTTCAACCTTTGGGCAGTGCCTTCTTGCATGAACTGTGGTCCCTACCTTTCATGTTTAAGTGTCTTCGGGACGGGAAGGAGGTGTTTCTCACAGGCGAGACTTGTGATTCTACTGTGGGTCATTCCCTTATTTGCAAACACATTAAATTGCACGGCGCTTGTAACGTTTCAGCTCCGAATCTTGCTTGTGTTTTGAAGGGTATTCCTGCTCCTGCTATTTCTCCTACTTTCACTGTGCTTGCAAATGGTAGCTATCTGCTTCTGAATAATCAGGACTGCTGTGGCATGCTGGCCGGTATACCCTATATCGTAACAGTTTCCCACAGAGTTGTCTGCTGCAAAAATGTGCTTTTTCCTCCCCCGCACGACATCATAGATAGTTCCATTTGGCCTTCCATTCCTACCTTGAAGGCGGATTTCAATAAATTGAGCAGAATAAAGGCACTATTATTGAATCAGGAGGTTATGCTCACATCCGCCCGGGAGACATTCATTCTCCAGGTGGCAAGTACCCACAGTGAAATACAGGCCCTTTTGAACACTAACCTCCCACAGCATTTCGGTGAACTGATTCACCGAGTTTTTAATGCATCGCGCACCGAGGGTCTGGTGCACTTTTTTAAATTTGTGGGCTCTGGCCTTGTAACCTCCGTTCAAACTATCTTTGGTGTAATACCGGCTTTTATTCATTCCATTTTTTCCAGCGTCTTCGGCGGCATTCCGTTGATCCTCACTTTGGTGGCTGGTATTTTGCTTTTGGTCTGTTTACTGCGCAATGGCTGCACTTCATTGGGCTTCGACGTCCTGCCATTGGCGACCGTCAGTGTGTCCTACAGTCTTTCATTTCGCTTTGCGTATTTCACTTGCGTGCAACCTGTGATGACTTGTATCCGCTGTCCTTTTTCCTGGTCCTTGGACTATTGCCTTTCCAATGAGTCTGTCTCGCCCAGATTTTGTCCCCTTGATGGGTCCCTTAGAGGCACATGAGCGGGACTGTTCCGGGGATGGCTATATGGCGAGTGCGGCTGCACTTGAATATTGGCACAATGGGATGTTTGTGCGGCTGCTCAGACTCTCCTACAACGAAGTTATACTGCTCCCTCTTATGAGGAACATGACTGCAGTTTTGATTTATTGGACTGGATGGCGTCTCTTTCATGATGGTTCCAACGATGTCCTCTTGGAAAGTGTGGCGTTTTTCTGCACATACACCTTGATGGATTGAACAGTGCCTCCGCGTTTGGCTTCACCCTGCATTTTTTTTCTGCGGATTTTTGTTTCTCTCTCTCTCCCATTTGTTGTCCTTCATGGGGACTTTTTCACAAACAGTCGTTTCTGTTCTGCTCATTCGCTTTGAACTCCGTCTAGGTCTATGGACTGTCCAGGGGAGGGTGTCATGTGGTTTGTGGCCTCATGGCCTGCCCTGCTAAGTTGGCTGCGGCCTGGCTGCCATGATGCCTTTTCTGCACACTTTACTTATTGTGACTCTGTTTTTCAGGCCTCTGCTTGTGCCCGGCTATATTGGGACTGTCTGCATTTCTGTCTTTCACCTTTTGTCTTGTCCCCTGTGGGTTGCTTCTGCAAGGTCGAAAAACAACGTCCCTTGTTCTTGCTGATCTGGCCTGTCCCTCGCACCTAGACATAACACTATGTGCAGCTGCACTGGAGAAATTTGTGTGCTTTTAATATGGTGATTACACTGTTAGAGGCACTTGGAGAAAAACCATTCCAGAGAGAAGAGCGGTTTTTGTCTACTGATGTAAAACCTGCATCTAGAGATTGAGGTATGAGGGTCCGCCTAACAATGCCCAGAGGTTTTCTATTTATATAATAAACTAGCTACTAGCACGGGGAGGGTGGTAAGGTCATTTTGCCCTATATCCACTGCTTTATGAAATGCTTTCCCCGTTTGTATTCTATGGAGTTGTAACTATGCTGCTTATATTATTCTTATGCATTATGCTGATGGTACTGACACGTGTACTGCATCTTAGAGCACGATAGTTGAAATAAATATTTAAACTATACTGTGTCTCTTATTACGCGCGTTGTGGACAGGTATGAGTGAGTGATGAAAGGGTGTTCTTGCTCCTGCGAGTCCTGAGAGAGAGATACCGTGTTCTGGGTTGTGTAATCATTGGTAGTATTGTTGCTAATGAGACGCTACAGCTAGTCGGGTTGGGGTTTTAGGTGCTAAGGCTTATGGTTGGCTCACCACTATATTCCGAGGTCCTATTATGCTGTGCATAGCTCTGTATATGTGCAGAATCCCTATAACAGTTTCAAATAACTGAGCGAACACACAAGTAGTGTATAAACAGCACATTGACACATTGTCAGAGGCGCAGCAGGTAGATGTGTTGTGCATTTTCAACGAAGTACAAAACTATGAAAAAATGTATCAAATAACTTAAAGAAACTCACAAGTAGTGTAAAAACAGCACATGGTAGATGTGTTGCGCATTTACAACGTAGTGCAAAACTATGAAAATACGTTTCAAATTACTTAAAGAAACACACACGTAGTGTCTAAACAGCATATTGGCACATTGCCTTAGGCGCCGCATGGTAGATGTGTTGGATTTTTCCAACCTTGTAATGAAAAAAAGCGGCTGTGCTGCTTTATTTCAAGTTTTCTTGCTAGTACCTGAGGCCCATCATCCATGCTTTGCTCATATATTAAATATAAAGGAGCAAATTCTTACCTTGTTTTCGGATGAACCATCAGCTCCTTGCAGAAACCCCTCCCCCCCCCCCCCCATACCTGGAGACTGTATTCTGCCTGCGAAAAATGTACTTGTTTGCTCGAAGATTTCCCCCCTCATGCAACCTTCCTAGGTACCACCTCTCTCTCCGGAGTTTCTGGTGGGTTATTATTCTTGCCTGCGTCTGCTGCTGTGTTTTCTCAGACGTCTTCAGTGCACCTCCGATCTCCATGGCGGAAAAAATAATCTGAGCTTGCACACACACACAAGGGGGGGGTTGTAGCCTGACCACAGGGATCGGGTTTCACAACCATCCAAGAGAAAGAAAAAAAAAAAAGCACTTTCCGACTCCAACCACTAGATGGCGGAATATGCTCAGTATGTGAATCTAGAAGACGTCTATGCTGCAAAACCAAATGTCAGAAGGTACTATATAGGTGATACTGTAAAGTACTGTGTAGGTGTTATACTTTTCGATGCACCTTTTCTAGCTGCCCGATATAACGCCCTGTTGGAGAACGACAAGAGGGTCCCTCAATCTTCTTTTGCTATCTTTAATTTCATTAAATTTATTTTCCCTCTTTCCTATATTGTGTTATGAGGCTGAGCTCGTGCTTTTGCTCATCTTATGCTCCTATAGAACCCGTATATCATTACTGTAGGAAGCTGGCTCTGTATATACTATACCAAAGTGAGATATAGTGTGCACAGAGTTCAGTGGACCCCAAAGGTAGGAACATAAAAGTAGATAGCACCTTACTCTCCGTTTGTGGTAGTGTGGGTGAGCAGTAAGGCTTTATCAGAGGGTAGTGTTAAGCATTTGTTGTACACACTCAATCTGCAAATGATTGCACACACTCAAAGACTGAACTTCAGACCAATTGGTTTTGTATAAAAATATTCTTTTAGTTATTTTATTTCCTAGAGCCAAGCAAGCCTGGCACAGGTAAGTGATTTATACTTTGCAGTAATAATACAGTTTGAATTGCAGTTGTATATATACACTTTGGTTTGATTACAGTACAATTACTGGTAATGCAATGCTTTGAAATATTGTACATATACTTTGTATTGGCTTTTCAATAGGATGTCAAGTAGATTACTTTACAGATTACTTTTCTTACACAGTGTAATATACCTGGATACTGCACTGGGACATTTCCTGTAAACAGGCAAGTAAAAGCGTTTAGGTTATTTGGTTACAGTTTTAGAGACTTTTAGAGATTTTCCAACTCCACACTCAAAAACCTTTTCACAGAAAACAGTCAATGTTATCCTATGGGAGAAAATGGCGTTAACGGTTCAGAGGTAAGTACTATGTTGTGGGAGTTGGGTTTCTGGGGTTAGACTCAGGGGTCCCCCAGGGTCGAGGATGCACTCTCAAAGCACCCTCAGCGGCACTAGGGCGTCCGGGAGCAGAGTGCTGGGGCCCAATGTTATCCGATGGGGGATAGTGGGCCTCCGGTTGGTGGCTACTTACGAGCAGGCCACAAGGTTGTGGGAACAAAGCTCATGGACTTAAGCCCAGGGCAAATGGGGGTTCAAGTTAGCACCAAAGGTACACCCTCAGCGGCACTAGGGCGGCCGGGTGCAGGGTGCTGTTTTGTCGTTGGATGCCCGGTTACTTTCAAAGGGGAGTCTCCGGTTTGCAAACACACTGCAGGCTCGGGGACGAAGGTCTTCTGGGAGCGACCACCACTTGGAGAGGTAAGTTGGGATGCTGGGGGTTGGCTAGACACCATCGGTTGGGCCACCCAAGGCGTGGGGCGTCGGGTGCAGGAGTCTTTTAGGGTCGGATCTTCTTACCAGCTCCTGGTCGCGGTTGGGGGGACCTTCCGGATTGAGGCTGCAGGCGTCGGCTGGAGGCAGGTCAGGGATCACTGGATCTCGGGGACACCTCCTCGTGGTTTTGGGCCACTCGGGTCGTGGGCGACAGGTGCAGACTCGCGGATTTTGCCGGAGCTGGAGTCTGTGGGTGAACAAATCCGGTGTTCACTGGAGACAAAGTCTTTTCCTTGGAAGGCAGGGCAGGGCCTCAGGGTTCTTGAGGTTGCTGGCTGCAGGACACACCAGAGTTTCGCTTCTGCAGGTTCGAGGTGGGGCCAGGCCGGTAGGGCTGGGGCCAAGTCAGTGGGCGTCCTCCTCTTCTTAGCTTTGACACAGCTGTTCGGTCCCTCTTCTTTTCTTCTTGGTCGTTGCTTGTCTGAGGAGGTAAGGTTCAGGGGTGCCCCTAAATACTAGATTTAGGGGCGTTACAGGTAAGTAAAAGGTTGTGACCAATGGGTCCCTTCCTTGGGGTGGGTACACCCCCTATTATGCCACCCTCCAGTGGGAGGGGGGCATATGCCTTACTCTGCTTGGCTGGGTCCCCCCCATCTGCAAGATGGCGGGGACTGAGTTGTGCTTCACCTAGTCTTCCCCACCTGAGGGGTGGGGTTGGCAAAGGTGGGCACACCTCCCTTCCTCACTTGGTTTTCCCGCCGGTTCTCCCGACCAAAGTGGGGGTCAGAACCGGTGGGGACCAGTTGCTGGAAGCAGCAAAAGGCCTGGGGAAGCTCACAAAGGCGGCAAGCTTTTGAAGCTTCCCTTCATGGACCCTTCCCATCCTGGGAGAGAGGGCTTGGCACCTTGTCCCAGGATGTGCATTGTTTCAGGCCCCTGAGAGCAGCAGGCTCTCGACCCAGGGGTCCAGAAACAAGTCTGGTGGTGGCAGTTGGGGAGCAGCCACTCACCCTGGACACTAGTGTTAGGTCATTTTTCAGGGGGCATCTCTAAGATGCCCTCTGTGTGCATTTTTCATTAAATCCCACACTGGCATCAGTGTGGGTTTAATGTGCTGAGACGTTTGAGACCAAACTTCTCAGTTTTCAGTAAAGCCATTATGGTGCTGTGGAGTTCATAATGACAAACTCCCTTCACCATATACTCTTAATGGCAGCACTGCACTTACAGGAAGATGGCTAAGATGGCCGCCCGGTGAGGAGCTCCGGCCGGGGGCTCCCGGCCAGACATAGCCTTTTTGGCTAAAATCCCTGGACTCCCACCTCCTCCGGGGATAAAACCTACTCACCTGGGTTTCCGTCCTAAACTGCGGTCCTCGATGCTCCATTCCTGCGTTTGTGAGCATGCGATTCTCGTCAGAATTTGCACTTGAGGCTTCCTCCCCCGGAGTTCCAGGACCAGCATGGCCGATGTCCGGTGGAGCCGCTCTGTTCAGCTATAGGGGAGTCTGGCCCAGGTATCTCGCCGCGGCCGACACCTACCCAGCCGGGCATCGGGCACAGCTCCCCTCTCAACTCTGCTGTTCGTCTTCCTCCTCCCCCACCTTCCTCTCTGACGTCCCTGGTGACCAACATTCAGCTGAACCCTTTATAACGCTGCCACTGCCTCTCTGATCTCTCCGGATGGCCGCAGAGGAGCCGGGTGGAGGTTCTACCCTCCCGACTCTCCCCCTGCCTCCAAGATTGATTACCGCTGCCTTCCCCTTCAGTTACCTCGCCTACTGCGCCTCCCGCAAGTCAACGGGGTCAATTTGGGATTTAGCAGAGGTAAGAACTATCAGCACTGCTCTGCGTGGCGTTCTGAGCCTGTCACTCTCCCGTCCGTGCCGGAGAAGCGCCCATGCTGGCTCCAACTTTGCTGCCTCCTGTTCTCTTGGTCTGCTGCACTGACGCCCGTAACAGTTCCTCCCGAGACCTCTCGACAACGGATCGGACACCGCTGCCCAGAACATTTGCACATGGACACAGCACAGCTGCGACTCGAAAATAGACTGCCCCCCCTCCCCTGACTATCTGGCTCTTTTCCCCATCTAGTGCCTCTCCATGAAATCTGATCTTATTTTTCTTTTTCCTCTGGACTTAGCCTCCCTGGCTTCTGGTCTTGGACCCTTATGCTCCCCGCCATTTTGCGGCTATCTTCCACTGCTTCTCCTACCCTCGATCCGCCATTTTAGCAATCCCTGTCCCATCGTCGATCCCCGCTGGTCTGCCGGGCGACATCGCGATTGTATCTAGTTCACCATGGACCTGCTCCTCGTCTTTCTGTTTTTGTTGACATCTTTGGTGCCTTTTCCGTTTTGTTTCCCTCTCACCTTCCTGTCCTTATCTGCTTTCCTTACCCTTTCCTTTCTTTGCTCCCCCTTTTCTTCCCCTGCCCCTTAGGCTGTTTCTTGCCGCTGCTTAACCTCTGCTTTTACTGTTATTCCTCTTGTTGTTTGTTGCCTCATCATGCGTCTTCTCAGTGCCACCCTCGAGTATTCTCATATCCTTAACTCGTGTTCTTTTTTCTTCTTTCGATTGTGTAACATTGTGTAATTGTTCTGTAACTTTGTGTAAATTGCTTCGTGCTGATACTCTGTAAAGCGCTCTGATACCTCCGGGTCTAGCCAGCGCTATATAAAACTCTAAAAATAAAAAAATAAATACAGTGTCTAAGAATTGGCTTAGACACTGTAGGGGTACATGGCTCATGCACCTGAACCCTCACCACTGGTATAGTGCACCCAGCTAGAGGGCTTGTGAATCTATGCCAGGGCAGTGGGTAGTAGGCATGGCACACAGGGATGAGAACCACACCACACCTCGGGAGCCTACCCAACGCCCACTCCCCACACCCACAGCTACTAACAATAAACACACAAGTCGCCCCAAGGCCCAATGGCACAGCTGGAACACAACCCCCTTCAGGAGCTATCCTCAGAGACCCAAAAGAACAAGCGCCACAATGTCCTTGAGCGAGGCGAGGCATCTTGCCAAATCCTATGAAGCAACTTCAGCTGTCTTCCACAGCTCCGAGATCCAGGTGATCACTGGATTTGGAAGAGACCGCATCGTACCGAGAACGTCGAGGCCTCCTGCCTCCCTCACTAATATCCCTATGGCTCCCCTAAAGGAGAAACGTAACAAGGGAGCGACCAACTGCATGCTCAAACTGCAGATCTGCTACCGAACACGCAACAGAACTGGCAGAAACCAACCTCACCCATGACAGACATCACGTTCATCACAGAAACCTGGTTGAATGAATCCTCGCCCCCCCCCCATCATCGACATGCTTGTGCCCCCGGGGTTCTCAATCATCGATAAAGACAGAAAGAACCGTTGAGGCGGGGGCATTGCAATCATCCACAAGAGCAACATCTCCGTAACAGAAACGGACTCCTTCAAATATAACACATTTGAATACCTAACCTCCACCATTAAGACGACTGACAACAAAATGCTATACTGCCATCTCCTCTACCAGGCAACACCCCTTCATTTGGAGAACACCTTTCCGACCTGATAACTCACTGCTCACTCTCGGACTCGAACAATATAATACTAGGCGACCTCAACCTACATTGGAATGATGAAAATAACTCGCTGATCCAATCCATGAATGAACTTCTCCGCAATAATAATCTTATCCAACACTGCTCAGAGCAAACCCATAACAGAGGCTCAATCCTGGATGCCATCATAGCACACGAAGACAGTCACTATTGACCACATTCTCCCTGTCGACTGGTCAGACCACCACATCATTCTATTTCACATCAATCAAAAGACCCAGTGCCTTCCTCGCACAAAAGAATCCCCCCCATTGGGCGAGAAACCTAAGACAGATCCCCCTCGCTGACCTAGAAGAAAGGGTAAGTGCACGCCTTCCCTCCACCACATGCGACCTTTCCGCAACTGAACTTACTTCACACTACAATGCAACAATGACCTCCATACTTGACCAAATAGCTACCCTGAAACAAAAAAAAGTCAGGAACATTGCGTCGAGATCGTGGTTCAACACAGACCTAAACTCGGAAAGAAGACAACTAAGAGCTGCAGAAAGACTCTGGCGTCACAACCAGTCCACAATCCACCTTGATCAACTCAAAAAGGAACGCAGGAAATATAAAAAGCACATCAAAAATGAAAAAACTTCCTTCTTCTATGGTGCACTAAACAATGCCAAAAATCTGCCCAAATAACTCTTTAAGCTCATTAGACAACAAACATCCAAGCCCCCCCCAACCGCAGGCATCCAAAGACCTGTGTGATAATTTTGCCAAATTCTTTGACGATAAAATCACCAAGACTGAGCTCTCCCTTGAGGACCACCCCCGCCCACCCAACGAAAGCCCACCCCCCTGCAAAGAAGACAATAGCCCACCCAGACACCCTCCCTACAACTGGAAATTATTCAAACCCATCTCCGAAACAGAAATCATTGAAATGATTACCGGATCCAATCCCTCATCACACATTGAGGACCCCATCCCTCCCAACTGGCCAAAAAGCTCAAACTCACCCTAGCCCCGATCTGGGCAAAGATTATAAATACCTCTTTGAAAACCGGAATCATTCCAGACGGTCTCAAAATCGGCCAAGTCACACCATTACTGAAAAAACCGGGCTCTGACCCCAAACGATCTCAATAACTTCAGGCCCGTCTCCAATCTCCCATTCTTAGCCAAAATACTAGAAAAATGTGTTCTCCTTCAACTAACCCATCACATGGACAGCAACACCATTCTAGACCCTCACCAATCGGGTTTCAGAAAAGGTTGCAGCACCGAGACATCGAACCTGAATGTCATAGATGTCTACAAATCACTCGATAAGGACCGATGCGGTCTACTCATACTCCTGGATCTATCGGCAGCCTTCGACATGGTTGATCACAAATTGCTCATCAATGTACTCCGAGAAAGGGTTGGAGCAGAAGAAGTGGTCCTACAGTGGTTTACCTCCTTTCGGCAAAACCGCTCCCAAAGAATAAAAATCAAAGACTTCACGTCTGACCTACGCCCCATAAGCAGGTGCATCACCCAAGGATCAGTTCTCTCACCCTCACTGTTCAACATCTACAAGGAGCCACTCACCACCATACTCAAAAAAGCCATCATCCCCCTTCCACCTCTATGCAGACGACACCCAGATCTACATAGAAACTTCCTCCATTGGTGACATCCAAAGACTTAACGACACTCTAAGAGAAGTCCAACACTGGCTATCCCACAACCACCTGAAACACAACCAAGATAAAACTGAAATCCTTCTCATATCCAACAAAGAGCAGACCCCCCCAAATCACGGAATGGCTAAAAAACATTGATGCTTTCAACTGCAATCTCATTCCGGCCGACTCCGTAAAATCACTGGGAATCACTCTGGACCCTAACCTAAACATGGTCAAACACATCAAGAACACCGCAAAGAGTGCTTTCGTCAACCTGAAACTACTCAACAAAATAAAACCCTTCATCCCTCCCAATGACCTTAAACAGGCCACACAATCCCTTGTTCTGTCCAGATTGGATTACGGGAACGCTACCCTCACAGGCAAGGAAAAATCTCACCTAGCTCCCCTCAGATCAACTCTAGATGCAGCAGCCAGAATGGTCACCGGAGTAAAGAAATACGAACACATCTCCCCCGCTCTCAGAGTTAAAATGGCTCCCAATCGAAATGCATGCCAACTTCAGAACTGCTTGTCTCACACACAAAGCTCTGCACACTGGCAAACCTGCCTACCTGGCCTCCAAATTCAGCAAAGCTGGGCAGACAAGGAATCTCAGGAGCACTAACACTCTACTTCTCATCCCTCCGAAAACTCGCAAACAAAAAACCTTATCACACTCCTTCTCTGGAAATGCGCCCAAAATCTGGAACGCCATCCCAGTCCATATCAGGACTAACCCATCCTTCAAAAAATTCAAAAGCCAGCTCAAAGACCTCTTCCTCAACCGAACTCTTCCGAAAGGATAGCTGACGCCTAACGAGGAATCTTTCCCATTTGAACATACAATCACTGTGATAATAATGACTTTTACAGCATCTACCTCTTGACTCGCACCTCTGTCCCCCCCTCCCTGAACTGGTCACAAATCAATGTGTTTACTACTGTTATACTTTGTATTCGACTGCTACATGACAAATGTTGTAAAGCGCTCCGATACCTTCGGGTCTGGCCAGCGCTATAGAAAACTCTTAAATAAATAAAGACTCTTCACTTTGTTCTGCACCAAAACATGCAGCCTGCAAAGGCAGTGTGTGAGTGTAAAGCTACAGGGCCTCTAAGGGTGGCACAATAAGTGCTGCAGCCCTTAGAGGCCTTCTTTGGTCACAGTGCCCTGGGTACCTGTGGTACCATTTACCAGGGGCTGGCCTGTGGCCAGAGATGCCAATTGGGTTTTGGTTTCAATGCAGTTTTAGGGAAACAACATAGGCCCTGGGTACCTGATTGGCAGGAGCCCAGGGCACACTCAGTCAAAGCACATCAGCAGTTCAGCAAAAAGTGGGGGCAACCATGCAGAAAGAGGGCACTTTCTCACAATTACCGGTTCCAAAGTATGTAGCTTACTTACTATATAACTGGCTCCTCCAGCATCTTGATGTTGCCTCTGTTTGGTCATATTTTGTTTATAAAAATATCTCAAAAATGTTGGACTTAAAAAAGGTATTGTGCTGTTGGCAACAATCAATGTATACTTTGGCACCACCAGCCACTGCCTTGAATCACAGGCACTCCATAAACGATCACTCACTCCACGACAAGTATTAGCCAGTTCAAACGGGGGGGGGGGGCGGGCACACACACACACACACACACACACACACACACACACACACACACACACCTCTCTAATGTGGTGCCACTGGTACCCAGCAGATCAATGGTTCACCCTCTGCAGGCTCCGTGGCCCCAGGCTCCCTAAACCCTCTTGTTAACCCAGATTGTTCTATAACCCCGGATGGAAGATAACCAACGCAGACTCCTGGACACTGGGCCACACACGGCCGTAGTCACACTTAGTCTGGGTCCTCGAGAAGCAGGTGGGAATATATAGCAGTTTTAATTAGAAGGTAGACAAACAAGGGAGAGGTTAGCAACCACTCGGGAAGTTCCCCCACAGGCACCAGGCAATTCTGATCATACAAAGCGAAGAGTGCAATTCCGTACCTCCCTGGAAATTAGGCACAACTTCCGATGCCCCATCATACAGGTTGCACCAGACCAGTCCATGACCCATTTACCCACACCCACCCACCCCCACACCCACCCACAAGTTCAGGAGAGCCACCTGTGGTATAATGAGGCAGTACTATGGGTACACCCCCACCGCTGAGAGTCACACCCTGTGAATCGGACACTGCAATGAGCATGCAGTCGGCGTGTCGCACAACGAAACAGCCCACGCGGGGTCCTGTAACCGGTAAATCCACTCACCACCACTAGACGCTTATGAGTATTGGTGTCAACACAGTACTGGAACCACACGTCTTGGATGCGGGCAAGATTTCTGGGCTCCACACTAGACAATCCGGTCTCCCGACACAAGACTTAGTTCCACGCTCGCACCACGCTACCATTTGGGATTCAGTAGCTGAGGTGGGCACTTGAGAGGGCATCGCTCTCCAAATGTCACAGGCAGATGATGTGGGTCTCTCGTGGTAGATCCTTGATGTCCCAGAGATCTCCGAGAGAACAGAAGGCCTGCAGTCGGGCCCTAGGAGAGCACACTTCAGGGGGCCACACTTCAGTAGGTCCGGACTCTATTCAGACAGTTATCATCCATGTGCACAAGAGAGTCCTCTTGACAATGAGCATCCCGGAGTCTGGGTTTCCGGTCCCACGTCCACACAAGCATATCGCACACTTTGCTGAAGGATGGCACCCGTAGTTATACTGTCGTGTCTCTTAAGTTTGGGGTGGTTTAGGGGTTTTCCCTCTGAACCACAGATGTCACTCCTAAACTGTAGGCCTGTCTGCCATGTGGCCTTGGACTGCAGATCTTAATCTTTCGGCCCTCAAATGGCAGAGGTCTGGCGTTCCCGTGGGATGCCCACGGTTTATGGCTGATGACTGGGGAATGCACAGATAGCTCCCCTGACCCCTGGTGTCCACTAGAGCCAGACACCACGGTCCCAGAGACTCTTGGAGCAAAGAAATTTCCATATTCTCCGAGTGGCATTTCTAAGCGACTTATGCCAAAACCCCCTTTACCAATGGAAAGGGTTTGGCACCGTGGATCCATTGATATGAAACATCATGAGGCTGCTCTACTGCAATCCACTGTTGCAGTCTGTAGAAGGCTGGCTTTGTATATGGTGCTCACTTATTTAAGTGAAGCACCCTGCACTAATCAAGACAACCCTTATGGCGATTTTAGTGGTTTTAGACAACCATAGAAAGCTCCCTAAGTGGTAGCTGTGGAGAGCAGTCTTCAGGCTTAGTTCATAAGGAGTTAAGCAGCTTGTTTTACCAGAGCTAATCATATAGTGTAGGTTAAGTGAAAAAGAACCACACAGTGTAGTTATAAAAATATGCATTATAACCACTCATTAACACATTGCAATATCTTCTACCCGGAGATATAATCACAATACACACAATACTTCAATAATAGAACAGGTAAGTAGCACAAATACACAGTGGTCTCCAGGATGAGACCAAACCATAAAATAAAGTGGAATGCGAACCGCGACCGAAGTCGGGACTGGGCCCAGAAGACGTAGAAGACCCAAGGAAACACCCAAGCTAAGTAACCAGGAACCCCACAGAGGCCGTGTGCAGAGTAAAAACACGACCGCGTACTCAATACAAGTCAATGGGGAAGTCGTGGATGCAGTTTTCAAGAAGGACCATTCCCAGAGGACCCTGAAGAAACCCCGTGGAAGATGGAAGGTTGAAGAGTCACCCACCCGTGGATAACCCAGGAACCAGGATGCCTACATCAGGGATGCCGGGTGAATCTGTGTGAAGTGACATCGGAAACCGCCATTGACCACAATGGAGGACTTCAGTGAAAATGTCGCTGGCGAAGAAGGTGAAAGAGTCCAGTGGAATCCAAGGGTGGATTCTTGAAGATGAGTATCTGCAAGCAGATGGGACAGATTCTATGCCACTCAGGAGTGACCAGGAGGCAGCTGTGAGGACCAAGCAAAGCTGTGGGAGACCAGGAGCCGTTCACGAGCTGTCCCACGTCGGAAGTCGAGAGCCATGGCTTCAGTAACCTGCGGGAGCACCAACAAGCCTTGGCAGCAGCAACAGGTGAGAAAAACGAATAAGGTTCAGTGTCGGGACAAGCAAGGTCCAAAGGACTCCCAGGAGCAGGAGAGTCAGAGCAGGCCCTGAGCAAGCAGGGGGGCCCACGGGAGCCAAAGAAGACCCTCAAGAGGACCCAAAGGCCGAAGGCCCAGGAGTCGCAAGAGGACCTTGCACAGCTCACCAAGAATGCAGGCCCATGGTGAAGAGGATGTGCTGAGGACAAAGATCTTGGTAGCAGGAGATGCTGGAGCTTCTTGGAGCCTGAAGATCTCTGGAGAAAAGAGCCAACAAGCCTTGGCAACGGCAAGTCGACGCGGTGCACAGGGGTACTGCTCCAGCGGTTCAGACGAGGGATACTGGCTTCAAACTTGCTTCGAAGACAGTGCAGACCTCGAGGGAGTTGCAGAACCACCACCTGTGTTGCTGAGCCTTTCGGAGTCCGTGGGAGCTCAGGAGCAGCAGACCGGTAAGCTTCATTATGGTGCCTGCAGATGCAGTGGAGTGACTCCTTCATTCCAAGGGAGATTCCTTCCGGTATCTTTGATGCACACAGGCCTAGGGAGAAGAACCTGGATGGAGCACAGGCGACGCAGAAGACTGGCAGGACGACGAGACCAGGAACAACAGGAGGCTTCCAGATGCAGTCTCGGTTCCCAAGGCGAAGTCCTAATTACCAAGATGGTTGAAGATGAAGTGGTTTCGGATCTGAATCTTGTCCCATGACTAATCTGAAGAGCCACCTATAGGTAAACCCTTAAGTACCCAAAGGAAATTGTTGGGACGATTCAGGGGTACCTCCCAGAGGAGGGGCTGGACAGAGGGGAGAATACTCTCAAGTCTTTGTCCAGTTTCGCCCCAGAGCGGGAGCCTATGGCTCCCTGAACTGGTTCCAAATAGAGTATGCAAGGAGAGCACCAAATGTGCCCTTCAAAGCAGTCTGGTGGCACTGGCAAGCACCCCCACCCCAGCCCAATACAGTTAGTCCTGTCTGGGAGGTAGTCACACCTCCCTGTGACAGGAAACCTATTGTTCTACCTTCCCCTGCTCGAGCCTGGCTCAGCAGCAGGATGGCAGAATCGTGTCTGTAGTCAGCAGCAGCACTAGCTTGCTGTTAAACCCTGAAAGGCTGGTACCGGGAATAAAGGGGTGCTCCCTAGGGGAGCCCCTCAGTAGATGGGATCCTACACCCAACACTGGAATCGGTGTTGGGGTAGGATTCCAACATGTTTGGTATCAAACATGACTGGTTTCGGTGCAGCCAATATACAGTTAGACATCTTGTAATTGACTTGATGTCCACTATATGTATAAAATGGCTGACCGCACTTACAATGGAAAATCGACTCCTGGGTTTTTAGGAGGTGTCCTGTTCATGCATAGCACCCTCACACTTAGAACCAAGCACCCCGACTTCAGGATTGAAAGACCTACCTTAGGGGTGACTTATAGGTTTCAAGTGCAGTGACCTCAGATAGAAGGAAATTTATATCTGTGGTGAGTGGTGCTAGCACCAGCTAGAACAGGCTGCAATGGCAGGCCTGTAGTCACAATTTGAGTGGTCTCTCATGGGTGGCATAATACCTGCTGCAGCCCATGGGAGAACCCTGGTGTACCTATGCCCTGGGTACCATATACTACGGACTTGGAAGGGTACACCAGTTGCCAATTAGAAAGATATCAAAGTACTTACCATAGACCAATTTAGGGAGAGAGCACAGTGACTGGGGTCCGGATTAGTAAGATCCCAGTCAGACTAGACAGACAAGCATTTGCAATGAAATAGGTCTCGCATTTACGAGACTTTGAGCTATTGACACTGTTAATGTCAATAGCTTAAATTCTCGCAATTGCGAGACCTATTGAATTGCAAATATTGTTTGTTTCCAAGTGCCCCATGCCACGCTTGCACTTGAGGCCACACCCCTTTTAGAAGAGCCACGTCTAAAGAAAGGGGCGTGGCCTCTATTAAGTACAAGCGCAGCATGGTGCGCTTGGAAACAACCCACAAAAATATTTGTAAAGCAATAGGTGTCACATTTGCAAGAGTTTAAGCTATTGTCATTTACAATGCCAATAGCTCAAACTCTCCTAAATGCGAGACCTACAGCATTCCAAAGAAGCAACCGCCAAAGTCCCGGCTGCTTGGAAACTGTGGCTTTAGTGCCCCTAGAAATAGCTGGGACCCTTAGTTGGAGAAATGTGGTAGTCAGTAAAGATCTCCCCCCTTAATCGTCTCCTTGGGAATGACCACCCAGAGGTTGGTCTGAGCCAAAGTGAAGTACTGGCCCAGGGCCAGTCTTCACCGAAGGATCCTGGGAGGGCTGAACCTGCAGCTAGTGTAGGTAAGCCCAAAAAGGGAAAGAAAATAAAGTGTAGGAAAGGGGGGCAACTTTTAGCCACAGTTCCAGTAGGCCAGGGAGATTCTAGCCCAATAAAGGAGAACTCAAAAGTTGGCGCTGGTAAAGTCCTCCCTAACCCACAAAAAGACCGGACGAACAAGTTACTTACCTTCGGTAGCGATATATCTGTAAGAAACATAGGTTAGTTATAGATTCCTTACCTTAGAATCTCCCCCAGGCGTCAGACTGGAGCCGTAAAGTTTTTCGTCAGCAGTACCCCTGCGCGTCTTAAGGTGGCGTTGGTCGACTCCGCGTCAGTCGTGGTCGCAGGGATGACTTCGCGGAAGTTACTTAAACTGCGCCCTCGCGCGCGGACGTCAGTTCTGTACACGACTTTCCACGCCAGAAGCGCAGAGCCATGCAAGACACTGACCACTGGTGCACAAAACTAGGGCCCTGAAAGGATGTCCTTAACCCTAGAAGTCAGTTCGCATAACGGGGAGGATGGGTGGGGCGGTAAGGAATCTATAACTAACCTATGTTTCTTACAGATATATCGTTACCGAAGGTAAGTATCTTGTTCATCTGAGAGAAACAGTTAGTTATAGATTCCTTACCTTAGAATAGATACCCCAGCAATACCAACCCCGGTGGTGGGTCTGCGAACCAAGTTCACACCAGAAAGTCCTGGTGAACAGAACGGCCAAAGAAGCAGTCTCTCCGGACTTCATTGTCCAAGCAGTAGTGTCTCGTAAACGTGTGCAACAACGCCCACGTAGCTGCCTGACAGATGTCATTCAGGGGGACTCCTCGTCCCAAAGCAGTAGTAGCTGACGTCGCCCTGGTGGAATTGGCGCGCAGCCCCACTGGAGGCTCCTTCTTAGCCAAAGAATAGCAGGCTTTAATGCACAGAACGACCTACCTGGAGATGGTCCGTTTGTGCACGGCCCGACCTTTCTTAGCGCCCACGTACCAAACAAAGAGCTGGTCATCCACCCGAAATGGTTTTGTGCGATCCACGTAGAAAGAAAGCGCAAGTTTTCGATCCAGACGGTGGAGCCTCTCTTCCTCTTTTGAAGGATGCGGAGGCGGAAAGAAGGTGGGCAAAGTGATTGTTTGGCCAATGTGGAAAGAAGTAACCACCTTAGGAAGGTCTAGTTCTCAGGACGACCTTGCCCGGATGGTTAGCCAGAAATGGAGGCTTAGAAGAAAGAGCTTGGAGCTCACTCATCCTGCGAGCAGAGGTGATGGCCACCAGAAAGGCAGTTTTCAGAGTTAAAAGCCTGAGAGAGCAATTATGAAGCGGCTCAAAGGGAGCGCACATAACAAAAGTAAGAACCAAGTTCAAGTCCCACTGGGGCATTACGAAGGGAACAGAAGGAGAGAAGAGTAATGCCCTTAAGAAATCCATTTACAACAGGGGACTTGAAAAGAGAAGGCTGATCAGGAAGCCTAAGCAAGGCTGAAATGGCCGAGAGGTAGCCCTTAATAGTGCCCAGAGCAGAGCCCTGCTGGGCTAAAGAGAGGAGGAACAAGAGAACCTCAGAAAGAGGGATCCACAGCCTTTGGTGTGCACCATGCCACAAATTTATTCCATCTGCAGGCGTATACAGTCTTAGTAGAGGGACGCCTGGCTGCCAAGATTACATCACAGACTTCAGGAGGCAGGTCAAACGACGTCAACTGCCGCCGCTCAATCTCCACGCAAGGAGGTGGAGGCTGGACAGGTTCAGGTGGAGGACCGTCCCCTGCTGCTGCGACAGAAGATCCTCCCGAAGAGGCAGTCTGATCGGACGATCGATGTCCATGCTGAGCAGCTCGGGGTACCAGACTCTTCGTGCCCAATCCAGAGCCACAAGAATGACTTGGGCCCGGTCGTCCTTGATCTTCTTCAGCACTCTGGGCAGAAGTGGTATAGGCGGAAAGACGTATAGAAGACCGCAACTCCACTCGCGATGAAAAGCGTCGCCTAGCGAGTGCCGCCTTAGAAATCCCAAAGCACAGAACTGCTGACATTGCGCGCTCTCTTCGGTGGCGAATAGATCTAACCAAGGCTCTCCCCACTGCTGAAAGAGACCTTGCACCACCTCCGAGTGAAGACGCCATTCGCGATCCATCATGCACCTGCGGCTGAGTTCGTCCGCCCTGGCGTTCAGTGAACCTGCCAGGTGTTGAACCACCAGAGATATGCCCTGATGTTCCAGCCATGTCCAGAGGCGGAGGGCCTCCTGACATAGGGTCCACGACTCCACCCCGCATTGTTTGTTGCAGTACCACATGGCGGTGGTGGTGTCCGTGAACACCTGCACTACTCTTCCCCGTACAGAGGGAAGGAATGCCTCGAGTGCAAGACGGATCGCCCGAAGCTCCAGAAGGTTGATGTGGAGCCCGGACTCCGCCAGAGACCAGAGGCCTCTGATTTCCGCCTCTCCCATGTGGCCGCCCCATCCCAGAAGGGATGAGTCTGTCACCACTGTATGATCTGGTTGGGGAAGGGAGAGGGATCTGCCGTTAACCCAATCCTGGTTCGTGAGCCACCACTGCAATTGTCGTGCAGTGCCCTCCAAGATCTGGACGTAATCGGACAGATCCCCCTGATGCTGCGCCCACTGGAACTTCAAGTCCCACTGCAGAGCCCGCATATGCCACCTGGCATGATCGACCAGCAGGATGCAGGAGGCCAGGAGGCCATGAGGCCCAGCAGCCTCAGGGTCATCCGGACCGAAACCCGGGATAAGGGCTGAAAGATCGGAATCATAGCCCGAATATCCCGGACTCGCTGTTCGGGAGGATAAACCCGAAACTGCGTCGTGTCCAGAACCGCTCCGATGAAGAGGAGCTTCTGAGAGGGAATCAGGTGCGACTTCGGCACGTTGATGGAGAACCCCAGCGAATGCAGGAGGTCGGCCGTAGTCTGGAGGTGGGAGACAACAGCCTGGGGCGAGCCCGCCTTCAACAGCCAGTCGTCGAGATAGGGGAAGACTGGAATCCCTGATCTGTGCAGATGAGCTGCGACCACCGCCATCACTTTCGTGAACACCCGAGGGGCGCTGGATAGGCCAAAGGGGAGCACGGTAAACTGAAAGTGCTCGTGGCCTACCGTGAACCGCAGGTAACGCCGGTGGGCCGGCAGGACGGGGATGTGAAAGTAAGCGTCCTGCAAGTCCAACGCTACCATCCAGTCTCCAGGGTCGAGGGCAGACAAGACCTGAGCGAGCGTCAACATTTTGAACTTCTCCTTCCGGAGGAAGCGGTTGACGTTCCTGAGATCCAAGATAGGACGCAGGCCTTTGTCCTTCTTGGGCACCAGAAAGTAGTGGGAATAGCAACCATGACCTACTTCTGGGACAGGAACGCGCTCGATGGCACCCTTGGCCAAGAGTGCCGAAACTTCCTGTTGGAGAAGGGCCAGGTGATCCTCCGACATGCGATGGCACTGAGGTGGCATGGAGGGAGAGGTAGTCTCGAAGGGGAGGGAGTAGCCCCTTCGGACTATTTGCAAAACCCACCTGTCCGACGTGATGGTGCGCCAGTGGGGGAGGTGATGGCGGATCCTGCCGCCCACTGGCGTTTGGTGGCCCTGAAATGTCGGACTAGGAAGGTTTGGAGGCTGCTGCAGAGGGGGCGGTGGTGGACTGGCCCGCTCGCTGGCCCCCAGAACCACGCCGGTGGTTCCCACGTCCCCGGCCGCGCTGAGACTGTACAGCTTGCGCCGGCCTGTGGCCCTGGGTGGGACGTAGTGGGGCACCTCTTCCGTAGCTACGAAAGGGGCGAAAGGCAGACTGCGCAGGGTGGGTGGTGGAGAGGCCCAAGGACCTGGCTGTAGCCCGTGAGTCCTTAAAGCACTCCAGCGCGTTGTCTGCCTTGTCGCCGAATAGGCGATGGCCATCAAAGGACATGTCCATAAGGGTGGATTGGACATCCCCAGAAAAACCTGTCGAACGCAACCAGGCGTAGCGTCGAAGGGCTACTGACGTTGAAATCATCCTGCCAAGTGCGTCGGCGGCATCCAGCCCACAGCGGATGGTAAACTTTGCTGCGTCTCTCCCCTCGGCAACGGCACGGGAGAGCACGGCCCGGGCCTCCCCCGGGCACTGAGGCAGCACCTGCGCCACCGTATCCCACACAGAGTGGGTATAACGGCCCAACAGACATGCAGTGTTTACCGACCGCAGTCCCAAGCTGGCGGAAGAAAACATTTTCTTTCCAAGGTGGTCCAGCTTTTTGGATTCCCTTTCGGGAGGTGCGGTAGGGAAGGCACCCTTGGACGTGGAGGCTTGGTCTACCAAGCTCTCAGGGGTGGGGTGTTGGGAGAGGAAAGTGGGGTCGTCCTGAGCCGGGCGGTGGCGTCGGGCAATCATCCTATCCACAGGAGCCCCTGTGTTGGGCCTGGATCAAGTGCACAAAAGGATGTCCGTAAGGGCTTCATTAAATGGGAGCAGGGGCTCCGAAGAGTTCACTGCCGGCTGAAGCACCTCTGTCAGGAGGTTAGTCCTGACTGCCACCGTAGGAAGCTCGAGGTTGAGAGCCTCGGCCGCCCTACGCAACACCACTGCATATGACGCTCCCTCCCCCGTAGCTACGGTAGAAGGAGACAACATGCCTAGGTCTGGGGTGGTATCCAGACCACTGGCCTCCCCCAGTTCCTCTCTCCAGTCCGGATTGTAGTCTAACTGGTCAGTCAAAGGGTCATCACACCCCTCCCAGTCTTCCTCACCCTCTTCTGGCTGCCAATCTGGCTGAAAATAGCCAGGGTGGAACACAGGGGCAAAAAGTACCCATCGGCACCGGATCCGGCGTCGGCCAACGCCGGTCCGGCTCCGTGTTCCACGTCGAGGTGGGAGCTGGGGTCGACGCCGGCTGGGGGTCCAGTTGGCGTCGGCTGCAGACGTGGTGCCGGTGGAGTCGGCGCTGGTGGAGGTATAACTAGGTCGACCGGCGCCGATCCGGATCCAAGGGGGCCCTGCGGTGCCGAGGCCGCGGGCGTCGAAGGCCTAGGGCCCCCAACCGAGTCCGCAGGGCCCGAAGGCGCGCCGGCGGAGTCGGGCTGCCCAAAGATGGCATGCATTGCTTCATAAAATTGATGAAGCTGGGCCGGGGTCGCTCCCGGTCCAGGGAAGGGAGGAAAGGCCGGAGTCGACCCTAAAGGCTCTGCACGCGGAGCCGCAGGAGTGGCACCACCCGCACCCTGCGTCGCGTCTACCGACGGACGAGGGGAAGTCGAAGAGCGACGGTGCTTCTTCGAGTTCTTGTGCTTCGACTTATCTGACCCAGAGTACGAAGACTTAGAAGAGGAGTGATGATGACTCCGCGATCGGTCCCTCGACCCCCCCCATGCGACCGGGACCTTGCGCGACGCGGAGCCGACTGCCGGGCCTTCAGGAGCTTTCGGGACCGCTCCCGCAAAGACTTCGAGGCCATGGTTCAACAGTCGGAGAACGACTTGGGGTCATGGTCGCGCTCCAGGCAGAAGAGGCGCACGCAGTGCGGATCCGTCACCGACATCATTCGGGAACAGGAACCGCAGGCCTTGAAACCGGGCGTTCCTCGTGCACCAGGAGTCGATAACTCAAAAACAAAGTCGACAAAAGTCTCAAAAACTCAGTCAAAAAATGACTGGGGGTACCGCTCTTCTCGGATCTGCGCTTGCTGGCGCGGAAAAAGAAAGAACTGACGTCAGCGCGCGAGGGCGGTGTCTAAGTAACTTCCGCGACGTCATCCCGGCGACCACGACGCCGACGGACACGGAGTCGACCGACGCCACCTTTAGACGCGCAGGGGTGCTGCTGACGATAAACTTCCCGGATCCAGTCTGACGCCTGGGGAGATTCTAAGGTAAGGAATCTATAACCAACTGTTTCTTTCAGACTAGTCAGGCAACTGTCCAGACTAGTCAGGTAACTGTCCAGCCTGAGTTGGTGGATCCTCAGCTGACAGAACAGAGAGTGGAAGAAGGAAGTTCCCTACAAGGTGTAGAGACCCCCCCACCCTAACACAGCAGACAGGCAACCAGGACCCAAAGAAACCTGTAAGCTAGCCCCTTCACCTACCAGTGAAGAGCTAAAGGTGTGGTTCTGGGCACTGACAGCTGTGAGTAGCCTCTGCTGGGTGTTAGCCTTCATGGCAGCACTGTCCTTGGCATGGTGGCCTAGCCCCCTGCCAAATAGCAAGTTAGGCCCCATGACCCTATTGGTCATGGTGGGGTTACTCAAGCTGTGGGTAACCTCTGTGGGTAAGCTGGGTTTTGCCCTAGCAAAATTAGAATTTGCAGAGGTAGGCACGTCTGAACTCAAACTAAAAAGATGGGGTAAAGATACTAAAGAGCTAGGAAAGAAGCATTGGGAACTAGGTCCTGAACCTGTTGAGGTAGGCCAGCTCCCCAACGGGACTGACCTGGACAGAAGGATGTAAGGCAGAGTAGGTCCTGCAACTTCAAACCACTTCCTCTACTCTTCCTCGCCTGAAAGACTAGGAAGACTCTCCCAGGATTGACTGAGTCTCCTGGCCTTTGGGCTGGGGGGTGCACGCTTGTGTAGGAAGCTGGGTTTCTGTTGCAGTTACCCCACCACTTTTTGCCATACTACTGATGCACTTTGACTTGATGTGCTCTGGGTCCCTGCCAATCAGGCTCCCAGGGCCTGTGTTCTTTCCCAAAAACTGTACCTTGTAAACCCAATTGGCACTCTCTGGCCACAGGTCAGTCCCTGGTACCCAGGGCACTGTGACCAGGGAAGGCCTCCAAGGGCTGCAGCACTTATTGTGCCACCCTTAGAGACCCTGTACCTTTAAACTTGCACACTGCTTTTGCAGGCTGCGTGTTTTGGTGCAGAGCAAAGTGAAGAGTCGACATGGCACACATCCCTGTGTACATTAGTAGTGGCGGGATGCACACCTTGTATTCCATGTTTAACTATACTCCAAATTCACTCTATTAAATTCTTTCGAACCTATATTGGCGTGCTCGCTTGCTCCGCCCACTTGCGCTGCAATGTAGAATGAACACGAAGGAAACCACATCTGGTCCCCGTCAAGCTGCACAGCCATGTCTGCCACAAATGAATCCAATGAATCAAATTTCTATTTAACTCTTCTTTTGTATTCACAATTTCTACATGACTTCTCTCTTTTCGCTTTTTTTGTGTTCATCAATTCATTTTATTCATTCTTATGCTTATTCATAGCTGCCATCGAGAAGATTAGAGGTGCGGTGACACTATGGGAAATTCGAAAGATATGCAATAATGCGGTAAAAACCTGGTGGAATTGAGTAATGCCTCTTCATTTAAAAACAGATGAACATATGTCACGATACCCCTGACGAAGGGTTCATCCCGAAATGCATTGGGTGATTTTAATAAAAACGTGACATATGGAAACATTTAATTCTCCTGTGTTTTTGATGAACAATGATGAATAAGCATAAGAATGAATAAAATGAATTGATGAACACAGAAAAAGCGAAAAGAGAGAAGACACATCCCTGTGTGCCATGCCTACAACCCACTGCCCTGGCATAGATCAGCCACCCCTATAGCTGGGTGCACTACACCAGTGGTGAGGGTACAGGTGCATGAGCCCTGTACCCCTACAGTTTCCAAGCCAATTCTCAGACACAGACCATTAAGATTATGTGGTGCTGGAAGTTTGTCATTACGAACTCCACAGTACCATAATGGCTTTACTGAAAACTGAGAAGTTTGGTATCAAACTTCTTATCACATTAAACCCACACTGATGCCAGTGTGAGATTTAATGAAAAATGCACTCAGAGGGAATCTTAGAGATGCCCCCTGAAAAAAGACCAGCCTCTGGTGGGTTCCCTGACTGGTACACACCAGCCTGCCACCACGAGACGTGTTTCTGGACCCCTGGGGTGGGAGCCTTCGCTCCCCGAGCCCAGAAACAAAGCCTTTCCTGGGCGGAGGTGTTCACACCTCCCCAAGGACAGGAAGAGCCATCTGTGGCAGGGGAGCTTCGAAGGCCTTGCAGCCTTTGTAATGCGACCCCCTGCCTCTCCTGCGATCAGGAGCAGGCCCCCTTTCTGCCTCCCCTCCTTTTCGGCAGGAAGAAAGGCGGGAAAAATTAGTCAGCCCAGAAGGTGTGCCCACCTCTGCCAACCCCACCCCTCAGGTGGGGGAGGCGAGGTGAAGCCCACTCTTCAGTTACCAAAGTAGAGAGGGAGGCAGAGGTAGAGGCTAGGTTTATCCTCCTGACAGTTACGTAGTTAGACAAAAATCGAGGATATCGAAGAAAACCTGCCATTAGGGAATTAGATCTGATACAGCAAGAATTTGTTGTAATCCCTTGTCTAGAAAAAAGGATTTTTTTCTAGAGGCCCCTCACCCACCAGGGTTGCCCCTAGGTGGCATGCTTCATCATTGGGGTTCCTCTCAATCCTCTACGGATTGAGGCGTGCTGCGACTTGCGAATTACGCAGGAGCACTTTTTATTGTAGACTATGTGTAGTGCAGTGATGTGGAGTGGAAAGGGAAAGAAAATTTAAAAATACCCAACTAGTTGGCCACTCTTTTATTCCTGCCCCTAGTTGGTATGGTTAAAAATCAGGGGTTGTTTACTGAGAAGAAACCTAACCTTAATGAATGTGGTTGTCTCAGTAATGTGTTTTTGTCAACATGTTTCGAGCTGTTTCCTTAATAGCTCTTCATCAGGACTCCACGGGGTCCAGCCCCGTGTGTACCACTCCTAGTGAATCCTGTAATAAGGACACAAACCATGCACACCTAACGCGCACTGTATACCTACGGTTCTAGTGATTAATCTGTGTTTCTGTAGATGCTATATTGTTGCATCATGGTCAAAGGCAGGGTAGAGGGGCTTGTAGTCACACTTTCGTCAAAGCCGCCTCTGGTACAGTAACCTACTTCTCTCCCTGGAGACCGCATACTGAAGGCCCCCTTCCTGTCTACCCTCCTTTTCGGCGGGAAGACGGGTAGGAAAAATTAGCCAGCCCAGAAGGTGTGCCCACCTCTGCCAACCTCACCCCTCAGGTGGGGTAGGCGAGGTGAAGCCCACTCTTCAGTGACCGCCATCTTGCAGATGGCAGGCACTCCCCAATCAGGATTAGGGATTGTGCTCGCCCCCAGACATTGGGTGAGCACACCAAGGGTGTAGTCACCCTAAGGTCAGTAGCTCATTGGCTACTGACCCAGAGACCCCTAAAACGCCCCCTAAATAAATAAAATACAGTATTTAGGGGGCAGCCCTGAACCAAGAAAGCAGATTCCCGCAACCAAAGAAGAAAAAGGACGAAAGAAGACGCCCAGCAGAGGAGACTGCAGAGGAAAACTGACTTGGCCCCAGCCCTACAGGCCCATTTGCAGTTTCCAGAGATCCTGCGCCAAAAGTCGCCTTGTCCTGCAGCCAGCGACCTCCAGAACCCTGGGAGGACTGACTGCCTTCAACGAAGACCGGATCTCCTGTTAACAGCAGCTCTGTTCACAAGAAAACTCCCAAGACAGACTCTGAGCCTGCTGAGGTCAAAGAAATCCGACGCCTGGAACCACCACTGCACCCGTCGCCTACGGCCCGAGTTAGAGTGGACCAGCGATGTCCCCTAGCGCTCCAGAGTCCGAGCCCACCATGGGTTGACCCCTCCTGGACTTCCCGACGTCGCCTGCAGCCTCTGCACGGAGACCCCCGCGCCCAACCGCGAGTGGCCAAGTAAGGTGAAATCCGACCTCAAAAGACACCCCTGCATCCAGCCTCCCTGCGCCATGGAGAAGAGAACCCGAGGTGCCCCTACGTCCCAGAGACCGCCAACTTACCTGCCAAGCTGTTGGTTCCTCCCGGAAGTCTTCCTGGACCAAGCCTGCAGCTGAAAATCAAAACCGAAAATCCCCATTGAAAACAACAGGGCACCAGACGCCAAACCAGTACCCTGCACCCAGCTGCCCCTGCGCCGCTGCGGGTGCACTTTCTTGTGCTAAACAGGATCCCCCTTTGCCCCGAGCTTAAAACCAGGAGCTTTGCTCCCACAACCCAGTGGCCTGCTCGTAAGCAGCCACCAACCGGAGGCCCCCTATCCCCCATTGGGCCTCAGCACTCTGCACCTGACCGCGCCCTAGTGCCGCTGAGGGTGTAACAAGAGTGCATCCTTGACCCTGGGGGAACACTTGTTCTAACCCCAGAAGCTCAACCCCAAAGACCGATTACTTACCTGGTAACCGTTAACTTCATTTCTCTCCATAGGAACCTATTGACTGTTTTTCTCTGAAAAATGTTCTGTGGAGAGATGATTTGTATGGAAACCTAAAAAAGTACAACTGTGCAAAACTGTTTTTACTTACCTTTTCTCTAGGAAATGTCCCAGTGTGATATCTAGGCATATCACACTGAGCAGAAAAAGTAATCTAAAAGTAACTAAAAAGTAATCTGTACAGTAATTTCAATACCTTGACTTACCTGTATTTCAAACAACTGCATTTGAACTTGTATTCACTTGTAAAAACTGCATAATATTTTGCAAAGCATTTATTACACTTACCTGTGCCAGGCTTGGCTTGGTTCTAGAAATAAAATAAAATTTTTATACAAACCACATTGGTCTGAGTTCAGTCCTTGAGTGTGTGACAGTCATTTGCTAATCGAGTGTGTACAACAAATGCTTAACACTACCCTCTGATAAAGCCTTACTGCTTGCCCACACTACCACAAATAGAGAGTAAGGTGCTATCTACTTTTACCTCTGCCTACCTTTGGGGTTCCACTGGACTCTGTGCACACTATACCTCACCTTGGTTTAGTATATACAGAGCCAGCTTCCTACATACTAAGGAGGGACTAACAAGCCGATTACCGAATTTGAAGCCAGCATTTACAAAGGACAAAGACAAGCTAATGAAAAATATGGGCGGAGCTTCAAGTGCATACTCGAATACAGCATGCCTCGCAGAGCAGCGCATGCGCTGCCCAGGCTTGACCTAAAAAACAGAATGACACCAGCAAAATGGGGTGGGGGGGGAAACCATAAAAGCACATCTTACTTTCCTACACCCCACCCCCCCTTCCCAAACGTAAGGAGATTAGACTAACCTTGTCCAGCTGAGTCTTCATTTTCTAAGTGGAAATATCTGGAGAGACCATCTGCATTGGCATGGTTACTCCTAGGTCTATGTTCCACTGTATAGTCCATCCCCTGTAGGGAAATGGACCACCTCAAAAGTTTGGGATTTTCACCCTTCATCTGTTTAAGCCATAAGAGGGGCTTATGGTCTGTCTGAACAATGAAGTAAGTACCAAACAGGTATGGCCTCAACTTCTTCAAGGCCCAGACCACAGCAAAGGCTTCCCTCTCAATAGCTGACCAACGTTTCACCCTGGTGGTCAACCTTCTGCTTATAAAAGCTATTGGTTGGTCCTGGCCCTCTGCATTAAGTTGTGATAACACAGCCCTACCCCCATCTCAGAAGCATCTGTCTGGACACTGAAGGTTTTAGAGTAATCAGGACTTTGCAGAATGGGAGCAGTGCACATGGCCTGCTTCCAGTCATCAATTGCATTTTGACAGCTAACTGTCCCCTGAACTTTCATAGGAATTTTCTTGGAGGTGAGATCATTAGGGGGAGTCACAATGGACACATATCCCTTAACAAACCTCCTGTAGTACCCAGTAAGGCCCAAGAACTCTCTGACCGGAGTCTGGGCAGTGGGAGCAACCCAGTCCACAATGGTCTGGATTTTGTTCTTCAGTGGTTGAACTTGGCCTCAACCTACCAGGTGACCCAAGTACACAGCCTTACTCTGCCCCATCTGGCACTTAGTGGCCTTGATAGTGAGGCCTGCCTTTCACAGGGCCTCTAAAACATTTCTGATGTGGACCAGGTGATTCTCCCAGGTGGAGCTATAGACAGCAATATCATCTAGATATGCTACACTATAGGCTTCCAGACCCGTTAGAACTTTGTTCACCATTCTCTGAAATGTGGCAAGTGCATTTTTCAGACCAAAATGCATCACAATAAATTGATAATGCCCACTAGGGGTTGAAAATGCTGTTTTTGGCCTGGCATCCTCAGAGTCTTATTTGCCAGTAGCCAGCAGTTAGGTCAAATGTACTTGGCTGAGGCCAAGGTATCAATAAGCTCATCTGCCCTAGGAATTGGATGGGCATCAGTCCCAGTGACTGCATTGAGGCCTCTGTAGTTTACACAAAACCTTCTCTCTTGCCATCTTTGGTGTGAGGTTTTGGCACAAGGTCTAATGGGTTCGCCCATTGGCTATCTAAAGGCTCAATGACGCAACTCCATCATCTTTTGGACCTCAGTCCTGATGCAGTCTCTGACATGCTCAGGCTCCCAGGTAGTTTGACTGGGAGTCCGAGAGAACACGTTGTTAAACTGATTAAGGACTTTCCTGCAATCAGCTTGTTGCTGGTCAGTGAGGCTGCCTGCCAAGGCTACTCCATCGGTTGACCCATCAACAGGGTCCTGAGAGAGTAGATCAGGGAGAGAGTCACTCTCTTCCACCGGTCCCTCATCAGTGGCCAGGAGCAAGCTCATGTCAGCCCTGTCAACAAAAGGTTTAAGGCAGTTCACATGAAGTACCCTGTGGGTACTTCTAGGAGTACCTAGGTCAACCAAATAGATGACATCTCCTTTTTTCTCAAGGATTGTGTGGGGGCCAATCCACTTGTCTTGGAGAGCTGCTGGGGCCACAGGCTCCAACATGCACACTTTCTGTCCTGGCTGGTAAACAGTCAGTACAGCCTTTTGGTCATGCCAAGCTTTCTGAAGCTCCTGGTTAGCCTCAAGGATTTTGCTGGCCTTCATGTACTCAGCCATACGGGAACGCAGGCCACGGACATAGTCCACAATATCCTGTTTATGAGGTTTGAGAGGTTGCTCCCAGCCCTCCTTCACCAGACACAATAGACCCCCAACTGGATGTCCAAAAACAAGTACAAATGGGTTGCAACCAACCCCCTTCTGTGGAACCTCTCTGTAGGCAAAGAGAAAGCAGGGTAGTAAGACATCCCATTTTCGCCTAAGCTTTTCTGTGAGCCCCATGATCATACCCTTGAGGGTCTTGTTGAACCTTTTAACAAGCCCATTGCACTGTGGATGGAACGATGTGGTAAACTTGTAGTTTACGCCACACTCTTTCCACATCGGCAGTGATAACTAAACATGAAGTTTGTACCTCCGTCTGTTAGGACCTCCTTAGGGAAACCCACCCTGGAAAAGACTCCCAGGAGGGCCCTGGCAACTACAGGAGCTATAGTGTTTCTAAGGGGAATAGCCTTTGGATACCTAGTGGCATGGTTGTAAGAAGCTGGGTTTCTGTTGCAGAAGCCCCCCCCCCCTCCCCCACTTGTTGCCAGATTTCTGATGCACTTTGACTCCCAGGCTCTGTGTTCTTTCCCAAAACTGTACATTGGTACTCAAAATTGGCACCTCTCTGGCCACATGCAAGTCACTTGTAAAAGGTACCATGGGCATCAAGGGCACTGTGACCAGGGAAGGCCTCCAAGGGCTGCAGCACATATTGTGCCACCCTTAGAGGTCCTGTACCTTACACACACACACACACACACACACACACACACACACACACACACACACACACACACACACACACACACACACACACACACACACACACACACACACACACACACACACACACACACACACACACACACACACACACACACACACACACACACACACACACACACACACACACACACACACACACACACACACACACACACACACACTGCCATTGCAGGCTGTATGTTTTGGTGCAAAGAAAAGTGAAGAGTCGACATGGCACACATACTTGCCTGCAACCCACTGCCTATGGTATAGGGAAGACACCCCTCTAGCTGGGTGCACTATACCACTGGTGAGGGTACAGTTGCATGAGCACTGTACCCCTACAGTGTCTAAGCCCATTCTTAGACATTGTGAGTGCAGTAAAGCCATAAAAGAGTATATGGTCTGGGAGTTTGTCATTAAGTACTCAACAGCACCATAATGGCTTTACTGAATTCTGGGAATTTTAGTAGCAAACTTCCTTATATCTGAGGTCACTACACTTAAAACCTATAAGTCACCCCTAAGGGAAGCCTTTCAATCCTGAAGACAGGGTGCTTGTTTCAAGTGTGAGGGTGCCCCTGCATGAGCAGGACACCTCTACAACCTTCGGAGTCCTTTCTCCCGGGTTAGAAGTGCATCAGCCATTACGATACATAGAGTTGCCATGCGTCATTACGCAATGACAATCTCTAAACTGGCTGTAACGAACCCTGTCATGTTTGGTATCGAGCATGTTGGAATCGTATGATTCCATGCAGTGTAAAGCTCCTCCGGGAGGCCCTCCGTTTCCCCCGGTACCACTCTTCCAGAACCGGAAAGCAAACTATGGCTGCTGCCGACAAGAGACAATTCTGCCCTCCTGCTGCTGAGCCAAGCTCGAGCAGGGGAAGGAGACCACCTGCCAGACAGGAGTTAGTGTATTGGGACAGGGTGGGGGCGCTTGCCAGCGCCACTCAGTCTGCTTTAAGGGCACATTTGGCACCCTCCTAGCATAGTCCAGTTCAAACCAGCTCAGGGAGCCGTTGGCGAGAAACTGGACAAAGTACATGGGAGTATCCTCCCCACTGTCCAGACCCACCTCTGGGAGGGACCCCTGAATCGCCCCGACCCTTTCCTAAGGGTACTTAAGGGCTTACCTGTGGGTGGATCCCTAGATTCGTCGTGGTACAAGATTCAGACCTACACGGCACGAGGAGGGAATTGCAGAAGCAGCGGTCTCACCTTGATAAATGTGTGACTACAGGGAGCTGCTTCTGCTCCCACACCAATTCGAGCTCCTACTACTATGAAAGGAAAATGCTGCTTACCAGTATGCATCTGTTCTTGCCTGTAGAGCTGCAGATCCTCACACTAAGCATTAGATCGCCATCTGGTGTTGGGCTCGGATGCTTGCACTTTGTTGTTGTCTTAGAAGAAGTCTTTTGTAGTCAGGTGATAGGTGACTCCTCCTTTGGATGATAGTGCGCATGGGCATCAACTCCATCCTCAGATTGTTTTTCGCCATAATGGGGAGTGATGGAGTTAGTAGAAAAGAGAAAAAGATGTCCATGTGTGTATATCTAAGTAAGATAGGACTGGAACAGATACAGGTCCCGGGGAGGTGGGTGGGCGTGTGAGGATCTGCAGCTCTACATGCCAAGAACAGATGCATACTGGTAAGTAGCATTTTCCGTTCAAGGCATGTGAGCTGCAGAGCTCACACTGAGCATAGACTGTACAGCAGTATCTCCCCTAGCGGTGGTCGCCTGTATGTGTTGCAGTAGTTTGAAAAAGTGTTTTAAGAACAGCTTGGCCCACAGAAGCTTGTTGCTTGGCTTGCACATCAACACAATAGTGTTTAGTGAAGGTGTGTGTTGTAGACCATGTGGCTGCCTTACAGATGTCTTCTAGGGAATGTTCCCTAAGAATGCCATGGAAGCCCCTAGTTTACGTGTCGAGTGCGCTCTAGGGGAATTGATAATGTGCGCTTGGCTTTTTGGTAGCATATTTGGATACATTTAACGATCCACCTTGCAATCCCAGCTTTTGAGATGGGGTTACCCTTATGTGGTGGAGAGAAAGCTACAAACAATTGTTTTGTTTTGCGAAATGACTTGATTCGGTCAATGTAATACATTAGGGCTCTTTTGACATCTAGGGTGTGGAGAGCTCTTTCCGCTACAGAATCCGGGTTTTGAAAAAACACGGGTAGTTCCACAGATTGGTTAAGGTGGAAAGGAGAAATTACTTTAGGAAGGAATTTTGGGTTTGTCCTGAGAACTATTTTGTTATGATGTATTTGTAAGAAGGGCTCTTGTATGGTTAAAGCCTGGATCTCACTCACCCTCCTGAGAGAGGTGATTGCAATAAGGAACGCTACTTTCCACGTGAGGAATTGAAGTTCACATTTATGCAGGGGTTCAAATGGGGGTCCCATGAGCCTAGTAAGTACGATGTTAAGATTCCACACTGGAGAAGGTGGTAATCTGGGAGGTATGATCCGTTTAAGGCCTTCCATAAAGGCTTTAATTGCTGGGACCCGAAAGAGTGATAAGTGTTGCCTGTTTTGTAAGTAAGCAGCAAGTGCTGCTAGGTGCAGACGTATGGATGAGTATGCTAAATTACATCTTTGCAAATGTAGTAAGTAGCAAATGATGTTTTGCGTGGAGGCTTGTAGTGGCTGGATATGATTGTTATTGCAGTAAATAGCGAATCTTTTCCACTTTGCTGCGTAGCAAGCTCTGGTGGTAGGGCGTCTGGCCTCTTTAATGATGTTCATACAGTCCGGTGGTAGGTTAAGGTAACCGAACTCTAGGACCTCAGGAGCCAGATCGCAAGGTTCAGTTGAGATGGATCGGGGTGCCTTATCTCTCCATGGCTCTGCGTTAGTAGTGATGGGGAGAGGTGTAGTTTTTGGTGTGGGACGATTGATAGTTCCAGCAGTGTGGTGAACCACGGTTGGCGTGTGTAGGAAAGTGACTCTATATATACTGCACCAAAGTAAGGTACAGGGTGTATAGGGTCCACAGTTCCCCAATGGTAAGGCAGAGGCTAAAGTTAGATATAACCTTACTCTCCAAAGTGGTAGCTTGGTCGAGCAGTAAGGCAGTATCAGAGGACAGTGTAAAGCATTTGTTGTACACACTCAGTCAGCAAATGAAGCCACACACTCAAGAACTGAACTCTAGGCCAATGGTTTGTATATAAAAATATAGGCTTGTTTTATTTTAGAACCAACAATAGGAATCAAAATATACTTTCTCAGAATGAAATGCTTTGTTTAGACACTTTTCAAATAGGCAATAGTCTTTTTGATGACAGTAGTCACAGTTGTTGCAAGAGGCAACACAATTTCAAACACAATGCAACATTGAGCTCAATGGAAAGTTTTGGTTAAATACAATTAATTACTTTGTGGATTACTTTTCTAACCACAGGACTGGATCTTGGATTCAGTCCCGGGACATCTCCTGTAAACAGTTAAGTAAAAGCGTTTTGGTTATAGTAGTGATTTTTGAGGAATATTATGGTATTTCAAAAGTTGACACTTAGAAACTTTTCTGGGTAAAATTACCAATGTTATCCTATGGAAGGAAATATAGTTTGCAAGCAAAGTATGTTTACGTTACTTTTGTAATCCAGTGCTGGAGTCTCAGGTTCAGCACTGGGATATCTATCTAAAACAGGCAAGTAATTACTTTTGTATCGTTGGCACGATTTTTAAAGAATATTTGTAAGATTCAGAAATCGACACTTAGAAACTTTTTCAATAAAAAGCAGGCAATGATATCCTATGGAAGGAATTTCAAATTACGGGCAAGTACGGTTAAAATTACTTTTCAGGGTCAGTACTGGTCTGAAAGATGCAGTGCTGAGGTCTCTCCTGATAGCAGGTGAGTAAATCGGAATTCGTTACTGTTGTGATTTTTAAGCAATATTTTGGTATTTCAAAAGTGGACAGAAGAAATTTCACAGAAAACCAGTCAATGGATCCCTATGGAAGAAAATTGAGTTAGCGGTAAGTAACGTTGTGAGTACTTTTCAGGGTCAGTGCTGGGCACCAAGATCCAGCACTGGGATCTCTCCTAATAGCAGGTGAGTATTTCTGTTTTCGTTACTCGGTTGATTTTAGGTGAATATTTTAAAGTTGGGAAACTCCACACTTGGAAGAATTTCCGAGTGAAACCAGTCAATGTTACCCTATGGAAGAAAAGTGGGTTATCAGCTTTTGGGTAAGTACTCGACTGGCAGAGTTAAGGTTCTGGGCATAGACTCAGGGGTCCCCCAGGGTCAGGTAAGTACAGTTGTTACACCCTCAGCGGCACAGGGGCGGCCGGGTGCAGAGTGAGTAGGCCCAATGTTATCCTATGGACGGCAGGGGGGCTTTGGTTGGTAGCTGCTGGCTAGCAGGCCACTCGGCTGTGGGAGCAAAGCTCCTGGTCACTCGCTCAGGGCAAGTGGGGAAGTCGAACAGGGTAGTTGGTGCACCCTCAGCGGCACAGGGGCGGCCGGGTACAGTGGGCTTTTGGGCCGTCGGGCGCCCAATGGTTTTCAAGGGTAAAGCTGCTTGACGAACAAAGACTGCAAACTCGGGGACGGTGATTCTTCAGGTGCGACCACCACTTCGAGAGGTAAGTTGGGAAGCTTTGGGAAGGGTAGGCACCCTGGAGTTGGGCACAGGAGGCCGTGGGGCATCGGGTGCAGGGGTGTCTTTAGGCGTCGGAAATCTTACCCTCGGCTGGTCGCGGGTGGAGGGGTCCCTGGTTCTGAGGCTGCAGGCGTCGTCAGGAGCGTCGAGGAGGGCCCTTGGGTGCTGGATTCTGGGTCACAGTCGCCGGGGGGACGTCCTCTTGGTATTTGCCCACTCAGGCACAGGCCGGGCTCGGCGGGTGCAGAGGGTGCAGGATTCGCGGTTCCCGGTTGGCACCAGGGGTTGGTGCTTTGAGCAGTACCACTGCTCTTGGGAGTCCCAGGGGGTTGGAGTCACTAGGCAGTCAGGTCCCCCGGGGTTTGTGAGGGTGCTGACCACTGGAGACGCCGGGGTTTAGCAGGAGCCGGTTCGAGGGTCGACAGGCCGGTAGGGCTGGGGCCAAATCAGTTGGTGTCTTCCTCTTGTGAGCAGCTGCACGCAGGTCTTCTTGTTTCTTGTTCTTGTTTTTGGAATCTGGAACTGAGGAAGGAAGGTTCAGGGAGCCCCTAAATACTGAATTTAGGGGTGGTTACAGGTAGGTAAGGGCAGGGACCAATGGGTCCAGTCCCTGGGGTGGGTACACCCCCTATTCTGCCACTCTCCAGTGGGAGGGGGGCAGGAGCCTGTCCCTGGTTGGCTGGGTCCCCACATCCTCAAAATGGCGGGGACTCGAGTTTGTGCTTCACCTCGCCTCCCCCACCTTAGGGGTGGAGTTGGAAGAGGTGGGCACAACCCATTTCCTGCCTCTGGTTTTCCCGCCGGTTCTCCCGCCAGAAGTGGGGGTAGAACCAGTGGGGACCAGTTTGCTGGGAGCAGCAAATGGTCTGGGGAAGCTCAAAAGGCGGCAGGCCTTTGAAGCTTCCCCTGCCCATCCTGGGGGAGGAGGCTTTGGCACCTCGCCCAGGATGCGCATTGTTTCAGGCCCCTGAGAGCAGAGGCTCTCGACCCAGGGTTCCAGAAACATGTCTAGTGGTGGCAGCCTGGGCAGCCACTCAGTCCGGACACTGGAGGTCGGGTTGGTTTCAGGGGGCATCTCTAAGATGCCCTCTGGAGTGTGTTTTACATTAAATCCCACACTGGCATCAGTGTGGGTTTAATGTGCTTAGAAGTTTGATACCAAACTTCTTAGTTTTCAGTGGGGCCATTATGGTGCTGTGGAGTTCGTAATGACAGACTCCCAGCACCATATACTTTTAATGGCAGCACTGCACTTACAATGCCCAAGAATGGACTTGGGCACTGTAGGGGCACAGGGCTCATGCCTCTGTGCCCTCACCACTGGCATAGTGCACCCAGCTAGAGGGGTGGCTGACCTAGGCCAGGGAAGTGGCTTGTAGGCATGGCACACAGGGATGTGTGCCATGTCGACTCTTCACTTTTGTTCTGCACCAAGACACGCAGCCTGCAAAGGCAGTGTGTGTATGTAAAGGTACAGGGTCCCTAAGGGTGGCACAACAAGTGCTGCAGCCCTTAGGGGCCTTCCCTGGTCACAGGTCCCTGGGTACCCATGGTACCATTTACCAGGGGCTGACATGTGGCCAGGGATGCCAATTGGGTGTAGGCATCAATGCAGTTTTAGGGAAGGAACACAGGCCCTGGGTACCTGGTTGGCAGGAGCCCAGGGCACACTCAGTCAAAGCACATCAGCAAAAAGTGGGGGCATACCATGCAAGAAAGATGGCACTTTCTCACAGCGTGCCCATGTGGGAGCTACTAGGATCATTTTTAGAGACTGTTGCCGGAGCTTGCGTACTACAAGCGGAATGAGTGGGAGTGGCGGAAAATCGTACGCAAATCTGCCTGACCAATTCATCCATATCGCATTGCCCTTGGACTGTGGGTGTGGAAACCTGGCGGCGAAGGTTGGGCATTTGTGTGTGTGGCAAACAGATCTATGTCTGGCAGGCCCCACATCTGGAAAAAAGGTAGAAGAACTTGTGGATGTAGCTCCCATTCGTGAATCTGTTGTGTCTGTCGACTTAACAGATCGGCAATCTGATTGTGAACTCCTGGTAGGTGTTCGGCGAGAAGGTATATGTTTTGTGGAATGGCCCACCTCCAAATGTTCTGTGCCAGTTGGGACAGTTGTAGAGTGTGTCTCCCCCCCCTGTTTTTGTATATAATACATGGCCGTGATGTTGTCTGTTCGGATCAGGACGGCTTTGTTTTGTACCTGGAGTTGAAAGGATTTGAGGGCTAGGAATATGGCTAGTAGTTCTAGATGATTGATGTGGAGCAGTGTTTGTTGAGTGGTCCACTTGCCCTGTGTTGTATGATCTAACAGGTGTGCTCCCCATCCTGTGAGTGATGCGTCTGTTGTTAGTACTATTTGTGGAACAGGCTCGAGGAACGGCCGCCCTTTGGACAAGTTTTTGGTGTTCCACCACTGCAGAGAGCGATGTGTGCGGCTGTCCACCAACACCAGATCTGTAAGTTGTCCGTGAGCCTGATTCCATTGGTGTGCTAGACACTCTTGTAGGGGACGCATTTGAAGCTTTGCATGAGGTACGATGAAAATGCAAGATGCCATCATGCCGATTAGTTGCATGAACACTCTGGCTGGGAGAGAGTGTTGGATTTGAAACTTGGTGATGAGGGCTTGTATACTGGCTATCCTGGCTGGGCTGGGATAAGCTAGAGCCGTGGAAGTGTTTATTGTGGCTCCCAGATATTGATGTACATGGGAGGGCTGGAGGTGCGACTTGGTGTAGTTGATTGTGAACCCCAAGTTGTGTAGTGTTTGAATGGTCTGATGAGTGTGTTGGACACACTGGTTGAATGATCTGGCTTTTATGAGCCAGTCGTCCAGGTATGGGAAGACATGTATTTGCTGTCTTCGTAGGTGTGCTGCCACTACTGCAAGGCATTTGGTAAACACCCTTGGAGCAGTGGTGACTCCGAATGGAAGGACTTTGAACTGGTAGTGTTGTCCATCGAGTACGAACCTTAGATACTTTCTGTGAGCAGGATGTATGGGAATGTGGAAGTAGGCGTCCTTGAGGTCTAGTTTGGCAAGGAAGTCTTCTTGTTGTAGTAAGGGAAGCACTTGTTGGAGAGTGATCATGTGAAAATGATCCGAATATATATACTGATTGAGGGGTCTGAGGTCTAGAATTGGCCTTAGGGTCCCATCCTTCTTCGGGATTAGGAAATACAGGGAGTAAACCCCTGTTCCCTGGTGTAGTAGAGGGACTGGCTCTATGGCGTGCTTTTGAAGCAGTGAAAGAACTTCTTGCTTTAAAAGTGTAAGATGGTCTGCGGACATTGGACGCTGCTTGGGTGGTATGTTTGGGGGGGCAGCTGTAAGTTCCAGGCAGTAACCATATTGGATAATTTGTCTCACCCACCCGTCTGTTGTAATGGAGTTCCAGACAGGTAGGAACTGTGCTAGTCGTCCCCTGACAGGAGTGGAATGGTCGGGGGGAAGTGGAGGGTAGTCACTGTTTAGCAGCAGGGGAGGTACGGGTGTTGGTGCTACCTCGGCCTCTCCCTTTACTGTCGTTACCTCTGTAAACTCCTCTAAAATATCCTCTATTGGGGGATGTTTGGGTGGTGTTCTTAAAAGAAGATGAACTATCTGTGCAGCTGTTCCTGGAGGCTCCTCTGTAGAAGGAGCGACGAAAGGAGCCACGCGGTTGCGGAGACTGCAACGCTCCCATTGACTTGGCAGTTTCTGTATCCTTTTTCATCTTCTCAAGAGCAGTGTCTACAGCCGGTCCAAAAAGTTGGTTATGATTGAACGGCTGATTTAGAATGGTGGTTTGGACCTCCTGCTTGAAGCCTGAAATGCGCAGCCATGCATGTCTTCTGAGCAGTACGCTAGTGTTGACAGACCTAGCGGCAGTGTCAGCTGCATCAAGGGCACACTTAATTGACGCATTGGTGATTAGTTTGCCCTCTTGAATTAGGTCATTTGCCTGAGTTCTGTACTGGTCAGGCAAGTGTTGTAAAAGGGTTTCTAATTGGTCATAGTGGGCCCTATCATATCTGGCCAGCAGTGCCTGAGTGTTGGCTATGCGCCAGTGATTGGCGGCCTGCGCAGCTACTCTTTTGCCTGATGCGTCTAGCAATTTTGACTCTTTATCAGGGGGCGGTGCGTCTCCTGAGGTTTGTGAATTAGCTCGTTTTCGAGCATTGGAGACTACTAAGGAGTCTAGAGGGAGCTGGCCTTTAATGTAGGCAGGATCGTCAGGGGCAGGTCTATATTTCTTATCGATCCTGGGGTTAAGAATCCTGGCGCGTACAGGATCTTTAAATATGTCAGGAGCATGCTTGATGACTCCTTTAATCATAGGTAAAATTTGTACAATTTTTTGGGACTGTTCAAAAGAGTCTAATAGGAAATCTTCCTCTGGTGCATTTGTGTGCATGTGTACCCCATGAAAAACAGCAGCCCTGTTGATAAGTTGCCCAAACCCAATATTATCATCCGGAGGAGAGGGTTTTGTTGGGTATGGTAGAGGGCTTGGGAGGTCTGGCGGATCTATTGGATCATTGTAGTCCCAATCATCTTGTGGTGGGTCATCTGGGTCAGTGAATGGGTCATCAGGGTCACCCCCGTCCCCTATGTCATCTTGATAATCACGTGGTGGAGATGTTACAGGCTGAGGCGGTGTAACAGGTATGTGGAGAGGAGGGGTGTTAGATGGAAGGACAGGAGAAGAAGGAGGCATGGGTGAAGTGGCACAGTCCTTTTCCACAGGTACGGGCTTGTGGCGTGGTACAGCTGTGAGCTGTCCTGTTTTGGGGTTGATGTGGATCTTGGTTTGCTTAGGATCGACAGGATCCGGGTGAAAAAGCTCCTCTTCCTGGATAACTGTTTTCGGCGCCGACTTTTTCGGTTCCGAGCGGGGTGGTGGCTGATTTTTATGCTCTTTGGCCTTAGGAGGCGTGGAAGAATCCTTAGGCTTGAGTGTCGGCTCCGAAGACTTTGGCTTAGGGGCTGTGGCGTGATGTTTGAGTTTCGACGCCGGCTTATCCCCCTGCTTCGATGTGTTCGAGGCGGGTTTGAGTTTAGAGGTGGACGGAATCGGTGTGGATTTCGGAGCCGAGTGTTCTTTTGGCTTCGGCGCCGAAGGTGCCGGTGGGACTAGCACATGCGGCTTGGTCGGTGCCGAGGTACCGGAAGGCTTAAATTTTTTCTTCGGCGCCGGGCTGGAAGGCAGGGCGTCTGAAGTGTGTTTTCGGTCGCGACTGGGGCCAACGGGCGAAGTCTTGACCGGTGCCTTCTGCTTTGGTGGGGGGGTTGGGGTAGGGGCAGCAGTACTCACTCGTTGCCCAGGAGTGATGGGATCGTCTGAGTCTTCTGCCTCTGACACGATTTGGAGATCTTCTGAATCTTCTTCAGGGACATCGGGGCCTTCGTCGAAGATGTCCACCGGGTCTGGAGCGGATCTCTGCGCCATGACGTGCCTTCGAGCTCGACTATCTCGAATCGTTTTCTTCGAACGGAAGGAGGCGCAAGCTGGACAGCTGGACTCGTTGTGGTCAGGCGAAAGGCACAGGTTACAGACCTCGTGATGGTCACTGTGGGGGAACTTTGCTCCACACTGGGGGCATTTTCGGAAGGGCGTCCTTTCCATGAGCCGTAGGCCTCACGGCGTCGATGGGACTAGCGGCCCGCGTCGACGGCTGGAAAAGGAATCGATGAGAGGCGCGCCGAGATTTCGATAGAAGGTTTGTTGGCAGTTTTGCGCGATGAAAAGTTTGAAAAACTACAGTTTCGAACCGGTGCGCGAAAATTGCATCCGAACCCAATGGCGGAAAAAAAACAATCTGAGGATGGAGTCGATGCCCATGCGCACTATCGTCCAAAGGAGGAGTCACCTATCACCTGACTACAAAAGACTTCTTCTAAGACAACAACAAAGTGCAAGCATCCGAGCCCAACACCAGATGGCGATCTAATGCTCAGTGTGAGCTCTGCAGCTCACATGCCTCGAACCTCTATTTTCTCAGTGTCTCGAATAACCCCAGAACCTAGGGGATATACCCTGAACCTACAGAATCATGGTAGGAAAGAAGGGGTATACATGGGATCAGAGGTCCTGAAGAAAGCCGTATAGACCCGCGTTAGGGCTAAAAGAACCGCCTGAAACATGCTGACGAGTATGCAGCTAGGAGGGGTGAAGGGCTACTAATAATCCCTGACACCACCATCCTATTTTTCATTTTTAATCCTGGCCGGGTAGTCCAGGAATAACGTGTAGCGGAGGATATACCCGAGCAAGTTTTAGATTACACAATCTGCACATTTAATTTTTGATCCCTTTTTTTTTCTCCAAGTTTGTATTGTGTTAGGTTTCATATAGGTACCCTAACATAGGCCCTGGTAATATCATACACCGTCACCTACATTATACCCCTTATACTACACAGTAACAAGCCTTTAGGATTGAACCTTTACCTAGTTCCAGTCCTGGGTGCAGAAGGAGGGTTTCTCCTAAACAATAGAGTCCTATAACTTCATCAATAGACTCACACAGTATGAATGAATATTCATAAGGTTCTTGGAAACCAGGCAGGGGCTACACCACCTACCCCACCATATCTACGTACAAGGTTCATCTCATACGTCATCCTCAAATCCAACAATGGCTAATACATGAGACAAGGGACAAAGGAGCCCTAGATACTTTCTGCATAAATACAGCACATATTTCTAGTGTTAGGCAGAGGGAACCGAGACTTCCAGGCCGACACACTGACCAGAGACGCTGAGGCTCCTGCATGCAGACGCTCCAGCTGACAGTGGTCTAACACATCCCTTGCGGGGTGTCCAACTCGAGACCAGGACGGAGTCCCAAACACTCTCTCTCTTCAGGTAATGGGGTTAGACTAAATCCTAGAGGGATTCTTGGCTTCACACCTACTCACATGCTAGGTACACTTAGGCACATCTAGATAGGTATCGTAGGAGTAAACGCTCTCTTTTATCATGCATTTTATATCCATGTATGCATTTATAATTATTGCAAAATGGTAGAACTGTACTATCCATTTATATTCACTATACTGCTGATTATATATATCTGCTACTATAACAATTATTGCAGCACATCTACTTTACACTAAAAGAACAACTGTGCAATAAATACTTATTGTAAAACGCCCGACTGCTTCTTCTGTGTAATTGTCTGAGACCGAATAAGTGACCACGAGTGACTGAGCGAAAAGTAGTATATTGTTTCCACGATCTGAGGGATCAGGGTTGTCATGTTCTGAGGTTGCAAGAAACTATTCTCTCCCCGATAAGAGGAGACACTAGTGGCACTGTGAGCTAGCTAATGCAAACAGGTTAACATTTTCGGTGGGGGTGCTCAGAGTCAGTCTGCCACCAAGCCCACTGTTCATGTTATCCGAACGCGCAGATTCTGTATAGGAACTACACGACAGTCTTCCCTTTCCCTTTGCTCCACAACAGGCATTGGTCTGCGCAGAGGTGTTAGTCAGCAAGCCCTATGATGAAGCATGCCATAATTTGTGGGTGAGGTCAGTTTTTACTCATCTAGCACACGCCACTTAAACTAAGAAAGTGTGAAACTTAACATTCTTACCTCTTTTTTGTGTGTGTGGAGTCGATTGGGGAGGTTGGGGTAGGAATTTGTCCTCTCCCCCTCTTCTTTGTGTGTGTTTGATACTCCAGTTCAAACCAGTTCAGGGAGCCGTTGACTCCCGCTCTGGCACGAAACTGGACAAAGGACATGGGAGTATCCTCCACACCGTCCAGCACCAACCCTGGGAGGGCTCCCTGAATCGTTCCAACCCTTTCCTTAGGGCTTACCTGTGGGTGGGTCTTTACATTTGTCGTAGGACAACATTCAGATCCAATACCACTTCTACTTCAACCGTCTGGGCACTCTGGACTTCGCTTTGGGAACTGAGAATGCAACTGGGAAGACTCCTGCTGCTCCTGGTCTCGTTGTCCTGCCAGTCTTCAGCAATGTCTGTGCCTGTGCTCCATACAGGTTCTTCACAGGGCCTGTGGACATCCAAGACACCCAAAGGAATCTCCCTTGGAGTGAAGGAGTCACTCCCCTGCATCTGCAGGCACCACAACACAGCTGACTGGTCTGCTGAACCTGGGCTCCCACAGACTCCGAAAGGCTCAGCAACAAAGGTGGTGGTTCTGCAACTCCCTCGAGGCCTGCACTGTCTTCTCACAGAGCTTGAGGCCAGTATCCCTCGTCGGATCGCAAGAACCTAACCCCTGAGCACCATGTCGACTTGCCATTGCAAAGGCTTGTTGACTCTTCACCAGAGATCTTCGGGCTCCAGAAAGCTCCAGCATCTCCTGCAGCCAAAATCTTTGTCCTCACCGCATAGTTTGCACCGTGGGTCTGCATATTTGGTGAGCTGCTCGAGGTCCTCTTGAGACTTGTGCCTTCGACCTGTGGGTTCTCTTGAGGGTCTTCCTTGACTGCAGTGGGCTCCCCCCCATTGCTCGGGACCTACTGACTCCCCTGCTCGTGGTGAGTCACTTGGACACTGCACCTTTTTCGCCTGCCACGTTGTTTGCGGTTGCGAAGGCTTGTTGGTGCTCCCGACGGACAGAAACCCCTCAGCTCTCGATATCTGGCGTGGGACAGCTCGTGAACGTCGCCTGGTCCACATAGCTCCAGCTCCAAGGACATCGTCAACTCTCCTGCATCAACAGACATCAGTGGGCATTCGTCTTCCACGCCTCCTGGTCACTCCTGCTTGCAGGTACTTCTGAACTTGAATCCACCTTTGGGTTCCACCGGACACTCACCTTCTTCGTCAGCGGCATCTTCCGGACGTCCTCCATTGGGTTCGATGGCGGTTTCCAATGTCACTTCACACCTATGCACCCGGCTTCCCTGGTGTAGGTATCCTGGTTCCTAGGGTACCCACAGGTGGGGTGACTCTCCAACCTGCTGTCTTCCACGGGGTTTCTTCAGGGTCCACTGGGAAGGGTCCTTCTTTAAAACTGCAACCGCGATTTACCCATTGACTTGAATTGAGCACGCTGTAGTGTTTCCCCTCTGCACATTGCCTCCGTGGGGTTCCTGGGTACTTATCTCGGGTGGTTCCTTAGGTCCACAGCACTTCTACGTCTTCTGGGTCCGGTCTTGACTTGAGATTCACAACCCTCTATTTTAGTATATGGTTTGGTCTCCCCCTGGCGACCACTGTGTATTTGTGCTACTCACCTGTTTTATTTGCAAAGTATCATGTGCAATGTGTTATATCTCCAGGTAGGAGATATTGTTGTGTTAGTGAGTGTCTTATAATAAATACACTGTGTGGTTCTTTTTCACTTAACCTATACCAATAAGATTAAGGTCTGGTAAAACAAGCTGCTTTAAACTCCTTCTGGACTAAGCCTGAAGGCTGCTCTCCACAGCTACCTCTTAGAGAGCTTTCTAAGGTTCTAAGACCACTACAATCACCATAAGGGTTGTCTGGATTAGTGCAGGGTGCTACTTACATAAGTGAGCACCAAATACTAAGCCAGCCTCTCACAGTGGGTTAACACCTTCAAGAATCTCTGCAACAGAGGGGGATTTGAAAAGAGAAGGCTGTTTGGGCAGCCGAAGAAAAGAGGAAAGGGCCGAAAGATAGCCCTTCAAGGTGCCCAGAGCAGAACCCTGCTGGGCCAAGTAAAGTATGAACAGGAGGATATCAGATAAAGATACAGATAGAGGGTCAATATACCGGTCTGTACAATATTTACAAAATTTGGACCATCAGCAGGCATATACCGACTTCGTGGAGGGACGCCTGGCTGCCAGAATAACCTCACAGACTTCAGGAGGAAGGTCGAAAGCTGTCGCCGCTCAATCTCCACGCAAGGTGGACAGGTTCGAGTGGAGAACCCTCCCCTGCTGCTGTGACAGGAGATCTTCCCAAAGGGGCAGACTGATCGGAGGATCGATGCTCGTAATACCAGACTCTCCTTGCCCAGTCCGGAGCCACAAGAATGACTTGTGCCCAGTCGTTCCTGGTCTTCTTGAGCACTCTAGGTAGGAGTGGTATGGGCGGAAAGGTGTACAGGAGGCCGGAGCCCCATTCGTGACGAAAAGCGTAGCCGAGCAAGAGCCACCTTGGAAACGCCAGCGTGCAAAACTGCTGACATTGCGTGTTCTCTACAGAGGCGAACAGATCTAACCAAGGCTCTCCCCACTGCTGAAAGAGACTTTGTGCCACCTCCGAATGGAGACTCCACTTGTGATACGCTAGGCACCTTCGACTGAGTTCGTCCGCTCTGGAGTTCAAAGAACCGGCCAGATGCTGAACCACCAGGGCAACGTAAAGCTTCTTGACACAGGGTCCACGACCCCACCCCGCCTTGCTTGTTGCAGTACCGCATGGCAGTCGTGTTGTCCGAGAACACCTGAACTAGCCTCCCCTTGATGGATGGCAAGAAGGCTTTTAGTGCCAGCCGGATTGACCCAAGCTCCAACAGGTTTATATGGAGCCGGGCCTCCGCCGGAGACTAGAGTCCTCGGATCTCCACCTCTCCCAGATGGCAGCCCCATTCCAAAAGGGACGCATTCGTTACTACTGTGAGTTCTGGATGGGGAAGGGAGAGGGGTCTGCGTCTGACCAAATCGCGGTTTTAGTGCCACCACTGCAGGTCTTTCGCAGTCCCCTCCGAGATCTGGACCAGGTCAGTGAGAATTCCACGATGCTGTGCCCATTGGAGCTTCAGGTCCCATTGCAGTGCACATATGTGCCATCTGGCATGGTCCACAAGAGGGATGCAAAAGGCCATTAGGCCCAGCAGCCTCAGCATCATTCTCACTGAAATCCGGGATAGAGGCTGAAATATCGGTATCATAGCCCGAATATCCTGGACTTGCCGCTCGGGAGGATAAGCCCGAAACTGCACTGTGTCCAGAATTGCTCCGATGAAGTGGAGCGCCTGAGAGGGAGTCAGGTGTGGCTTCGGCATGTTAATAGTGAATTCCAGCAAATACAACAGGTTCGCCGTGGTCTAGAGATGGGAGAAGACTGCCTCGGAGGAGCCCGCCTTCAACAACCAGTCGTCGAGATAGGGGGAAGACTGGAACCCCTGATTTCCGCAGATGAGCTGCGACCACCGCCATCACCTTGGTGAACACCCGCGGGGCACTGGTGAGGCCAAAGGGGAGCACAGCAAACTGAAAGTGCTCCTGACCCACTGTAAACCGAAGATAGCAACGATGAGCCGGCAAGACGGGAATGTGGAAATAGGTGTCCTGCAAGTCCAACGCTACCATCCAGTCTCCCGGGTCTGGGGCAGACAGTACCTGAGCCAGAGTGAGCATCTTGAATTTCTCTTTGAGGAAGTAGTTGAGGGCTCTGAAGTAGAGGATAGGATGGAGGCCTCCGTCCTTCTTTGGAACTAGGAAATAGCGGGAGTAGCAAACACACCCCATTTCTGGCCCGGGAACCCGCTCCATACCTCCCTTGGCCAAGCGAGCCTTGACTTCCTCACGGAGTAGCACAAAATGATCATCTGTCAGCTGATCGCAAGTTGGAGGCATAATAGGAGGGGTAGTCTCGAAGGAGAGGGAGTATCCCCTTCAGACGTTCTGCAACACTCACCTATCGAAGGTGATGTCACGCTAGTGGTGGAGGTGATGGCGTATCCTGCCACCCACTGGGCGCTTGTGACCCTGAAGGGCAGGACTAGGAAGGTTTTGCGGTGGAGGAGGGGATGGTGGCTTGGCTCGACTTTTGGCCTCCCGACCCTCGAGGGCTGGAAGAACCGCGGCAACGCCCTGCAGAGGCTGCTTAACTTGTGGAACCAGCAGGCTGGAATAGGGATGGCGCGGTTGTATGTCCCTTCCATAGCCACGAAAGGAGCGAAAAGCAGACAAAGGACGGGTGATAGTACTGAGGCCCAAGGATTTGGCCATAGCCCGCTAATCCTTGAAGCGCTCAAGCACTGCGTCAGCCTCGTCTCCGAAGAGACGTGAGACATCAAAGGGCATGTCAATGAGGTTTGCCTGGACATCCCCTGCCTGATGGCCACTGAAGAAATCACTCTGCCCAGCGAGTCCATCGTGTCCAAGCCACAGTGAATGGCGAACTTCGCTGTATCTCTCCCGTCTGATATTTCTTGGGAGAGCAGGAGCCGGTCCTCCTCCGAGACCATAGGCAGCACCTGTGCAAACGTATCCCATATAGAATGGGAATAATGGCCCAAAAGGCACGTGGCAATTACCGACCGCAATGAGAGGCTGGCGGAAGAGAACATTTTCTTCCCAAAGTTCTCCAGCCGTTTGGATTCCTGGTCCGGAGGGGCGGAAGGGAACGCGCCACCGGAAGTGGAAGCCTGGACCACCAAGCTTTGGGGGGTGGGGGTGGGCAGGGAGGAAAACTGGGTCGCCTGTTGCAAGGCGATGGCGGCGGGCAATCGTTTTATTTACAGGAGCCCCTGCGCCAGGCTTGGACCAGGTGTCCAGAAGAACGTCCGTTAAGGACCTGTTAAAAGGCAGCGAGGGTTCAAATGAGGAGACACCAGGCTGTAGGACCTCCATCAAGACATTAGTCTGGACCACCACTGTAGGAAGCTGCAGGTCATGGACCTCAGAAGTCCTACGCACCACCATAGCAAACGATGCCCCCTCCTCCGTAGCCAGGTTAGGGGGAAGAAAGCCTGCCAGAATCTGGGGAGGTGTCCAGGCCACTGGCATCACCCAGTTCCTCATACCAGTCCATGTCTTGGGGCTGCAGCATTACTAAGGGATCCTGCTCCCCCTCCCAATCCTCTTCCTCCAACCCAAAACCTTCAGAAAGGGGTCGGTTAGACGGTATGAAGCTGTACGGCTCAGTCGGCCCCGGTCTCTGAGTCGGTGGACGCCAGACCGGCTCCGAATCGTCCAGAATGAGGATGGGGGAGGTCGCTGTGGATGTGCGGTCGGTGCCGGTCCAGACCCGGGAACGGGTCCGACAGGAGGCCGTGGCCAGAGCTGAAGGGTCCACGGGATCTCCTTCACCTGGACCTGCGGGCCTGAAGGCGCACCGGCAGGGTCAGGCCACCCAAACACGGCACAAATGGCGTCGTAAAATTCCTCAAGTTGGGCGGGGGTCGCTCCTGCCCCCGGAAAGCGAGGAAGACGTGGAGTCGAACCAAGTGCCTGCTCCGCGGGGCCTAGAACGCCGAGGCTCCTCCATCTCACCGCGTGGCAGACATAGCAAAGTTGAAGCACGCTTCAACTTCTTGTGGTGCCTCTTACCTGACAACTTAGATGAAGAGGGCTTCAAGCCCCTAGAACGATGTTCAGACATTCTTCTCGACCAGGAGCAAAAATCGACTAGGAGACCTCAGTGGTGCATGCGGGCCACGAGCAGCTTCAGGGACCGCTCCCTCAAAGCTTTCGGCGCAAAGACCCAGCAATCGGAGCACGACTTCGTGCTGTGGTTGCGCTCCGGCACCAGAGACAAACGAGATGGGGGTCAGTTACCGACATGGTGTAATACAGGCACCGCACGACTTGAATCCCAAAGTCTTCCTACTGGACATCCTAAAACACCAAAAGGAGTCAACAAAAAGGACGAAAAAACTGTCAAAAAGTGACAGGAGGTAGCTCTCCAACAGATCGGCGCTGGCTGGAGCGGAAAGAAAAGAACAGATGTCAGCGCGCCAGGGTGCGGTTATATTGACATCGACGAACACGACGCCTACAACGTCACGCGGAGTCAACAGACGCCAACTACTGGCGCACAGGGGTACTGCTATCAAAAATCTTCCAGGTCCAGCATGACTCCTGGAAGTTCGAAGGTAAGGAATCTGAAGCTAGATGTCTATCAGATTGTCAGGCCGCAAGGAGCTTCATAGCCCGCTCCAACAAAGCCTTCGGAGCCATAGCCCGACAGTCCGAGCACGACTTCCAATCGTAGTCGTACTATAGACACCAGAGACAGACTAGGTGGGGGGGGGGGTCGGTAACCAAAATCATACGGAGACAGGCACCGCGCGGTTTAAATCCTGTCTGCCTCGAAGACATCCTCGCAGACGATGATGGAAAAATTCTGAAGTCGACAAAAAGTTGAAAAAGGCCTGACAAAAAGCGACAGAGGGGTAGCTCTTCCCTGATCGGCGCTTAACTAGCGTGGAAAGAAAAGAACCGACGTCCGTGCTCCTAGGTGGCGCCTACATAGGTGACCAGGACGTCATAACGACGCTAACAACGACGTCATGCGGAGCCGGATGGAGCAACCCGACGCCGCACGCAAAAGTTTCTGGATCCAGCCGGACGCCTGGGGAATTCAAAGGTAAGGAATCTGCAGCTACAAGTTTCCATCAGATTTTGTCTTTCGCACCAACCAATGACCGACTTTATTTTTTAGGTCACCAATGAATTCTTTACTAGAGCTCGGGGGAACGAAGGGGGGAAACTCCCATAAGAACAGCTACAGAAGGACAGCAATCCGGGGGAAGATTTAGTCAGGGTTGCGGCTGCAGAATGGAACCTTTAGCAAGAAGTTGAGCCCTCTTGTTGATAATGACTATGAGCCCTGTTTGAAGCTCCGTTGCTTGAGGCCCGCCCCCCGCCCCCGGCTCCCAAGACCCAGCCATGTCCATCTGTGAAAGGAGAGGGCCACCTGGTGCTTGAGGGGGAAAACATGGCCCATCGCCATTCCAAGGCCTGGGGGAAGCCGTCGCAAAAGCAGTACTAACATCAGGATTAATCATCTGCACTTGTACAGGTGGTTGTTGGGCTGTGGCGATGTTTACTGATGTAGCCAACTGCCTGATAATAAGCTCTAATGAATGGAGCTTTTCCACCAAGGAGGATACACCTATTCGAACCAATGACTCAAAACATGCCAAAATGTCATCCCAATCAATAGGTTGTTACTCAGTCTGCAGTAAAGTGAGAATCGTTGGCTCCTTTGGTGTACTACATCGCATGCTCCTGGCGTGGGTTTTAACACAACCCCCTTGCTTCGTTTTGCACTTATGCTTAGCACAAGGACCATTATGGCTAAGAAGATTAGCGTCAGAATCACAGCAGGAAGTGTTAGTCAACTCAGCCAAAGCCTGACCCACTGCTGCAACAAGGGGCGGTTCGGGGGTGCATTGGGGAGTTACACTAGCAGAATCTGTGAGTAAGCTAGAAAAGAAGCAAACGGACAACCAGAGGCGACACCAAAGTCCCGAGATAATCGCCTCTCGTCTAGCTCAATCTCCTTAGAAACAACACTTACTGCACGAACTAAAAAATAATCCTGTGTTGTACCATTTGTCAGGTTAGTAGGGGCGGAAACCTTCTCCCTTGGGGTTTTTCTCTTTTCCATAATTTATCTGTGGGGCAAATCTAAGGGCCAAAAGACTAGGCCTGGCCCAGCCTCGTCCAGCCGCACTGTGCTGCAGAAAGGCCAGTGAGCGATATCAGCGTGTTTTGAGCTGGGCGGCACCACCCCCTTCCAGATTAGTCAGCACCTCTGGGCATGAGGGCTTCTGGTTTTGGTGGTCCCTACCAGAGGGCTGAGGACACTTGTGGTGAGTCCGATCCCCCTGTTAAAGTCCAGTTGCAAGTCACTGCCCATTCCCTTAGGAATACAAGCCAGTCGCAATGCCCAGGTATTGATGACAATGTGAAAGCCTTTGCTCCAAACTCACCAGGTCTAGATTATGCCTGAAGAAAGAGCCTCACCTTGCACCTGCAGCCCAATAATACACCCGGGCAGGACAATCCAGTCCAAACAGCAAACAGTAATAACTGCCAACAAGCCTGTGGGACATGCCAAGGGGGGTGGCCCGTCCCGCCTCTTACTGGTGCTGATGAGTGCAGGAAAGACCCACCCTTGGCCCTGGTGCGTGCCCCGCACAGCGGTAGGGGTGTTGGTGCTTTATACAGCATAGGTGAGCACAGTTCCAGGGCCGCCTCTTGAGGCCCTGATGCTGAGTGGGAGATGTGGTCCTTCCCCACCAGACTGCTGCTCTCCAGCATGTCCATATTACAATTTGAATTGTGATGGATAACTGGTGCTAGCTATATGTAGCCTCACAAGTTCTGTCTGCAGCCAGGTCTAACGCCATGGGGTACTACTGTCAGAATGCACCTACACAGGTAGATTGCTGTTGCATGGTAACGGCGCATAGCACCAAATGATTTTGCAACGCAGTGAAGGAAAAGAGGTAAGAAAACTATTTCCAGGCAGTGACTTGCGCTTAGCAAGCAGACAAGTTAGAGAGGGAAGAAACAGGACACAGTAGCAGTCTGAGATAGCTAAAAATGAGGGAGACGTGGTTTAGGAAAGTAGGATCTGCTTTCATTGTCACCCCTACTTTTTGCTGGTGTCATTATGTTTTTCTGACTAGTCTGACTGGGATCCTGCTAATCAGGACCCCAGACTCTGTGCTTACTCCCTAAATTGGACATGGTGAGTACTTGGGTACACTCCAGATTGGCTACTGGTGTACCCTCATAATTCCCTAGTATATGGTACTAAGGTACCCAGAGCATAGGTACACCAGGGGTCTCCCATGGGCTGAAGCAGGTATTATGCCACCCAGTCAGTCAGTCAAAATTGCTTTATTCGATCAATCAAAATCATATAAAAATACCCAAAATTCCAAAAAAGATAAAATGTATAACATTCATAGACCATCAATGATAAAATGCAGGGCTAAAAATTCCATGTTAAAATGTACGACATACACATTAAAAATGGGGGAATCTATTGCACAAAAAGATAGGACATTCTTAAAACGTCTGATATTTGGGGAACAAGAAGAAAACACAATCGATCCAGCACATAAAAATTTACTTTCTTTTACTTCTTGCTCTTACTGCTGTGACTAAAAAACTGGCAATATTAAAGATTTCCCAAGGACTGTTCAGCATCTGCAGATACACTAGGGCCGGTCTAACCTGCAGGAAGCCTTTGTCTTTTAAAATTGGGAAAATAAAACGCTTCCGGATTTGCAGGTAGTGATCGCAGAACATTACGAAGTGCATAGTGTCTTGCCTCGAAAAACTGTCGCAGGAACAGGGGCCCAGGTCCTCTGGCCTGCTCCAGCCCAAGGGCTCAGCCAACAGGAAATGTAAGAGGTTAAACCTCAGTCTGGTCAATAAAAAACGATGTCTGGGTTTAGTGACTATGTCCAGATAGGGCTCTATCATATTAGAAGATTTTTTAAATCTGGTGGGTTCGGAATGTAAACTTTTGATAGCTCTGCCACCTCTCTTTCTGCAGTTGCAAAACGCAAAAATGCCGTCTTTCCCCACCCAACATTCTTATTGCATAATTTTTCTGGATTATCAAAGACATCAGGGCGACCTAACTCCCTAGCAATACTTTTCACGTAGTTGAGCCATGGAATCCTACTAGCCCCGTCTAGTGTCATGCAATCTCTGATGATCTTACGATTTAGCTCTAATTCTGGATTACACCAGATCGAGATCCATTTAAGAAAGGGGGACATTTTGATTACATCGGTCACATAGCCAATGCCCAGTTCTTCATGAATTATATACGAGGGTGTGGAATGGGGAACTGAGAGCAGGCTTCTTAAAAATTTGTTTTCTACAGTTTGAATCTCTGGACAATTTATGAACCCCCAGATATCGGAGCCGTAATTGGCAATGGCTATACACTTAGATTAATATATATTAAGCATTGCCTTCATTGGTTTAGCGCCCAACCTTGGGGCAAAGTCAAGTATCGAGCCTGAGGAACGAGCCATGGCAATTCTTTTTGCCCTCCTTTGCGGGGCCCAGGAGCATCTCTTATCAAATAAAACACCAAGGTACGGGAATGAGGAGACCCTGGTTATTTCATTTCCGTCACAGCCAAACATCTTGATTTTGCTAGTCTTTTCTCCCAGGCTCATGGCATGTGATTTGGAAAAATTAACATTTAAATCCAAAGAGCCCATAAAAATCAGCAAACGAGGATAACAGACGCTGGAGCCCCACGGCAGTACGTGCCAGTAGGGCCGTGTCGTCTGCATAAAGCAAGGCAGGGATCAATCGATCCCCCACACTGGGAATATCTTCGGCAGCACCACACAAGACCAAGTCTAAATTATTGATGTAAAGGGTAAATAACAGAGGAGCCAGGATACATCCCTGTCTGACTCCTCTTATTACATCTATCTTCTATGTCAAATTACCCATTTGGTCAAATCTTACTGTGGCCGAGAGATCCCTGTGCAGATCAGATAAAAAATGCACCATATTTTTGTCCATACCCATTGCTAATAACCGGTCCCAGAGCTTGGATCTATTTACCCAGTCAAACGCAGAGGATAGATCCATGAACGCAATGTGGAGGGTCCCTTTTTTGGCTACAGTGTATTTTCCTATTAAAAGATAAAGGTTAAGACACTGATCCAGGGTGCTTCTGCCTTTCCTAAACCCGTATTGGATGTCAGACAATATACCACGCTCGTTAATCCATCCGGTTAACTTATTGAGCACCACCCTCCCCATCACCTTGACCGTGGAATCAATCAGGGATATGGGCCTATAGCACCCTGGATCCCCTCTATCTCCCTTTTTAAAAACCGGGACAATAATTGATGTAGACCAGGATTTGGGCATTCCTTGTTGACATGCCACATTCAAGACATCAGCCAATAACTTAGCCCATAGAGAAACATCTGATTTAAAAAGGTCAACTGGGACCCCGTCTGGGCCTGGGGCTTTATTGCCCGTCATTTGGGTTATGGCCACAGCCACTTCTTGCACAGAAAAACCCAGACTATATTCAGTGGTTGAGCACAAGGGCCCTGTGTTCACCTGATCATGCTGACTATCATAGATATGTTAAAAATGATTAAACCAAAGTTCTTCTGGAATGTTACATTCAACAACATTGCTCTCAAAGCTGGAAAAAAAGGGTCGGTTTATAATTTCCCAAAATTTGGTACTATTCTTAATTACGTCAGACAACAAATCCTCCCAGGCTTCTTGTTTAACCCTTTCTATGCTCATGACGAGCTCAGCTCGTCATGCTGCGCGGTGCTCGTGTGCGCATGACGAGCTGAGCTCGTCATGAACCCGCCCACTCAATGAAACGCCCCGCACAGGGCGAAAATCGGCCGCGCACACAAGGGGTTAATTTCCAATGTAAGTGTGTGCCTGGCCTGAATATACTCCGCCCTTGCCCTAGCTATTAGACTTCTATCCTGAGGTTTCTGTTTCAGGGCAAATAATTTCTGGTGTGCAGAGGTACATTTATAATCAAACCACCTCTCTACTTTACGAGTGCTACTTTTATTAGGTAAGGAGAGGGCACTGGCTACCTGTTTACATATCCTGTCGAATGCTGCGGCAATCACCGCGTCCCCCTGTGAACTATCTTGACAGATAACAATCTCATTCCCCACGGTGTTTAACAAGTCATGTAAACAAAGATCTGGCACCACCTTGGCCCATTTCAATCTGCGGCCTTGGTCCCTAGTTTTAATTGTAGAGGCCCTAATCCCTAATTCTGCCACTTCTATGATTTTTAAACACCCTTTTAAACTAATATAGATGGGATTGTGGTCACTATAGGGGGACCATCTCGCAGTGTAATCCAGGACCATGGGAATCAGGGTTGTGTTGACAAATATAAAATCAATAGTAGAAAACAGGCCCCTGCCTTTAAAAGAAGGAATGCCCACTCCAACTTCTGATGTATTTGGGAGGGCCAACTCAAAATCAGCTATCAGATCCTCTAAAAATCCCCCTTGAGGAGAATGTTCAAAATTAATCTCCGAGTTACCCCCTGGTCCCAGTTCATCGAAGACCTGACACTTTTTATAACACAGATGAATATTAAAATCACCAAGTAAAATGGTTGAAAACTGATTAACTTGATTCTCCCTGTAGTGGTCTAAAAAGCGATTAAGACTGCATAAATGTTCGTTTACAGATACCTTCTGAAATGAGTTATAAAAATTAAGAACCAATATTTTCTGGACATGTAGGGGGCTAACTTCAACCGCTACAAAAGGGGATGATGGACGGAACGTTTGAGCCAATCAAACACTCACCCCCAGTCAACTGATCTGGGTTTAATCCATCATCATTCTTTAGCTCACTCCACCACCCCAGTTCAGACATGGCCATATGCAAATCAGTCTGACCCTGTGCCTCATGGGAACAGTCCAGCCCGAACTGACAAGCCATGTCTTCCCTGGACCGGAAACAAGCATCCTAGGACCGGTTTCTGGCATTCCAGCCGTCATCAGCCAGGCTTGCTTGAATCCAGTGGCAAAGTGAGCAAGGGACCCACGTCTGGCATACCCCGCCAACTTAGGGCGAACAAAGCGATACAAAGGGGATGATGGACGGAACGTTTGAGCCAATCAAACACTCACCCCCAGTCAACTGATCTGGGTTTAATCCATCATCATTCTTTAGCTCACTCCACCACCCCAGTTCAGACATGGCCATATGCAAATCAGTCTGACCCTGTGCCTCATGGGAACAGTCCAGCCCGAACTGCCAAGCCATGTCTTCCCTGGAACGGAAACAAGCATCCTAGGACCGGTTTCTGGCATTCCAGCCGTCATCAGCCAGGCTTGCTTGAATCCAGTGGCAAAGTGAGCAAGGGGTATGCCCAGACGTGGGTCCCTTGCTCACTTTGCCACTGGATTCAGGCAAGCCTGGCTGATGACGGCTGAAATGCCAGAAACCGGTCCTAGGATGCTTGTTTCCGGTCCAGGGAAGACATGGCTTGGCAGTTCGGGCTGGACTGTTCCCATGAGGCACAGGGTCAGACTGATTTGCATATGGCCATGTCTGAACTGGGGTGGTGGAGTGAGCTAAAGAATGATGATGGATTAAACCCAGATCAGTTGACTGGGGTGAGTGTTTGATTGGCTCAAACGTTCCGTCCATCATCCCCTTTTGTATCGCTTTGTTCGCCCTAAGTTGGCGGGGGTATGCCCAGACGTGGGTCCCTTGCTCACTTTGCCACTGGATTCAGGCAAGCCTGGCTGATGACGGCTGAAATGCCAGAAACCGGTCCTAGGATGCTTGTTTCCGGTCCAGGGAAGACATGGCTTGGCAGTTCGGGCTGGACTGTTCCCATGAGGCACAGGGTCAGACTGATTTGCATATGGCCATGTCTGAACTGGGGTGGTGGAGTGAGCTAAAGAATGATGATGGATTAAACCCAGATCAGTTGACTGGGGGTGAGTGTTTGATTGGCTCAAACGTTCCGTCCATCATCCCCTTTTGTATAACTTCAACCGCTAGGCAGTTATCGGACCCTGTGTCCAATTTGCGGTGACTGCCCCTCACTTTTATTGAGATCATCGTTAATAGACCTCTCCTTGCACGGCCAACAGCCGAGGTTTGGGCAGCCTCCTTATAGGTTGTATACCCATCCAGCCAAAAACTATTTTCAGAATCCCATGTTTCCTGAAAGCCCAATATGTCGTATTCCCTCAAAGGAGCAATCCATTCGGGGTCATCTCTCTTCGCTTTAAGACCAGCTAAGTTCCAGCTTAGAATGTTCAAAATATCTGTCCCCTTTTCCATTGCCATTATCGGAATACTCGGGCTAGGGGTGAGCTGACTCGGGGACATCTGTACAAGTGTATCGTTGTGACTAATTAGTCAGTCGTTGGCATCTAGCTGACTCAGTGGAGCAAATCTGTTAGCCAATTCTAATGCATCCCCCCGGGGCCTCAAATCAGGAACAGTCCCAGATATTGGCAAACTTATGTGTTCTTGATTTTGGGTCTGATTAAAAGTATGTTTCTGCTTTGACTGGTACATACTACTCTGCCCCATGTGTGTCCTTTCTAAATCTTCTGTAGGATTACCCCACCGCGATATGAAACTCAGTTATGTTACTCGAGGGTGGGCGATAGAAAAACCCCAGGGGAAGCGCTCTGATCTCGCCCGGTCCAGCGGTACCAAGCTCTTTAAACAATAGTTTTGCTACATTAATCTGGTTAAAATTGATGACAACACAATCTCCCTCAATTAACTTCACACCCTGTCCAACCCACCCCACGCGCCTGGCCATAATGATGTGTGATGCGGCTTTAGCCCCTCCGTCGGGGATCCTTGAACACCAGTACTTAACCTTGCGAATCAAACCGTCTGGGGACTCAGTCGTGTTGATTTTTAAACAAGGGACCCCTACTACCACAGCGGACAATGGAGTAGCCTCTGGGGGTAAATGAAGCCTGCATTTATTTTCTTGTGCAATTAAGGGCTGATTATGCTGCACTTTATTGGCAATGGTTGCTGGCTGTGCACGCTGTGAATGAAACCCCGTGCGGCTGTGATGGACGTCAGAGTGGTTTGTTGTTATTGATGGCTAAATTATTAAAATCTGATGTAGAACACCCCAGATGTGCGATCTGATTTTGACCCCCAATAAGCAATTCTGCTTCTAAAGGGCATCTAACAACTTGGGCCTTCAAGACCGCCTTACTCGTAGCAATATCAACATGCATACTCTCTTTGAGGGACCTTATGTTACTTAAATGCTCATCTATAGAGGACAATTTAGTCAACATTGGCTCCAAAACATTTTTAAAACAGTTCATTAAGTCCACTTTAAATGCCCCCAAAAAAGTCTCAAAATATAATTGAGCAGTTTTATCCACAGCGGTGGTAAGATGGGCTTTGAACCAGTCTTCACTGCCTGGAGGACCACTGCCCAACGATCCGTTGCACCCCCCAATCACAGAATCAACAGTATTTATACCCAGTTTCAAGCCCTTTCTGTGTTTCCTTTTTGGTATGGTCCCAGTTCCAACAATGGGTGTAGCTCCTCCCTCCTTTTCGTCAGCAGCTAAACCGGAAACCGATGCCTTATGCTGAATAACACAAGCCCCTGCAACAGTCATTTCCTCCCTCTCCACAGGCTCGGGGATGGGATTAACATCACTAGGTGAATCAGCAATTGTGCTATGTGACGCCTTATCCAATCTGGATCCTCCCCCTAAGCCCAGTTGCTCCTCGACAACATGTATTTCCTCGTTTATTGCCCCAACAGCTGTCGTCAGATAGGAAATTATGGAGGCACAATTCCTGGGTATTTTTGCCTTTACTTCCCCCCCCCCCCCCCAACAGAGTTCGGAGGTAGTTTTCGCTTACCCATGTTATATTGCAGGTTTACGAGACCTGGCCCAGTCCAGTCTCTGCCAGGCGCTGACGGGCCTGCCCTTGGCCTGGGCTTTGCCCGGGCACGGCCCGCGCTGCGGGAGTGCAGCAGCCCTTTTGTGCGCCTCGCGGCACCAAAACGGGATCGTGGGCGGCCCCCTGCCGCGGGTAATGCTGGGCACTGTGGTGGTCACCGGAAGAATTGCGTCCCGCGCTGCGGGAGTGCAGCGGCCCTTTTGTGCGCCTCCCGGCGCGAAAAAGGGATCGTGGGCGGCCCCCTGCCGCGGGTAATGCTGGGCACAGTGGTTGTCACCGGAAGAATTGCGTCCCACCCATGAGACCACTCAAATTGTGCCTACAGGCCTGCCATTGTAGCCAGTGTAAGCTGGTGCTAGCACCACTTATGACAGATATAAGGTTCCTTATATCTGAGGTCACTGCAATTAAAGCCTATGTCACCCCTGGCAGGCATTTCAATCCTAAAGGCAGGGGGGGGTCGGTTCCAAGTGTGAGGGGGGGGGCACCCCTACAACCATCAGAGTCCATTCTCCTGGGTTGCAAGTGCCTCAGCCATTACAACATATAGAGTGGCCATGTGTCATTACGCGATGACCATCTCTAAATTAGCTGTAACGAACCCTGTCATGTTTGGTATCAAACATGTTGGAATCATACCCCTATACCGTAAAGTGTGTGTGAGGTATGATTCCATGCACTGTAAAGCTCCTCTGGGAGGCCATCAGTGCTCCAGGTACCAGTCTTCTAGAACCTGACAGCAAGCTAGGGCTGCTGCAGACCAGAGACACGATTCTGCCCTCCTGCTGCTGAGCAAAACTCGAGCGGGGGAAGGCAGAACAATAGGTATCCTGTCACAGGGAGGTGTGACCACCTCCCAGACAGGGTTTAGTGTATGAGACAGGGCAGGGCCGCTTGCCAGCGCCACATGAAACTCTTTGAAGGGCACATTTGGTGCCCTCCTTGCATACTCCAGTTCAGGGAGCAGTTGGATCCCGCTCTGGCACGAAACTGGATAAAGGGCATGGGGGTATCCTGCCCACAGTCCAGCCCCTCCTCTGGGAGGTACCCCTGAATCGTCCCAACCCTTTGCTAAGGGTACTTAAGGGCTTACCTGTGGTGGGTCCCTATATTCATAGTGGGACAAGATTCAGATCACATACCACTTCAACTTCAACCGTCTGGATACTCTGAACTTCGCTTTGGGAACAGAGACTGCAATAGGGAAGATTCCTGCTGCTTTTGGTATCTACGTCCTGCTGGTTTTTTGCAACATCTGTGCCCATGCTCCATACAGGTTCTTCACCAGGCCTGTGGACATCTAAGGCACCCGTAGGAATCTCCCTTGGAGTGAAGGAGTCACTCACCTGCATCTGCAGGCACGGCAACACAGCTGACCGGTCTGCTGATTGTGGGCTCCCATGGACTCCGAAAGGCTCATCAACACAGGTGATGGTTCTGCTAATCCTTCGAGGCCTGCACTGTCTTCATACCGAGTTTGAGGCCAGTATACCTCGTCGGAACCGCTGCAACAGGACCCCTGTCCAGCACGTCAACTTGCCGCTGCCAGGGCTTGTTGGCTCTCTCCTCCAGAGATTAAGCAACTCATGCAGCCAAGATCTTTGTCCTCCCAGCTTCCTCTGCACCATGGGCCTTCTTCATTGGTGAGCTGCTTGAGGTACTCTTGCGACTCCTGTGCCCTCAGCCTGTGGGTCCTCGTTAGTCTTCTTTGGCTTCAGTGGACTCCCATGCTTGCTCGGGGCCTGCTCTGACTTACCTGCTCGTGGTGAGTCACTTGGACCTTGCTGGTCCCAACACTGCACCTTTTTCGTCTACTTTTTTGTTTGCCGCTACCACTGACCCCTTGGCTCTCGACATCCGACGTGGGATAGTTCGTGAACGGTTCCTGGTCTCCTACAGCGTCACCTGGTCCGCACAGATGCAGCTTCAAGGGCACCATTAACCTCTCCTGCATTTCCGACATCGGTGGGCATAAGTCTTCCGTGCCTCCTGGTCACTCGTGAGTGACATGGACTCTGTCACCTCTGCTTGCAGGTACCAGTCACCCTGAATCCACCTTTGGGTTCCACCTGACTCCATCTTCTTCTCCAGCAGCATCTTTCCTGACGTCACTTGACACCTATGCATCCGGCTTCCCTGGTGTAGGTATCCACAGGTGGGGTGACTATTCAACCATCCATCTTCCACAGGGTTTCCTCACGGTCCACTGAAAAGGGTCCTTTTTCTTTAAAACTGCTACCGCGACTTACCGATTGACTAACATTGAGCATGCGGTCGTGATCCCACTCTGGACACGACCTCCGTAGGGTTCCTAGATACTCACAGAGGGTGGTTCCTTTGGTCCCGGCTATTCTATGTCTTCTGGGTCCATTCTGGATTTGAGTCGCAGTTCGCATCCCACTATTTTAGTACATGGTTTGGTCTCCCCCTAGAGACCACTGTGTATTTGTGCTACTTACGTGTTGCATTTCCTAAATATTGTGTTTATATCTCCGGAAGGAGATAATACAATGTGTTAGTGAGTGTTTGTAATAAAATACATATTTTTATAACTACACTGATTTTTTCACTTAACCTATACCATGAGATTAAGTACTGGTAAAACAAGCCGCTTAACACTCCTTCTGGACTAAGCCTGAAGGCTGCTCTCTACAGCGACAACTTAGAGAGCTTTCCAAGGTCGTTTAATACCACTAAAATCACCATAAGGGTTGTCTGGATTAGTGCAGGGTGCTACACTTACACAAGTGAGCACCATATACTAAGCCAGCCTTTCATAAAGCAAGCCACATGGCAGCAAAGCAATCATGAGATACTTTTTTTTTAGGGATGAGGAGAGACGAATAGTTTCTTACCTGTCGGTGTAGTTTTGCAGCTTGAAGACTTTCTGGATTCACTATGCTGTGCATTATTCCGCCATCTCGTGGTTGGGTCCGGATTCATAGTCTTTGTTTTGTTTTTGTGTTTTTTTTTTTTTTTTGTTGGCCCAGGTGGCGGCGACGCCCACCATTTGGTGTCTTCGGTGACGTCGTCGCGCTTCGGTGGAAGCTCCCACCTTTGGTAGCCATCTTCGGATTCTTTTTTCTTTTCCTCTTACAGTTTTTTGTTGTCTATGTCTTTCACCTTTAATCCTTCAATTATTCTTTGATCCCTCTAAACCTTGTATGTAGTCTAGTTGTACCCTTAACCTCCTATGTTATCTTCCTGGTGGAGGCGGGTGGGATCGCTAGTGAATCCAGAAAGTCTTCAAGCTGCAAAACTACACCGACAGGTAAGAAACTATTCGTTTTGCAGCGTGAATCTTTCTGGATTCACTATGCTGTGCATAGACTTAGTAGCGGTTTTGTTATTGCGGTGGTTGGGTGGAAGATGAGCATTGGTTGCTGAAAATGTGCTGTAAGACCTTCTGTCCTACTTGTGCCTCTTTGTTCATTTGGATATCAACACAGTAGTGTTTGGTGAACGTGTGCACGGAAGACCATGTTGCCGCTTGGCAAATGTCTTGTATAGGTGTGTTCGCTAGGAACGCAACCGTTGCTCCCTTTTTCCTTGTTGAGTGAGCCTGGGCAGCTCCTTGTAATTCTTGTCCTGCCTGCTTGTGGCAGAGTTGTATTGCTTGTGCAATCCACCGTGCAATGGTATTTTTTGTTACTGGTCGTCCCAGGAAACTGCTTGCGAAGGAAACGAAGAGTTGTTTTGTTTTCCTGCATTCCTTCGTCCTTTGTATGTAGTGCATCACTGCCCTTCTGGCGTCCAGCGTGTGTAGCGCCTTTTCTGAGGGTGTTGAAGGTTTCTGGAAGAAACTTGGTATCTGTATTGTTTGATTGATATGGAACCGCGACACCACCTTTGGCAGGAAGTGTGGGTCCGTTCTCATGACAATTCTGTCCTTGTGTATTTGCAAGTAGGGCTCTTGTAGTGTGAGAGCCTGTAGTTCACTGACTCTTCGCAGTGACGTGATAGCCACTAAGAATGCCGTTTTTAGTGTGAGCATGTGCAGTGTGATCTTGTGTATGGGTTCAAATGGTGATTTCATCAACTGTGTCAGTACAGTGTTGAGGTTCCAGCTTGGGGCTGGCATCCTTTTAGGGGGCTATTCTTTTAGCCCCTTCCAGGAATCTTTTGACCACTTGGGAGGTGAAGAAGCTTTTCACCGCTTCTCCCTGGTGTAGGCCACTATGGCTGCTAGGTGAACCCTTAGTGACGAGTAGCTCAGCCCGCTTTGTAGTAGGTGTGTTAAGTATCGCAGTACTGTTGATTCTTTTGTGACTTTTCGTTGCAGTCCCTCTGTAATGCACCATTGCGAGAACCTTTTCCACTTTGCAATGTAGCATTTTCTTGTAATGGGTCTCCTTGCTTCTCTGAGTACTGCCATGGTGCTTGGAGGTAGCTTGAGGTGTGCGAATTCTAGGTCCTCAGGAGCCATGCTGCTAGGCTGAGGCTGTCTGGTTCTGGGTGGAGCACTTTTCCGTCTTGCATTGTGAGGAGGTCTTTCCTTCTGCTGAACCTGTGTGCTGGTTCCTGCGCCATTTCCATTATCTGTGAGAACCATGATTGTCTGGCCCACTGAGGTGCCACCAATATCAGTGTCATGCTGCTCCTCTTGCATTTGCTGAGTACCTTGTGTAACAGTGGTATCGGGGGGAAAAGCGTATGCAAATTCGTTCGACCAACTTATCCATAGCGCATTCCCTAGGGACCTTTGGTCCGGTTGTCTGGATGCGTAATGTTGGCATTTTGCATTGTGGAGTGTTGCAAACAGGTCTATCCGTGGTGTTCCCCACTTTTGGAACAGCCGCTGCACCTCCTGCTGGTTGAGTTCCCATTCGTGGGATGCAGACGTCTGCCTGCTGAGTCGGTCTGCTTCCACATTGTCTATTCCTGGAAGGTGTATTGCCAGCAGGTCTATCCTTAGAGGGATGGCCCATCTCCAGATCTCTTGTGCCAGGCTTGATAGCGGTGTTGACTGTTCCACCCCGTTTGTTGATGTAGAACATCGTTGTTGTGTTGTCTGTTTGTATCAGCACTCGCTTCCCGTAAAGCTGCTTTTGAAAGGCTTTTAAGGCTAGGAACACCGTTTTTAGTTCTAGGAAGTTGATGTGTTTCACTGCATCTTGTTGTGACCACAGCCCCCTGACGCGGAGTCTGTCCATGTGTGCGCCCCAGCCCTGCTGTGAGGCGTCCGTTGTGATGGTCACTGTTGGAGTTGGCTGTGTGAATGGCTTCCCTTGTAATATGTTCTTTTCCTTCCACCACGCTATTTCTTGCTGCACTGCGTGTGTGACAACCACTAGATCTTCCCAACTCCCTGTCGCTTGTGACCACTGCTGCTGTATCCATTCTTGGAACGGTCTCATGTGCAGTCTGATATGTGGGACAAGGTGAATGCATGATGCCATCATTCCCATTAGTCTGCTCACCGTCCTCACTGTCAGAACTTGCCCCTTGCGGTAATGACGTGTTTCCCTCAGGAGCGCTATAGTTCTCTTGTCGCTGGGGAACACCTTGGACTGTGTGCTGTCTATTAGTGCCCCTAAGAATATTTTGATCTGCTGAGGTTCTATTGACGATTTCTCCCAGTGTATTGAGAAACCTAGTGTGGACAGTGTTTGTATGACTTGTTCGATGTGGTCTTTGCAGAGTTTGTATGATCCTGCTTTCACAAGCCAGTCGTCGAGGTAGGGGTATACATGTATGCTCTTTCTCCGAAGGTGCGCAGCAGCTGCTGCTAGGCATTTTGTGAACACCCTTGGTGCGGACTTTAGTCCGAAGGCCAGCACTGGTAGTGGTCGTGGCCTATCACGAATCTTAATAGACGTTTGTGTTTGTGGTTGACGGGTATGTGCAGATATGCATCTTTCAAGTCTAAGGTCGCCATGTAATCCCCTTCTTGGATTTGGGGTATTACTTCCTGAAGTGAAGTCATTTTGAGTTTTTATGAACTTGTTCAGGAATCTGAGGTCCAGTATTGGTCTTAGTGTTTCGCTCTACCTTTGGCACAAGGAAGTATGTTGAGTATACTCCCTTGTTTCTTTGGTTTTTTGGGACTAGTTCTATTGCTCTTTTTGTAGCAGCTCCTCTGCTTCTAGACGGAGGAGGGCGAGTTCCCTTGCGGGTATTGTCCGATGTCTTGGTTTTTTCCTCGGCGGGTGTTTTAGGAGGTCTATGCAGTACCCGTGCTGTATGGTGTTTAGTATCCACTTGTCCGTGGTAATTTCCCTCCATTGTGTGAGGAATTTTCCTAATCTTCCTCCCACCGGTGTTGTATGCTCGGTGGTTATTTGTTGTATGTGTGTGTTCCTCATTTTGTCCTTTTGTGGACTTCTCCTCTCCCTTGGTGTTAACTGGGGAGGGTGTGGTTTGTGTCTGGAGTCACTTTGAGGTGGGCTGCTGGCCCCTCTTCGGGCCTGTCCCCGTCCGTACCCGCGCCCTCGAAAGGACCGTCCTCTTGGTTGGTACTGCCAATTTTGCTGCTGTTGTCCCTGCAGGTTTTGGCCCTGGCTGTTCCCCTGATATCCTTGCTGGGGTGATTGGTGTGAAGTGGTGGGTGCATTGCCCCCTCTACCACTGGGTCGCCTTGAGGGGTTTCCTCTTCTCATCCCCCTGAACTGCAGCGCTCCCATGGACCTTGCAGTTTCGTTGTCCGTTTTCAGTTGAGTTAACTTGTTGTCGACTGTTGCCCCAAACAGTTTCTCACCGTCGAAAGGTGTGTTGATGATGTTGCTCTGTACTTCTGGCTTGAAGCCGGAGATCCTGAGCCATGCGTGTCTCCTCTCAGTTACTCCTATCATCATTTGCCTGCTGGAGTTCTCTGCTGCGTCCAAAGCTGACTTTAAGCAAGTGTTAGCGATGGCCTTGCCTTCCTCCGCTAGGTAATTTGCCCTTTGTTGGTGTTCTTCTGGCAGGTGTTTAATGAGCTGACTCATTTCTGCCCAATGCTGGTACGCATGCCTGCTGATGAGGGCGTTGGAGTTGGCGATGCGCCAGTGTATGGCTGCGTTCCTCTCCACTTTTCGTCCTGTGAGGTCTATTCGCTTGCTCTCCTTGTCTGGAGGTGGGCCTGTGTTGGTGGGCACACCGGCCCTTTTTCTGGCCGTTGCAGCGATAATGGAGTCTGCTGGTACTGACCCTTGGATGTACGCCGGGTCTTTTGTAGAATGTTTATATTTCTTCTCGCTTCTAGGTGTAACCGCCTTGCAGACTGCCGGTTCCCTGAAGGCCTCCCTTCCCCTGGTCGAGGACGCCAGGCAACATGGGTAGGAATTGGCTCCTTGTCTGTTGAGGGAGCAGGGTTTCGAAGAGGAAACCTGCCTTTGTTTTTTCTTCCTGCATTTCGACCCCATATGTCTTTGCAGCTTTCTGGACGACCTCGTTGTAGACTCCGATGTCGTCTGGCGGCGAAGGCCTCGAGGGGTAAGAGTCTACCCCTTCTTCTGGTGACTGCGTCGAGGTCTTGCCAGTCTATGTCTTGTACCTCCGAGGACGCTGAGTCCCGGTAAGACTGCATCTCTTTTCGCCTTCGGCTTCGAGTAGTAGTCTTCTTCGTCCTGGTCTTCGAGTGGTTCAGGTGTTCTCGGGGGCTCGATGTGTTCGGCTTCGAACTCCTCGAGCGCCTCGTGGGCTGGCTTCGATGGGATAGCGTATTGCTTCATCTTGTCGTCGAAGTCTTTTTTCCGTTGCAGGATGCTCGCCATCTCTGCCTCGAGCCTCCTCTTCTTTTTCGCCATCTCGTGGGCCTTTTCGGCGCCGAGTGGTGCAGTGCTTCTCTTCGCGGTCGTCGAAACAGACGCCGGGCCTTCCTTTCTCGGTGCCAAGGCTTCCCTTTCGGAGGTGACCTTCGACGCCTTTGTTTTTTCGGAAGCTTTCGCCGATTGTGAGTCCTTGTCAAAGGATCCTCTCGACTGCTTGTCCTTGGACGCTGTTGCTTTCGTCGAGGGTTTCGGCGGCAACGCTCCCTTCGAGGACTTTGCTACACTTCTAGTAGTGTCGCTAGGTGTTCTGGCTTCACTCTTTCGAGCGTCGCTTGGTGTTTTGGGGTCGACGACTCCCTTACCTCCTTCGACGTTTTCTTATGGACCTCGACGACAGCGCAGTCCTCTGGTCCCTCAGCGATGTTGTCTTCCTCTCCGCTCGAGAGGCCCAGGTCTCGGAGCGATGGTGCTGGTTCCTGGCCCTGCATGTTGTAGTTCGCCCTTCTCTGTCTGTCTCTCACCCGGAGGGTCTTCGGGGTGAACGCCGAGCACGCGTTGCTGTCTTCGCTGATGTGGTCGAGCGGCAAGCAGAGGTTGCAGACTGGGTGCTGGTCTTTTTGGGCGTACTTGTGGTGGCAGTTCTTGCAAAACTTGAACGGAGTCTTGTCCATAACCGCGCTCAGGGAGCCCCCTGCGAGCGCATTCTCTGTAGGCGTCGAGATTTCGGTCGTGGACCTTCTACCTCGTCGTCCTTCTTGTTGTCTCCGGTACTTGTGTCGTCGTCCGGTGTCTCAGGAATCCATCCTCTGTGATGATATTTCGACTTTGAGATTCTTCGTCCAAAATTTCTGGAACTTCTCGGCAACGATCCAGACCCCACGGCGGAAAAAGAATCTGAAGATGGCTACCAAAGGTGGGAGCTTCCGCCGGAAGCGCGACGACGTCACCGAAGACACCAAATGGTAGGGCGTCGCCGCCCACCTGGGCCAAAAAAACCAAAAAAAAAACACAAAAACAAAGAAAAGACTACGAATCCGGACCCAACCACGAGATGGCGGAATAATGCACAGCATAGTGAATCCAGAAAGATTCACGCTGCAAAACTATGGTCTCTGGGCTCGACGGACATCCTCTACTGCCTGAAATGCCCATTCTCCACTAGCCGCTGAGGTGCACAACCTTTTGAAGCATTGTAAGGCTGCTGCTTGCTTTTCTACGAGTCACATGTATAGTTTGCAAAATTTAACTGTTTATAACAATGTATTCCATAAAATCAATAAACGCATACACAAATGTTTTCTTTGATTTGCCACATTGAAGGGGGCATTAAAATTTGACTAAATGGAAAAAGCTTGAAACCATTTGTGACTCATGAACCCACAGGGACCTCAGATTTTTAGCCTCCTGCTTTTAACAGCATTGGCCTTGTTGCTGAAAGTCAGAGCAGTACTGCACTGTCTAGCCAGAAGTTCTTTAGTCCCTTATTTTCAGCACATTAAATTACCAGCAGAGTGGCCGAAATTATTCTTAGCATTCAATTTCTACATGTGCAGAAAATAGTAATCAAAGGCACTCTATTAGACCATAAAGCACTACACGCACCATGTTTTTTTTTTTAAGGAAAAAAGTGTTTTCAAAAGGAGAATATAAAATGCAACAAACAGTGGTACGCATGCAGTTGCCCTTGGGGATACTTAAGTGACCATGAAAAGCCTTAAAGTCAGAGTTGGGTGAAATCACTCAAAAGTATAGTGACTCAGATCAAACATTTGTCAGTTTCAGCCTAAACTGTGCAAGAAACGGTCTGTCTAATGCCCACAATCATCAGGCTGCAAACCTCGGACCCTTCCCCAGAACAATAAAGGTAGTTTTACTGCACCACACACCTGTTTTGGCCCTACCCTACAGAATAAACTGATAAACTTCTAGTAGCAGAAACTGCCAATAATACAACTGTCCCTGTACTTCAAAGCAGACGAAAATTGTGACTGGTACACAGATGAACATTTGAACCTAAAAAACAGAAAGCACTTGTTGCTTATCCCAGCAGTTGATTCGGCCTCAAGTCACATATAAAAAAAACATGAAAATTGACCATTTAACGTCCCATTCATTTATACAGAGATAGAAATGTCCCATCAGCAGTCCTATTTTCAGTCTCAGGTAGGTAAGAATGAAACAGAATCATCTTCTGTCTTGGGTCACGGCAAATGCACAAATGTGTCGTCTTATCACTTTACATTATGCCCAAGGCTGTTCTAGATGTCAGATTAAACATTAGTTTACAGCATTTCTTCAAAGGAGACCACTACTTGTAAAGAAAACGTCATGTTCCCTGGGTCCAAACAATTATCTACACTATAGACAGTGGACTATCTGCAGGTTTGTTCAGCTATCTAGCTTATGCACCTTTTTCCCTCTCGGAGACCACCAGGCACAGGGACAATGTAATTGAAAACCCCCAAAATTAATGCTCAGCACGCAATTGTGGTAGTATGCTCTGCAAGTGTTCCAATTTGCCATTCATGAGGTCGATGTTTGGATGTACTCAGTTCAAAGGACCTGCTGGATGCACAAACGTGGGTTTGGAGGGAGGAGGGTATATATATATATATATATATACCGTAGGAGAACTCACCATATTGAAAAGCACATGCCGTTAAAGTCCAACACAAGGACAGAGTACAGCCCAGGAGAGTGGACATGTAGTCCTTGAGTAAAGAGTGAAACTTGACAACGTACCGTCAGCAAACAATGTACAGAAATATAGGCATGGCACATTATGACACCTAGGAGGGAAGAGTGTTCCTACACATTCTTTTTCTGATCTCACTCTTACCCATCAGCTACAATCAGTGGTCCAGTCGGAGCTGCCTTTGCAGATGTTGCCGTGCTGTGGTTGGTTGGATCAGCACCATGGTTAGCCTGGTTTCCAGACCGACTTCCCTCTGTAGCCTGTAATGTGGCATCCGTTCGGTGCAATTGTGTTTTCGCCTACGGCACAAAATAGGGGTGAGGTAGGATTGTAAAGTCTTCTCATAATATCAAGTGAAGAATCAGAGAGTTGCAATATATGAAGACCCTGAGCACTGCCCCCGCAGTGTTTTACAACTAGACTACAGACTGGTCTCTTTCCATTACTCCATGGTCACACCCTCTGCTGAGCAGCACTATAAAGCCATTTTATTACCAACTGGAAGACTGCATGAGTTCACTCAAAAGCATACCCCAACTAGGCATGAAACACAGGCTATCTTTTTGCTCCGCCACCCTTCCAGCTAATAACAGAGCTGCCCTGAAGTGCTTTACTCCCACCAGGACCTGCATAGACACCTGGTCAATGGGGTCTACTACTGAACCCACACTACTGCCTGCACTCCGATCTAGGAGAGATACTAAAACAAACAGGAACAGAAATACCAGAAACAATTAATTAGGTAAAGACACTGGGGATGTCTGCGCGTCAATAGCATGCAAATAGGAACTTAATGAAGGTTTGGCCTTCAAAAGACGTTGCATAATTAGCATAAAGAACCGACCACTCTAGGCCATGAAAACCAAACACCTATCTCCTGACGAGACATGTCACACTCACTGCAATGGGCTCCAGTTCCTTAGGCACAACAGAAAGAGAGGAGAGTCCTCGTCCTGGCCCTCTTCTCTCAGCACCTACAGAAGCAGTGGAAGAAGAAAAGTGGTTTCACATCACTGAGAACTAATGACCAATAACAAAGCAGTTAGTTATGCAAGATGTATACCAGGGTTTTCTGCATGTCTCAGGAGGCATCTAGAAGATGAATACAGCAGAACCTTCTAAAGGATGCACAAAGTAAGATCAGAATTTATAAGAAAACAGATAGTAGGGCTGCCCTGTGTGAGGTGATGGGGTGTGTGAAGAGAAGCCAGGACAGTTAAGAACAGACAAAAGCCATCAATTGTATAGACTTCTACAGAGGCCTGCAGAAGCCTGGCAACCTCCTTCACACGCTTCACAGCCACTGACTCAGATCATCATTCCATGGCACAGGCCCTTCCCGCACCTCCCAGGTTTATCATAAGCAGCTGCTAAACAACTAGCAGCACTTGACCTTGAAAATTAGATGTGGAAGTGAATGTGTTCCCAAAAAAGCCAACCATGGGGACAGAGCACGAGAACTTCAGCGAAGAGCAGGAATTAAAGACAACTTTACTCCAAAATTCCACCTCATTTCCAAGGCAAAGGATGAAATGTTGAACCCACTGCATGCTATCTTAAATACGCCAATCTCAGAACGAGCCACTGTTATGGAAGCATATCCAATGCAGCCATTACAATCTCACGGAGTAACACAGAAAAATCATTAAACCCCAAATATTTATGGAGGGAAATAAAGATTGTTTTTCCAGCAGGCCTAGTCGTCCATTTCCTTGGAGGGACAGTAATGAACGAGTTACTTACCTTCGGTAACGATGTATCTGGTAGAGACACAGTCTAGCCGCAGATTCCTTAACTTAGAATATCCCCAGGCGTCAGACTGGATCCGGAGAATTATTTGCAGCAGCACCTCTGCGCGCCGGGGGTCGTCTCCGCATGGCTCCGCCCTGTCGTCCACGGACATGACGTCAGTGGAGCCATACAAGTCCCTCCCAGCGCACTGACGTCAGTTTTCTTTGGAGAAACTTTTCCGCGCCACAACGCGGAGCCACCACCAAAAACTGTGAGAGATTGGGAACAGTGTGCGAAAAAAGATGAAATCAGTGAAACAAAAAACTAAAATTGACAGTGACAAGCACTGTATACTGAAAGCAATTGAAGGGAAAAAACAGAGCACCGCTTTGAGAGACAGCCCCGCAAAAGCGAAAACTATGCCCTCCCCCGAGGCAAAACGACATATGAAAAGAATGTCAAGGCAGACGACAGGAAGCCTGCAATAGCAAAATCTACCCGTGAAGGGCAACAAGACCGGAACCACATAAGTAATGCCGATCTACCAAAGGTCGGCAACATCAGGAATGCCGCATCGTCTGTAAGAGATCTATGGACTGAGGCACAGTCAAATAGACCCCAAACCAATTGACTGTAGTAGAGTCAAGAAGCAAGAGACCCCAGAGCAATGGAGAAGGTGGGAGGGAGGGAAGAAGAACATTAGTAGGCCCCACACTGGAAGAACCAGGGTGTAGGGATGTAGAAGGATACATGAACCCGCCGCCCAATTACGAGAATGGGTGGAGAAGAACAAGTAAAACAGAATGAATCATCCTACCGAGGAGGGAGGTGAAAAATGCCACCCCGTAGGAAGATAAAAACCACCCGGAAGGGGGCGAGTGCATAACACTCAACCTGAAAAGGTCCTCGCAGAGCGGGGAGAATGGGCGGGCGTTAAGGAATCTGCGGCTAGACTGAGTCTCTACCAGATACATCGTTACCAAAGGTAAGTAACTCATTCACCTGATAGAGACATCTAGCCGCAGATTCCTTAACTTAGAATAGATACCAAAGCCATACCCCATAGGAAGCGGGTCTGCGACTGAACCCCACCAGGGTCCCAAGAGAACCCAGTCATCAACAAGTTGACTAAACACAGTGGGGGCAGCAATGCCAGCGTGGCCAACACCAGACCAGTAAGCTCTGTAAGGAGCGGAAAACAATGGGAGGCAAAGGCATCAGAAGCCGCCCAGGGACGGCATGAAAACCCTCTCGTTTGTACAGGGTTTGAAAGGGAGCACAGAACCAGAATGTGAGTGCGGAATGTGAGAGTCCATAACTTCCGCAAAAGGTGAACTTATCATAGGAGCCGATGGATCCGCAGGATCCGATGGATCTGCAAGAGACAAAGACCCAGAGAGAGGACAAGACGGTATGACCGAGTCAGAGCCTACAGGCCGAGCATGCACAACAGGGAAGAAGCACTGTTGAAAGCGTACCAGCTAGGAAACTTTGGACAGCAGTGGTAGGATGCTGACCATGTCCAGGAAGAGCTTGTGCTACCAGAGACACAAGACCTGCCATTGCGCCATCGCCCCTTCACAAAATAACATGTGAGAGGGCGGACGTCAACAAGCAGAATTACATATAACCATGACTACAAGAGAGACATGCATGCGGGGGACAGAAGTACACATGGGCAGACCGCGAGTACCGCTAGAACCACGCCACGTAAAGGGAAATGCATAATGGAACGCAGTGAGAACAGCCCAGATGCGAAAGATGCATCACCAGGTGGGCAACCGACGAAAGGGAGCCGGCAAGCTGGACACCCACAGAAGGCTTGCTCCCATGAGAAGGCCGAGAGCAAGACCACGGACACAGCAGCAAGGAAACCCTAGTATGCGTGCCCAAGAGCACACCAGAGGTACCAACAGCTATGTTGCAGCAGAACCGGACAGAGCAATGTCCAGACCCGTAAGCGACAACGGTCACCCAGCAGGGAGGAGCCACAGTCCCCCGCGAGACAGACTGGGAGACTGAGCAGTACTCGAAAGAGTCAGTACTAAACGGACATAGAGTAACAGGAAATTGTAAAGAGATGTACATAGAAGACAGCGAGTGTCCTGAAGAGAACACTTCCACAGAGAGCAGCAGTAGCAGCCCGAAGTAGAAGTGTGACAAACTCCTGCGTGGAAGTAGCAGGGGAAGAGGAAACTCCTGCGTGGGAAGTGCCCATGGAGTAGGGCACAGGGAAATGTACAGTATTGGCGTACGTGGCGAGGATGCCGTCTACAGACAAAGTCCAGACAGGACTGAACTACGAAAAAGTACTACCTATCCCGGAGAGAGGAAAGTAGAAACCAGTCATCGCAGAAGCGGAAGAAAAGCGTAAGCCCCCTGTGGCAGCGAACATACTAGGGAGCATCCACCTGACGCGCATAGAACACAGAAGAACCGTGCCGCATCAGCCCTGCGTGCCTGGGAGCCACGCCACAAGGCTCTGCCTTGAGGTCGTCCATGGCAAGGACGAACTGTGCCGGAACAGAACAGGACAAGGTGGTCCAAGGGACAGTGGCTGACGATAAGGGCAGCCAACATAGACAAGGAGGGCGAAGCTGAAATGACACTCCTGGAAGAGGCAGGAGAGGCAGAAACCTCAAGAAAGTGAGCATCTACAGATACAGGGGAGTGCTACGGACCAACCGCAGACCCAAACGGATAGGCAATAGCCTTTGAAGAAGAAGACTCCACAGGAGCCTACCAAGCCTTCTGTGTAAGGAAGGCAGCTAGACAATAGCCAACGAATAAGGCAGCTAGACAATAGCCAACGAATACACCACATAGGGTAAGCCTCAACCTCAGCTAGAGGCACCTCTTGAGCACGAACTCATAGACAGAGGAGTCAAAAGAAAGCAGAATCAGCTGACCAGCTGCACTAAATAGAAGCAAAAACGGCGGGAAGCCGTACTGGCTGTCTGGGTATTACGTCATGAACCCAGGGCCCAGAACAAGCAGAGACAACACTGCACCTCGAAAATAAAAGTCCACAAAAGGACTAGAAAACACAAAGTCATGGGAGCCCAGACATGAGGCGGTTGACTGCTGATTCCGCATGACTGTCAAAAAGGGTTACACCATCAAATGGCAAGTCCCGAAGACTCTCCCGAACATTGTCAGGGAAACCGCCATCACGCACCCAGGCATGGCGACGCAGAGCAACGGACCTGGCCATCGCCCGACCCATAGAGTCAGTGGTGTCCATAGCCGACCGAATGGTAAATTGTGCCATTTCTCGGCAATCATGAAGGAGACGATCCAGGTCAGCACAGGGACCCTCTGGAAGAGAGGGAAGAAGACGCTCGACCGAGTCCCAAAGGGCAAAAGTAGCCCGTGCAAACACGCAAGACGTGTTCAGAGCACGGATGCCCGAACTAGTGGACGCAAAAATTTGGCGGCCACATGTCTCCAACCAACGAGACTCCCTAGTGGGAGGTAGCAACGGGAGAGGAGAGGGAGGCTGCGAGGCGAAAGCCGCCTGGACCACCCGGCCGTGAGCCCTAGGTTGAAGTGACAAACAGACAGGGTCATCTGGAGCCGTGCGATGCCGACGTGCGATGGCCCGATCCACAGGGTCTCCCGAGGAGGGCCGTGCCCACGTGCCAAGAAGGGTGTCAAATAACGACCCGCCAAAAGGCAGCAAGGGCTCCACCTCCACAGCATCCTGGTGGAGGAGATCAAATAATGGATCAGAAGGCAAGGAGACCGAGGGGGGTTGCAGGTGTAAAATAGCTGTAGCCCTGCGAACAGCCCTCGCAAATGCCGCGCTAGCCTCTGTAGCCCTTCTAGGTGGCGATAACAAACCATCCGTAGGGGACGGTTGAAGACTAACGCGTCCCCCAGAAAGGAGACACGCCGCAGCCGGAGGCTGAGCAAAGGGCCACTGGCCAGGGGGCAGCGGAGCCGGAGAGCATCGAAACAACCCTGGGTGCTCCGGGTCCTCATCCTCTTCGAACAGAGGAACAACAGGGACCGGCGCCGGCGTCGTATCGACGTCGACAATAACAAAGGGTGACTCAGCCCGGCATCGACTCACCCTCCACTGAGGCCTGCGGGGAGGAAGGATGTCGACAAGGAGTCGAGCTCCGTGCTGCAGCCGCATCAGACGTCGGGCGCAGGGAGCCCCAAAGGGCTATGCGGAGACGGGGCAGAAGGGCTCGACGTCTGACTGGGATGCCCCTCCGGGCCGTGTCCTGACGTCGCAGCGACTCCGGAACCGGAGTCGAGGCACTCTGTCGGCGCCGAGGGCGAACCCGCCGGCGAGGACCCGACTCGAGTCCCTACCCCCTCTGTGGGGCCCGAGGGCACGCCAGGGAGAGGGGGTGACCCAAAGATGGAGTGAAGAGCCTTGGAATAGGCTTCCATCTGGGCCAGAGGCGCCCCAACACCCGGAAAGGGTGGGTATAAGGGGACCGTCTTCTGGGCGCCCGCACCCAGTAAGGACCAGGAGCAGCGGGCTCCGTCACGTTTATGTGAGGTAGACGACCTCCGTGACTTATGCTTACCTGCGGCAGGCGAACGACGTCCGCGGGAACGACTCCGTGACCATACCCGAACAGGAGCCCCAGCTCGAGATGGAGATCGGCGGCGCGAAGGCTATGAGCGGGACATCCGGGCGGTCAACAACTTCATCCGGCGCTCCCGCAGGGACTTCGGCTTCATCTGCCGGCAGGCGTCGCACTCCTCGGAGTCGTGGTGCTCTCCTGCGGATCCGTCGCGGACATCTGCCGCGTACAGGTCTTACACGCCTTGAAACCCGAAGGCATCGCACACCGTTCCCGGACGCCGAAGGCATTGAGAAGGCCTGAAACAACAGGCCAGAGGAACCGCTTACTCCTGGATCCGCGTTGGGACGCGGAAAAGAAGGAAACTGACGTCAGCGCGCCGGGAGGGACTTATATGGCTCCACTGACGTCATGTCCGTGGACGATGTCAGGGCAGAGCCATGCGGCGCCGCCCCCCGGCGCGCAGAGGTGCTGCTGCAAAAAAATTCTCCAGATCCAGTCTGACGCCTGGGGATATTCCAAGTTAAGGAATCTGCGGCTAGATGTCTCTATCAGATATTTCTTTTCACTTGGAAGGTTATGGTACCTGCGATTCAAGAACCCAACTGTGCCTGCTAGGAAACCAGATCTTCAGAGGAGAATGTGAAAAAGATATTGCCAAGGATGCTTTAGGTGCTGTTCAAGCACGAGGAGCTACACTTCAGAAGTAAGAAGAATGTCAGTCTAACAGGAACCCTGTGAGCAACAGGAAAGGAGAACCAGAACTGTGCTTTCCTTAAACAGATTCTAGAAATATAAGAGGAGGATCATGGATGGCAGCAGGTGTTTGGTGGTCAGTGGGTAAACACTGTTCATTGCTGCATATATTCTGTCTACAGGGAGATCTATGGAAGAAATCAGAAAGACATTCTACTGGGGGGAATCAGACAGATTTCAAATTAACAGAGATCTAACCTTTACCTAATAATTCTCCATCTCACCTAAAAGACCTGGTAGCCTCCAGAGCTACAAAAGTCTGTTCAACTGCAGAAGAGTGGAATGACCAGGGCAAGGAGGGAGGAAAGACTATGAATCTGCTTTAGAAGTCTGGAAACAACTATGGCCCATCAAAGGTCTAGGCATATCTTGTGCAAGATGCTGGAAGAGCAGAAATAAAACACCAGCCTTAGCTATCAATTCAGGGACACTCCATTGGCCACTTTTTGTGATCGATTAAAAATGACCAGACAATTGGCTCCAGGGTGTACAGTTCACAGTAGCAAACGAAACAAAGAGAGAAACCTCAATGCAAGGGAGTAGGAGGAATCAGTGAGGTGAGGGAAAAGGCTGGGGTAATGCTTCTTGGGTTGACGGCCCCAAGGAGACAGCAAGCAGCTATGCACACTTGCCAATAGAAATATGAAAGGGGAATGCTGGGAAATGTACAAGTTACCCCCATAATGGTTTTTGTACTGCTAGCCCATTCTCATTCTTCTTCCAACCTAGGTGGTACATATTTGCATCTATAAATTGATCCCTCATACCGCCAAACACTTTGTAGTGTAGTTCCTATTTCCCTAATAGGCTCTGCGCATTGGAATAATATAACCTATAGGCTTGACATAGGACTAAGGTCGGTATGTCCCTATCGAGTATATTAAACTTAATTACTTGTGCCAGCTAGCTCAGAAGCCACTAGAAACTCCTTGAGAACAAGAAGGGAGTAGTTTCTGGCAACCGAAAAACATGACAACTTTGTTTCCCTTTAGAATCGGAACACGTCTCAGAATCGTGGAAACAATAGATAACAGTTTCACTCAGTCAATCATGCATGCTTAGTTTCTACAGAGTTACACAGAAAGGAAAGACGGGCGTTTCAATAAAAGGGTTTTATTGAACAGTCTTGTTTCTCGTGTAAGAGATATGTGCTGTTATGATCACAAGACAGTATGCAAGATAAATAATGTACAGCGTAAGCAGTAGAAATAAATAATACTGCGCTAGCATTATCTTTTAGCATATATTCACATACATAAATAACATGAGCTAAAAATGCGAGTACTCATACGATGCGTCTCTAAGCTAGTTCTACCCCAATGTACCTAACCTAGTCTAGGTGTAGGGAAAGGTAGAAGTAGGTGGCGTATTCTCTAGTCTGGTATACTAAGAGTATGTTAAGTATAGTACGCCAAGTCTAGTATGCCAAGAGTCCCTCTAGGTTCTAGTCAGCTCTATACCTTGTGAATGAGAGTGGTGGGAATCTCTTGCCGGATCTGGAACTCTAACACCCTGCGAAGGGAGTCAGAACACTGGAAGCTGGATTAGTCTGCGTGCAGGAATGACAGCGTCTTCTCAGTGCGTCAGGCCAGGATACGGGCTCCTCTGAAGTCGAGGTCTCCTCTAACTTGCTTGGGCAAGGGAAGGTATATTTATACCTGGTGGGTATTTAGGAATGTTAGCATTGACGTGAAGTCGGACAGAGGAAGACGTCAGGAATGAACCCTTAAGGTATAACGGTTCATACATAATAGATGAGTTCTTGGAGAAATCAATAGTCCTGTGCTAGGGGAACTCCTGAAGCTTAAGGGTCTGGTTTCTAGGAACTCGTTGCGACGTTAGGGTGGACGGATGTCGGTGACCATGCCTGTATTTGGAGTGCACGGTTAATGCCTAAATAAGGACAGGGATTCTATGCCTATATAAGGGCAATGCGAATTGTGCCTATATAAGGACATGATTCAGGAAAACCTATATACGCACACCTAAAGCATTATACAACAACTTAACTCCCAACCATTTTACAGTGCCCTTCAATATATTTAGGGAACCAACATTTTGCAAAGTGTCGTTTTTTTCACAATATTTATTTTTAGAAAAAAAAATTTTAAGTGTATTTTTTTAAGTGTTACTTTGAAGTTTTGAGGCAATACCTTATGAAGGCTCCGAGTCTCAAGTGATTGAGATTGAAGATATGCCCTTAAATTCCAATTCATGTAAGAGTTGCAAAGAAGAGCTTAACATTAAAACTGCCATAAGACTGCTAAAGGGCTCTAAGAATTAATTTTTAAACCCAGTCTCTGTGCAGCGTATCAAGCAGATCTGCTTCTTCAGGATACCCGCAAAAAGAACAATTGATGGACAGAATGCTGAACAATGTCCTACATTCACCCAGTACAGAAATCTGGGCCCAAAATCCATCGTTTTTTAGGTCTCGCCTGGCGTTGGCAGCGCGCATGCGCTGCTCTCGCCATGCGAGGGCCTTTTGGAATCAATACAGATTCCAGATGTGCACGCGGACGGACAGAAGATGTGCATGCGGGGACTGGATGCTTTACTCGCGGCGTGAGACGGACGCACTATATTTTTCACACTGGCTGCGCTTTCGCTTGTTTTTTTAGCTGTCCCCAGGCCCTTTGCAAAGATTGTCCTTCGTTGTTCCTCTCTCCATGCACTTCTCTTGTGGCTTCTGTCACTGTTGGCTCAAAGCTTGCAGGGGCCTCCGCGTGAGCCGGGTCAGGTCACCACAGGACTATCACTTTTTACTGCCCGCCACTCTTTATTGAAACAAGCAACTTCTGTTTGTTCAGGGGGCGACTGACCAGGGTCAGTGAGCCAGGTCACTTTGATACGATCAGCTGTCCCCGGGCGAAGCGCGATGCAATTCTAAAGCCACAGCAACAGTTTAGCAAAACAGCACTCCTTGCGTCGCCTGCCGCTCGTGAGCCTTATTCCCTGGCTCCCTATACAACTTGTTATCGGCGCTACGTTCTATTTAGGTTCGAGGCTCCTGCACTAACTTGGAACTCAACCTCTTACACCGACTGCCTTCCACTGGTCAGTCGCCATGTTTATTGAGCATTGTCTCGCGGTTAATTTCACCCTTCTCTTTCAGTTGTATTGATCATTCAACTAGCGACCGCACCATTATCACAATCGCACCCTGCAGCCGTGCCATGTTTGTTAGCTTGTTTCACACCTTGTGTTGCACACGATTGGCAGCTCTCCACAGGCGTGCAAAAAGTGGAGGATTTGGACTCAGCGGATATTTATAAGATCACTTCGATATTTTCTTCTTTAATCCTCTTCTCCCCCTTCTCTCGCTGGTTCCCCCATTTTTCTTCCCCCCCCTTTCCTGCTCTCTTCTTCTAGTTGGCATTTTCGATTTAATCATAAGGGGTAATGTCCTACATGTATCCAGAGAAGGTAGCGCCTCGAGGTCAAGGTGTACGTCCTGGGCGGCTCCTGGTGCCTCTGCCCCCAGGTTATTGCAGCAGGGAGGAAGGGGGGGTCTTCAAGAGGGGGAGTGAAGGCGATCATAGAGAAGGGGGGAGTGGATGGGTTAGGCATTCTTGCCAGGGCTGCGGGTGCGCCCCCCCCCCCCGTCCGGCCCTGGCTCCGCTCTCTGCGGGGGCCACCTTCAAATTACAAACCGTTTCTGGTAGCCCATATAAAGGATCAACACCCCCACCCTCTAAGGGTTACAAAGTCATGTATGACGACAACAAACCAGCTGTTGAGTTCATTAAACAAGCACTTGCAATGCAATAGGTCTCGCATTTACGCGAGTTTCAGCTATTGGCATTGTAAATGACAATGCCTTTTATTTATGTTTTTAACACAAAAACAAAAATAAAAGGCATTGTTATTTGCAATGTCAATGTTTTGCTTGCTCCTTATGCCATTCCAGTTTAGACCCAGGTCCTCCCTGGATTGGAAACAAGCATCTAAGAACCGGTTCCAGGGTTTTACATCTCTTGAGCCAGGCTAGCTTGACTCCAGTGGAATGGAGAGCACTGGTCCCATATCTGGGCACACCCGTCCCACTCGGGGTGACAAATGCAAAAAGAACAATTGATGGACAGAATGCTGAACAATGTCATACATTCACCCCAGTACAGAGATCTTGGCCTAAATCCATCGTTTTTTTATTAGCATTGCCTGGCTGATGAGGGGTGATGCCCCGAAACCGGTCCAAGGATGCTTATTTCCGGTCCAGGGAGGACCTGGCTTGGCAGTTCGGGCTGGACTGTTCCTATGAGGCACAGGGTCAAGACTGATTTGCATATGGCTGGGTCTAAACTGGGGCAGCATGGTGAGCAAAAGAACAATGGATTTAACCCAGATCTATTGACTGGGGGCGAATGTTTGATTTGCTCTACATTCCGTCCATCTGTGTGTCTTTTGTCTTCATGATACCCAACGCCTTCTTTTTGTTTGCAAGGTTTCAGAAACATTTCCATCTGAAGACGTAGCACACCTTCTCGGTGGAGCAGGTTTACGTGCATGTGATAGAGGGCTTCAAAAACTGAATTCAATGCCTGGTTGCTATGAATTAATTTACCTTGAAGCCTAGAAAGCTGGCACTGTTTGTAGAGGAATCCACAGTACTAGTCATACCCACTTCTGGTGAAGACAGATGGGGGCTTCCGGAATCACCCTGGTTCTGGAACAGAATAAAGGCATAAAGCAATTCCTTTGCCAAGGAGATTAATGAGACATTCCTCTAGAGACAGTTCTGATTGGAAACCTGATACTAAAATATAGATAATTTATATTATTTGCAATAACAAACAAGTAGACTACTGGAAACCCCCATTGTTTGAACACCTGGGTTTCTGGTGGTCTATTCTTATCTGTCTAAATGAGTACAGGTTGCTGATGTTTCAAAGATAGACGTGCTCTCAGAACCACATTGACTGCTTAAGATCCAACTTCTTAATTTTACCGTTGTCTATGCTGGCATCAACACCTGTGGACTGTCAGATGAACCAGATGGGCTTCCCAGCCCTTCCTGGACACATCAGATATAACAGCGACTTCAGAGTCTTGGTCCCAAAATATCATTCACCCCATGATGTTGTCTCCATTGTCCCTATCCAAACTAGAAGGTGGGAGAATTATTTTATGGGTAGGTTATACATCCTCCCAAAAGTGACTGTGTAAACCAAAAGGTATAATGTTCCTGGAGGACAGCAGTGGACCAAAATACATGGTCAATTAGAAAGTAACAATATGGTGTGCTGCAATTCCTATTTACTAGGACATGAAACCCTCACACTCATGATGAGCGGCATGCTTCATCATGTCTGCTCCTCGTTGGGCGGAAGAGTGTAATCTTTACCCAGTAGGATTTCTTAATCAGTGCAAGATTACCAAACAGAAAGGTACCAAAAAATTCTCACAAGAGGGTTTATTCATATATAACAATTATTACTTCTAACCACAAGCACTAATTTATTTATTTGAAAAGTTTTATAAAGCGCGAACAAGACCCAAACGGGTATCAGAGCGCTGTACAAAGTAACGAACGTTGGCATGAAGTAACAGTATGAGTACAATACAATAAGGAGACATAAGAAGTACCTGAAACATAAAAAGTACATGGGGGGTGCAAGGGGAAGACGAAATAACAAGTGATCAACAGGTAACAGCCCTACTAGTAGGCACAGTGAAGTTTTAGCAGAGCAACATGTCAAAAGGACAACAAAATACATTTTGAAACAATGTAAAACGATTGTCAAGCAGGAGAAGGAAGTGACTTGCAAATGTCATTGGGGCTATTGCTGATTAAGTTCATTCAAGAGTAGCCATTTGACATGCTTTTAAATGAAGCAGTCGAGGGGTCGGATCTGATCTCTGTCGGAAGGGCATTCCAAATTCTTGGAGCAAACCCGGAGAAGGCCCGGTTGCAAGTTCTTTTTTTGTTGAATTTAGGAGGTTTCAGTAGTAGAGTATTAGAGCTTCTGAAGTTCCGACTAGAGCGGGGGCGTGGCTTAGCCGGCTGCAAGATGGCGCACTTTGAGTGAGCTCTGCCGGCCAAGCCTGTTATCCGCCACGATCCTGCAGATAACTGCGGAGCTTTCACCTCGCTCCGTGTGATCCTGTACCAGCGCATCTTGAGGCATCGACTGCTTCCTTTCTGGCCCTCGGAGCTCGCCGCTACACCACCTTCCCCCCCGCTGGTGGCTGCCTGGGCCTCTCTGAGCACGCGCGGCCTTGGAGCTGTTGCCCCAGCTCCTCGCACCGGCTGCCTCACTGGAATTGCGGAGCCCCGCTGGGGCCTACCTGCTGCCTGACCCCCACTGATCCCGGTGAGTGGCGCTGCCGTGGGGGCTTCCGCAGCGAGGCTGGGCGCGTGCACGCCGCAACGCGGGCCTGGGCCTACCTCCATCGCAGCTGGGGCTCTCCTGCTCTGCCGCTCTCGGTCGGCCTCACTGCACTGGCCCCGCGACGGGGGCTGCGCGCTCCCTGCTGTCATTGCCCCCGTGGCTCTGCCATCTTCTGCAGCGCTCACGTCGGGGGCTGACGTCAATGCGGCCATTCCCCGGCCGTTAGTCTCCGGCCCGGCTGATCCCTCACGCCGCTTCTCCACCCTCCTCACTGGGGACCTGCTGTTCTACCGATGGCCCGCCTCGCTCATCACTCCTGGGCTCCTGACCTCTCTGCTGCACCGCCCATTCATCGCTGGCTACATCGCTTACCTTCTGGATCACGCGGCGGGCGCGAGGCTGGAGCCTGCGCCGCGTCGCAGGCTCCAGCCTCCAGCCGGATTCTTCAAAAACATGATGTCTCCTATTCCCTGGCATATCCCGCCAAACTGCGAGTCAGGCAGGGCTCCAAGATGCTAGTCTTTCCGGAACCCAAATATGCTTTGGCCTTTGCGAAGAAACTGGATCGGACACAATGCTCTTCTCCTGCTAACTCTCAGGCCACTGCCGATGGCAACTTAAGTGACAATGACTGAACCCTGTTGGTTTTTTGACACTATTGTCAACTGCACTCCTTGTTGTTCAGTCACCTGTTATGGGTCTCTCCCACTTTGTATTTTTTCTTCCGCAGGGCTCTCTACACCAAGACCACGCTTCGGGCTCGCTGCCCCCGATTCCCTGGTGTCAATCTCTTCTGTTGTCTGCTATGACCTGTGGCTTGGCCACCCTGTCTCTTTGGCAGGGGAGTATGCTGGGCGACACCACGCCTCCACGGGATGATTCCCTTATTGGACTTAGAATTTTCCCTTCCCAGTTGTGGGTCCCCAGGGTGGGTGTGGGTGGAATCTCAGCCTGATTGGGGGGGTTGGTGTGGGTGGTGGGGGGTTGGGTTCCTGGGGTTTATTGCCTCCCTCTGAGGCCTTATTGTTTGTATTGATATATGCCTCCTTTTTTGGTCACTTCATGTCACGTCACCTCAACCGCACAGCGTTTTGTATTGCACTTCTCTCTTTCACTGCATTATGTCTCCATCGCACATCTGCCTCTACTTGCTTTTCTGGGGGGTTTGGGTTATTGGGACCGCTGCCTCCAAATGAGGCTTTTGTTTTAATCTTGACTTTGGCGCTTTCCTGCACCTCAACTGTCGTTGCAATGCGCTTCTTGTTATGTTTCTTATTGCACTTCTCTACCCGACTGCGCGAGGTTCTCTCTGTACTTTTAACCTTCCTCGACATTCCCTTCTCTGGCATGGCGCTATGACAGATACCACGCTTTAGACCTGGAACGTCTGCGGTCTTAACGACCACCGTAAGGCTCGCCTGGTCCATGCCCACCTTACCCGGCATAAGGTAGACATTTGTTTCATACAGGAGAACCACCTGCTGCCCGCTACCTCTTCCAGACTCCTCTCCAGGCACTGGGGCGAAATACATTCCTCCTTTTACTCTAACTTTTCCCGTGGGGTGTCTATCCTGCTGCGCAGAGGGCTTCCTTGGCAGACCTCCCAGGCAATCATTGCCCCGAGGGGCGTTTTGTCGTCCTGCACGGCACCCTCCTGGCCCAACCATTGACCTTGGCTGCGCTATACGGTCCCAACAATGACGACCCGGATTTCTTTGCACAGGTTTGGTACCACATCTCACTGGGCCCCGCTGCGCTTCTCTGGGGGGGTGACTTTAACGTTACGCTGTCTACCACGCTAGATCGCTCCGGACCCCACACTTCCCATCCGCGCGCAGCTTCACTATTGAGCTCTATTCTCACTGACAACTCCCTGTATGATGCGTGGCGACACACTCGCCCTGAGGCGCGTGAAGGCACTTGCATGACAGGCTCCCGCGGCTGCTGGTCTCGCTTGGACCTCTGGATTACCACTCCGGACGCATTTGCGTGGCTCACCTCTGTTGAGCATATGGCGCGCACCCTCTCAGATCACGCACCTGTTCGCCTCTATCTGCGCCTCCCTCACTCCCCACGTCGCGCGTTCTCTTGGCGGCTCCCCCCTAACGCGCTGCGGGACTGTCTTCTGCGATGAGATACAAACCGCAATTACGAATTATTTTGAGCTTAACGAGGGCACTGTTGACTCCCCTTCCACGCTTTGGGAAGGATTCAAGGCCGTAATCCGTGGGGAATGCATTTCTAAGCAGTCCGGTGTATTACGCTCTATTCGCGGCACTCTTGATAAATTGGAGACGGAGATTAAGGCTCTGGACTCCTCCCATTCCCTGGACACGAACCACGACACGCTCGCTCAGATCCGGGGGAAGCTCACCGACTTCGCTGACGAGGCCAACAGAGAGATTGCGTTTCTGGGCAGGGAGGCGAGGGCGCGCCGCTTCGGTGAGGGAGACCGCCCTGGCAAGACCCTTGCCAACCTCCTCCGCTCGCCTCACGCAGCGTCCTATATAACTGCCCTCCGGGACAGAGGCCCGGATAGAACTACTTCTCCTGAGTAGATCAAGGCGCGTTTCATCGCATTTTACTCTCAACTTTATACGGCTGGGACTGTGCCACCGCGTGAGATTCTCGATCAATATTTCGATACCCTTCAGCTCCTCTGGCTTGGCAACCCTCACCGAGAATTCCTTGATGAGCCCTTCTCCAAAGAAGAAATCCTTGCTGCTATTAACGGCCTGCCCGGTGATAAGGCCCCCAGGCTCGGACGGCCTGCCAGCATCCTTTTATAAGGCCTTCACGCCCCTCCTGGTCCCGCACTTAGCTGCCATGTATAATGAATCTTTTGAGAACGGTCAGTTCCCCCCCCCCCCCCTTCGCTCCGCAAGGCATTACTCACACTACTTCTGGAACCGGACAAACCCCCAGGGCTCCTCGACTCTTATCGTCCCCTCTCATTAATTAATACGGATAACAAGATCTTTGCCAAACTACTCGCCTCCCGCCTTCTCCCCCTCATGACGCTCATCGCTCGCCTTGACCAGTCCGGCTTCATTCCTGGTCGCGCGACCTCCCATAATCTCCGAACCATCTTCTCTGTCCTTCATCAAATTAATCCCACGCTCCCGGCAGTGGCTGCCCTGCTAGACGCCACCAAAGCCTTTGATATCCTAGAGTGGCCCTTCCTCTTTTATCTCCTCCCTCGCTTGGGCTTTAGCCCGGTCTTTATGCGCAAAGTACAACTTCTCTGCACCCTTCCCACTGCCCGCCTCCGGATTAACGGTCAAATATCGGAGCCTATTTCCATCGCGAGAGGTACCAGGCAGGGGTGTCCGCTGTCACCCATGCTCTTCGCCATCTCCATGGAACCCCTCGCCGCTAGACTCAGACAGCATCACACCCAGAGAGGTCTTGGCTTCGCGGCTCGTGCCCTGGTCTCCATGTATGCGGACGACGTTACACTATGTCCGCAACCCTCAGGAGAATCTCAGTCCTCTGGTCCGCGAGGTGATACGGTTTGGGGGCTACTCCGGCATCCAGGTTAACTGGAGTAAGTCTGTACTGTTTCCCCTCACTGATGCCACGGTCCCCTTTACTCCGGACTACCCTTTTGTGTGGGCGTCGGGTCCTACAAGATACTTAGGTATTTGGCTTAGTAGGGACGTAGACGAACTTAGGAGGGCTAACTTTGGCCGCGCTGTGGATTGGTTCGAGTCCAAGATTCCCTCTGGCGTAGGTTACCCTTGTCACTGGCGGGTCGCATAGCCATCGCCAAGATGGTGGTGCTCCGAAGTTTTTGTATTTATTTGTCAATATTCCCATCCCTCTCCCTGCCCACTTTTTTCGCAGATTACGCTCATTGCTCATCACCCTGGTCTGGTCGACAGCCCAGAATCGCTTATAATATCCTCACACTCCGGATGTCGCGTGGTGGTCTTGGTGCCCCCGATTTTAAATTATACGCCCTTAGCGCCCAGGCCAGTTTTCTCCACTTCTGGCTCCACCCCACTCCTTTTCAGCCCCATGTCGCGGTGGAGGCCGACCTTGCTGCCCCCTGGCCACTCGCAACCGCCTTATTCGCCCCGGCGAAACTTCCACGCACCGAGATAGACACGGTAGAAACTCTGCGCTGGGCCTGGGACGGGCTCCGGAAAGTCTCCGGCTCCAGCATGCTCTCCGCGAATGCCATGCCTATTGCTCATCACCCGGCTTTTCCCCCCCTTCAGTCAGCTGGGATGGTTAAACACGCAACCCGCTTGGGGCTCTCCACAGTGTCGGACCTCTACCCTGGGGACACGTTCTTCGCCCTTGCTGTCGATTCCGGCCCCATGGACACTCTGCTCTACTATCAACTAAGGGCTATTTGCAGGGAGCTTCACCCCACGTTTCCCCAGCCTCCTTCCTCGATGGCCACTCTTAACTTCCTTTATACATCCCCCCCCTCCCCCCAAAAGCTGGTCACCAAGATTTACGCCCTTGCACTGGCGGCATCTCCCATCTCTACAGACCGGGCACGGGTGGCGTAGTGTGAGGACCTGGGTGTTGAACTCTCTCAAGAGGACTGGCTTTATTGTTGCAATCAGATTAAACGACTATCCCCAAATTACCACCTACGCCTCATTCACTTTCAGTATTTACATAGGCTTTACCGAACTCCTGCTCAGCTGCACAAAAAGGGACTTATCCCCAGCGACAGATGTCTGCGATATTCCGCTCCTGCGGCAGACTTCTCCCTCCTATCCTGGCTGTGCCCTCAGATCTCCGCATACTGGTGTGAGGTGTGTGCCGCTATCTCCGAGATCACCTCGTCGCCGGTCCAGCCAGACCCTCTGCTTTGCCTTCTAGGCTTCGTGAAATTCTGCCCAGATGCTACGCGCCGCCTGACTGCGATGCTTCTCGTTCTGGCGAGGCGAAGGGTCTCCATGTGCTGGGGTCGCAGGCCTGTACCTAAGGTTGACGCTTGGCTTGAGGATGCTTCTCGTTGTCAGGCACTCCTGTCCGAATTCTGGGACCTAATGCCGGACAAATCCCGCCCAATTGACATATGGGGTCCACTTGTATCTTACCTCTCAAGTCGTAACTCTCAGCATCCTGCGACCTCCCCCAGGCTCCCCGCCGGCGTTCCGCCCGCGGCAGCTGCCGGTGATGGCCAGCGAGGTGCAGTCTCCCCGCTTACTCCCCCCCCTCTGCTTCCCTAGCTTCTCTCCCCCATTTGATGAGCCTCTCCCCTTGGCTTACACCCCCCCCCCGCATTTTCTTCTCTGTATCAACAGGTTTTACGCGTCTGGGGTAACCTCTGTTGCATAATATTGAATGGGGTCCCTCTGCTCGTATATAATGTCTTGATGAAGTGCAATCTTGTAACCCTGCTGTGCAAACTTGTTCAATAAAGGGTTTTGAAAATGTAAAAAAAAAAAAGTTTCGACTAGAGCCGGAGAGCTCAAGTATTTTTTTGCCAAGTAAACGGGGGTGTTGTAGTGAATAGCTTCATGCATCAGACAGGAAGCGGATCCTCGCTTCAATGGAAAGCCAGTTAAGTTGAATTAAATCAGGTGTGATATGATCATTCTATCTTGAGCCCGTGAGGAGTCTGGCAGAGGCGTTCAGAGTAGCTCTTAGGGGAGCTAACCTAGACTTCAGAAGCCCAGCTAGGGTCACCAAACCATATTCCAATCGTGAGATAACTAGGGATTGGACTGCTGACTGGATGTCCTCAGGAGGTAAAAAAGGCTTGATTTTCCTAAGAGTGTTGAGCTGATGATTGGCACTCCTAATGGTGGCACTGATGTGCGCTTGCATAAACAACCAATGCTTTTGGGGTGCATCAAAGGAAACCGAACGCAAACAACTGGCACTTCAGCTCCGACTAGAGCGTGCAACTTTAAAGGATGCTTTCAACCATCTGCTCATTTGATCGCTATGTTGACCTACTGCCTGAAGGGGGCAGCTGCCACAGTCATGCACTTGAAGGAGATGAGCAGGGCAGATTTCATGCACAATGGAGGAATGGCATGCTCAAATCGAGACTTCATATCTTAAATAACTTCAGTTATGGTTGGCTAACAATGTGGATGCAGTTATGTTGAAAAGTGTTATCGTGCAAGGCCAATCCGCTTTCGGAACAGAGGGTGTTCTCTGCTGCAAAATACCATCCTGAATTTCTTTATCATTCTGTTACTTCTTTTCGATGGTGGTTTAGAACTTTCTCTACTGCGCACCTGTTGAAGATAGAGCCTGAAGCAATATTGATAACCTTGACCCACCTCCCTCTTGCCACAGACTGCTCTAGGTTGGGAAAAGGAAGAGCCAGTCATTGATGTTTGCCGTTTCGTTTACCGATAGGTCTTTTTTTTTTAACTAAAGTTCTTTTTATTGTTCATCAAAAGAACAAAACATGTATATGACAATGTCAGCAAGGACACAAAGATAAGAGGCGGTCTTGACAGAACATCAGAGCAGCTGCCACAATCAGAACTACATAATGGCATAACTATGGCTAATACATAGGAATCTTATTGTCTGACGACGTCTGAAGGCATTGTACACAGATTCAAAGAAAAACGGCTGTATAAAAACCTAAGGAACAGAAACAAACATAACAAGGGCGGGTCTAGGTAAGGGCGGTAACATCCCTCAGCAGCAAAGAGGGAAGGGGTCCCGTTGACCTAACAGGGTTCCCTACAGTAAGGGAGGGCATTAAAGGTGACTTCATTGAAAGAGCGTAAGTGCCCTGACTTTCGTGGGACTAAAGCAGGTAAACTCTATACGCATAAGGTAGTGGATCAAGGGCTTCCACAGATGCTGGAATTTTGTCTTCATGTTAGCTAGATTATGGGATATTCGTTCCATTGCCAAAAGGTGCCACATGTGGGTGAACCATTGCGCGATGGAGGGTGGGGCTACCTATTTCCACATGAGTGCTAGAAGTTGTCGTGCTGCTTAAGTAGGTAACTGATGAATGTCTAGTCCACATAGGTCATTGCGGCCAGAGTGGAGGGTCGAATGCCCAGGAGAATCGTAGGATAGGAGAGGGGGAGCGGGTAGCCTACGATGTCTTTAATATGGCCCAGTATCTCCTTCCACTACGTGGCAATTACTCTGCAGGCCCACCAGATGAGACAAAAACCCCCCCTTACCCTCCCCACAATGCCAGCAAAAGGGGGAAACATCTGAATAAACAGCATAAAGACGGGCTGGTGTATAGTATCATTAAAACATCAATTTACGAATCACGAAGGGAGAGACTGCGGTAGGTTTTGGGTATGTCCCGCAACAGTGTCTCCCATTGTTTAGGTGTTATTTCTTCCTGGGTGGTGTTATGCCACGTAGATTCTGTTAGATATTAGTTCTCGTGAACCGTCATAGGCTCGCACTAGCTTTTCAAATAAGGTATTGGGAAGAATACCTGCCAGATAGACCGAGGGATGCAGCACCCAGTGTCATAACTGAAGATATTGGAGTCACGTGGTGTCTGGGAGTTTGAATTCCGCCCTACATTAGTCAAAAGACTTCATGGCATCCCCAGTAAAGAGGTCTTAAAGCGTCCGACAGCCCCCCTTGCTCCAACAGCGGAAGGCAAGGGGTGGAAGCCATGGGGTTGCGCGCAATGGGTGTTTGGGGAGAAGGGAAAGTAGTTAATCCTCTCCACCTTGTCCCAGATCTCGAACAATGTCCTGATAGGTGTGGTAACATACGCACTGCGCAGTCGAGCATGCTTGGGCAGCCAGGCAAGGGGGCCTACATGCCACAGCACGGTCCATATAGAACCAGTGCTTTTCGCTTTCCCGAACCACCCACTCAAACGTACCGCAGATGAGCCGCCCAGTAGTACTCCAAGAGATTAGGAAATGCTAGGCTGCCTCGCAGCAACATCAGCAAAGAATGGACTACTCGGTGTTATCTCCCATTCCAAATAAAGGACGCAAAATATCCTCATGGGGGATCGACGTAGGCAGCGTCTGGAACAGGTAGAGGACCTTCAGGAGTACATTCCTTTTTCGCCCCAACCAGGAGATATGGAGAGGTTTCCACCTCTGAAAATCAGCCAAGATGGAGCGACAAAGGGCAGGCCAGTGGGCTCCAGCCCAGGAAGTTAGCGTGGGGGTGATATTAAGGCCTAAGTATTTGATGGCTTCCGAGGACCATTAGAAAAGTATTAGGCGCTGCAGGGGTACTATATCGTGGGCAGGGATAGTTAGATTAAGCACAGACGACTTAGTCATTAATCTTAAAGCCTGACACAGCCTCATAGGCCTGCAAGCACGCCACAACACTTGGCAGAGACACCTCAGATTGAGAGAGAATGAGGAGATCACCGGCGAACAGGCTTATCTCATGTGTCTGGCCACCATCGGGTATGCCTTTCACAGTTTCCGTATCGCGGATTGTGATAGCGAGAGGTTCAACGGCCAGGGCAAAAAGTAATGGTGATGGCGGGCACCCCTGTCGTGCGCCCAGACGAATAAATACAGGTCTCGTGGTTTGTCCGTTATCACAGACATTAGCCACGGGCCCCACATTAGAGGCCATAATCTTATAGATTAAACCCTGTCCCAGCCCAATTTATATCAGCACTGCGTGGAGGTAAGACCAGTTCACCCTCTCAAAGGACTTCTCATCGTCAAGCGAGAGGAGGCACACCGGAATGTCAAAACGATGCGACTTGTCCACCAAGTGTGCTATGCAGCGGACATTCTCCGCACCCTGCCTATGGTGGATGAAGCCCACCTGATCCGAGCTGATGAGTTATGGTTCCAATCGGAAGGCTAATATTCTGGTGAAGAGCTTAGCATCCGTATTGAGTAGGGCTATGACACACTAGGAGGAGCACAACGCCGGGCCTTTACCCGCTTTGAGTAGGAGAGAGATCTAAGCAGCTGCCATCATGGGTGTAAGGCCTGTTTACTGCGTGAAGGAATTAAAGAGTCACAGTAAGTGGTCCTGAAATTGGGGTAAAAAGAGCAGATAGAAGAGGACCTGGAATCCATCAGGCCCAGGCGTCTTGCCCAGAGGAAGGGCCCAGTCCGTGGTATGCAGTTCTTCAGCAGTGATCGGTGCATCTAGAAGAGCAGCGTGGGGCGGGTGCAGTGGTTCCCACTCACAATCAGCTAAATAAGAGTGAAGCAGCGCGGGGATTGATCCTACCGGCAAAACAACTTATTGTAGTAAGCATGAAAAGCCTCAAGTTTGTCCCTCTCCGCCATTACCCATCCAGTGTCGCCCATCTGAATCTTTGCAATGTGTGTCACAGCTCGTGCATGACGCAGCCTGCGAGTCAGGAGCCTACCCACCTTGTCTCTCCCTTCGTAGTATCACTGTTGCAGAGCCAGGAGTGCCCTCTCTGCCCTACACGTCCAGTGGGTGGGTTCACAGTTGTCCATGTAACACAACCAGCTGCCGCTTGCACCGGCGGGAGGGGCGGTTTTGTCCAAGTCCTTCAACTGCTTAATTTCCGCCGACAAGTTAGATTGCACAAGTTACTAACTTGTGTAACGATATATCTGTAAGAGACAGTAGTTAGTGACAGATTCCTTACCTTAGAATATCCCCAGGCGTCAGGCTGGATCCGGAAAGTTTTCTGCGTAGCAGTACCCTTGCGCGTCGGTAGGCGGCGTCGTGCGGCTCCGCGTCCGTCGTCGTGGTCGCCGGGATGACGTCGCGGGCAGTACTTCGACGCCGCCCCTGCGCGCTGACGTCCGTTCTGTACACGACTTTCCGCGCCAGGAACGCAGAGCCATGCAAGAAGCTGACATAGGTGTCTGAAAAATACTAGGGCCCTGAAAGGGATGTCCTTAACCCTAGAAATCAGTTCGCAGAACGGGGAGGATGGGTGGGCGGTAGGAATCTGTCACTAACTACTGTCTCTTACAGATATATCGTTACACAAGTTAGTAACTTGTGCATCTGAAAGAGACACGTTAGTGACAGATTCCTTACCTTAGAATAGATACCCCAGCAATACCTACCCCGGTGGTGGGTCTGCGAACAAAGATCAGACAAGGAAGTCCTGGAGGACAGAACGGCCATAGAAGCCGTCCCTCCGGACCTGACTGTCAAGGCAGTAATACTTTGTAAACGTGTGCAGCGAGGCCCACGTAGCTGCCTGACAGATATCCTGCAGCGGAACACCGCGGCCCAAAGCCGTGGTAGCAGCCGTTGCCCTGGTGGAATGGGCACGCAGCCCAACAGGAGGCTCCTTCTTAGCCAAAGAATAGCAGGCTTTGATACACAAGGTTACCCAGCGGGAGATGGTTCTCTTGTGCACCGCCCGACCTTTTTGGCGCCCACGTAGCCAACAAAGAGCTGGTCATCCACCCGGAAATGGCGTGTGCGGTCGATGTAAAAAGAAAGCGCACGTTTTGGGTCCAGACGGTGGAGCCCCTCTTCCTCTCTGGAAGGATGCGGAGGCGGAAAGAAGGTGGGCAAAGTGATGGTCTGCCCAATGTGGAAGGCAGTAACCACCTTTGGCAAGAAGGACGGACGCGTCCTAAGAACAACCTTGTCTGGATGGACAGACAGAAAAGGAGGTTTACATGATAGAGCCTCGTGCTCACTCACCCGCCGAGCGGAGGTGACGGCCACCAGAAAGGCAGTCTTCAGAGTCAGAAGACGAAGAGGACAGTTATGAAGAGGCTCAAAGGGAGCGCACATAAGAAAGGTAAGAACCAAGTTCAAGTCCCACTGAGGCATCACAAACGGAACAGGAGGGAAGAGGTGTGTAATGCCTTTTAGAAACCTGTTAACAACAGGGGACTTGAAAAGGGAGGGCTGATCAGGAAGCCTGAGGAAGGCCGAGATGGCACAAAGATAACCCTTGATGGTACCCAGGGCAGAACCCCGTTGGGCCAGGGAAAGAAGGAACAGGAGAACCTCAGAGAGAGGGGCAGAAAGGGGATTCACAGCCTTTGCTGTGCACCATGCCACAAACTTGTTCCACCTGCAGGCGTATACCACCTTAGTGGAGGGACGCCTGGCTGCCAGAATCACATCACAAACTTCGGGAGGCAAGTCGAAAGGAATCAACTGCCGCCGCTCAATCTCCACGCAAGCAGGTGGAGGCTGGACAGGTTCGGGTGGAGGACCGTCCCTGCTGCTGCGACAGAAGATCCTCCCGAAGAGGCAGACGGATCGGGGGATCTACGCTCATACTGAGTAGCTCGGGATACCAAACTCTTCGAGCCCAGTCCGGAGCCACAAGAATGACTTGGGCCCGGTCGTGCCGAATCTTCTTCAACACTGGGTAGAAGTGGTATAGGCGGAAAGGCGTACAATAGACCGCAACTCCACTCGTGACGAAAAGCGTCGCCGAGCGAGTGCCGCCTTGGAAATTCCAACGCGCAGAACTGATTACATTGCGCGTTCTCTTCGGTGGCGAATAGATCTAACCAAGGCTCTCCCCACTGTAGAAAGAGTCCTTGCGCCACTTCCGAGTGAAGACGCCATTCGTGATCCATCATGCACCTGCGGCTGAGTTCGTCCACCCTGGTGTTCAGGGAACCTGCCAGGTGTTGAACCATCAGGAACATGCCCTGATGTTCCAGCCATGTCCAGAGGCGCAGAGCCTCCTGACATAGGGTCCACGACCCCACCCCGCCTTGTTTGTTGCAGTACCACATGGCGGTGGTGTTGTCTGTGAACACCTGCACTACCTTCCCTTTGACAGAGGGAAGGAATGCCTTGAGTGCAAGTCGGATCGCCCGGAGCTCCAGAAGGTTGATATGGAGCCGGGACTCCGCCTCGGAGACCAGAGGCCTCTGATCTCCGCCTCTCCCATGTGACCGCCCCATCCCAGAAGGGTCGCGTCCGTCACAACTGTGTGCTCTGGCTGGGGAAGGGAGAGGGATCTGCCCATGGCCCATTGCCGGTTCGAGAGCCACCACTGCAACTGTTTTGCAGTCCCCTCCGAGATCTGGACGTGATCGGACAGGTTGCCCTGGTGCTGCGCCCACTGGAACTTCAGGTCCCACTGCAGAGCCCGCATATGCCATCTGGCATGATTGACCAGCAGGATGCAGGAGGCCATGAGGCCCAGCAGCCTCAGGGTCATCCGTACCGAAACCCAGGAAAAAGGCTGAAAGATCGGAATCATAGCCTGAATATCCCGGACTCGCCGTTCGGGAGGATAGGCCCGAAACTGCGTTGTGTCAAGAACTGCTCCGATGAAAAGGAGCTGTGGAGAAGGAATCAGATGCGACTTCGGCACATTGATGGAGAACCCCAGCGAGGGCAGGAGTTCGGCCGTAGTATGGAGGTGGGAGACGACTGCCTGGGACGAGCCCGCCTTCAGCAACCAGTCGTCGAGGTAGGGGGAAGACTGGAACCCCTGCCTGGCGCAGATGAGCTGCGACCACCGCCATCACTTTCGTGAACACCCGAGGGGCGCTGGTAAGGCCGAAAGGGAGCACTGAACTGAAAATGCTCGAGGCCTACCGTGAACCGCAGGTAACGCCGGTGGGCCGGCAGGACGGGGATGTGAAAATAAGCGTCCTTCAAGTCCAACGCTACCAACCAGTCTCCAGGGTCGAGGGCAGTCAAGACCTGAGCTAGGGTGAGCATCTTGAACTTCTCCTTCCGGAGGAAGCGATTGACGTTCCGGAGGTCCAAGATAGGACGCATGTCCTCCTTGTCCTTTTTGGGCACCAGGAAGTAGTGGGAGTAGCAACCACGCCCTACTTCTGGGGTCAGAACATGCTCGATGGCCCTCTTGGCCAAGAGGGCCGTGACTTCCTTCTGCAGAAGTACCAAGTGATCCCCTGACATGCGGTGGAATAGAGGTGGCATGGCTGGGGGGGGTGGTCTCGAAGGGGAGGGAGTAGCCCCTTCGGACAATGTCCAAGACCCACCTGTCCGAGGTGATGGGACGCCAGTGGTGAAGGTGATGGCGGACCCTGCCCCCTACTGGCGTGCCGTGCACCGGAAAGGAGGGACTAGGAGGGCTTGTAGGCCGCGGACGGGTTGGAGGTGGTGGCCTGACCCGCACGCTGGTTGCCCGAACCGCCACGGCGGTATTCACGTCCTCGGCCACGCGTAGACGCTTGCTGTGCGGGCCGGTGGCTGGGCAGCTGACGTGACTGGGCGCCCCTTCCGTGGCCACGCAAGGGCGAAAAGCAGAGCTGAGCGGAGGGCGTACAACAGAAAGGCCCAGGGACTTGGCCGTAGCCCGTGAGTCCTTAAACCGCTCCAGCGCATGGTCTGCCTTTGAACCAAAAAGACCGACTCCATCAAAGGGCATGTCCATGAGTGTATTCTGGACATCACCCGAGAAACCAGTTGTCTCAGCCAGGCGTGGCGACGTAGCGCCACCGTCGTAGCAAGCGATCTGCCCAGCGAGTCGGCGGTATCAAGGCAACAACGGATGGTGTATTTAGCCGCATCACGCCCTTCCGCAATGGCGCGGGTAAGCAGTGTCTGGACCTCCTCAGAACACTGCGGCAAAACAGCCGCCACCGAATCCCACAGGGAGTGGGTATATCGGCCCAAAAGGCAAGCGGTGTTGACGGACCGCAAGCCAGCACTGGAGGAAGAAAAGCCTTCTTCCCAAATTGGTCCAGGCGTTTGGATTCCCTATCCGGAGGGGCGGTAGGGAAGGCGGTTTGGGAGGCAGAGGCTTGGACAACCAAGCTCTCAGGGGTGGGGTGTTGGGAGAGAAACAGGGGTCGCCCGGAGCAGGGCGATGGCGTCGGGCCACGTTCCTATCCACAGGAGCCCCTGTGGTGGGTTTGGACCAGGTACCCAAAAGAACGTCAGTGAGTGCATCATTAAACGGCAGCACAGTCTCCGAAGAGGAAGCCGCCGGCTGAAGCACTTCTGTCAGGAGGTTAGTCCTGACGGCCACAGTAGGTAACTGGAGATGTAAGGCTCCAGCTGCTCTACGCAACACCGTTGCAAAATTAGCCCCCCTCCTCCGTAGCCACGGGAAGAGACAGCATGCCAGTGTCAGGGGAGGTATCTAGACCACTGGTATCCCCAAGTTCCTCAACCCAGTCCGGGTCAAACTCACACTGTTGTGTGAGAGGGTCCTCAGACCCCTCCCAGCTCTCCTGGTCCTCCACTTGCTCAAAATATGGAGGAGGAGGGACATTTGGGACCCAAGGTCTCATCGGCGCCGGAACCGGCGTCGGGCGAGCGTCGGTCCGGCTCCATGTCCGGAGCCGGAGAGAACCGGGGAACGACGCCGTCCGGAGCCCCGGACGGCGTCAGGAACGGCACCGGGGACGTCGGCGGAGGCGTGGTTAGGTCAACCGGCGCCGATGTGGGTTGCAGTACCACCGGAGCCGGGATCGAGGCCGGGGCCGGAGCCGAGGCCGGGATGAAGGCTGGTGGGACAGGCGACGCCGGGACCGGAGTCGACGGCGGCGCCGGGGCAACCCCATCAGGGCCCGCGGGGCCCGAAGGCGCACCGGAGGGACCTGAAGGCCCGAAGAGGCGGGCCATGGCCGACAGGAATTCCTGTAGTTTCGAGCCGGAGTCGCCCCGACCCCGGAAAGAACGGGTAATCGGGGGCAGCTCTACAGGCATGTCCGGGGCCGCGGGGACGGTGCCGACTGGGGCCTCAGCCGAGTCGCGAGACCGGCGAGGCGAAGTCTTAGAGCGATGACGCCGCTTAGACTTCTTGTGCTTCGACTTACCGGAGGAGCGCGAAGGCTTGGATTCCGACGAACGGCGGGGACTCCGCGACCGGCCCCTCGACCTCTCCCGGGACCGGGGCTTGGTGCGGCGCGGAGCCGACTGCCGGACCTCGAGCAGCTTTCGAGACCGCTCTCGCAAAGCCTTCGGGTGAAGTTTCCGGCAGTCAGGGCACGACTTCGTGTCGTGGTCTCGGCCGAGACAGAAGAGACACTCAAGATGCGGGTCCGTGATCGACATCATGCGACCACAGGCCTCGCAGGGCTTAAAGCCGGGCATCCCTACGACACCTTAGGAGTCGTGAAGACTCGTTGAAGAAACAGTGAAAAAATTCACAAAAAAGGATAGTCAAAAAGTGACTAGGGCACTGCTCTTCCCGGATCTGCGCTTACTGGCGCGGAAAAAGAAGAACTGACGTCAGCGCGCAGGGGCGGCGTCTAAGTACTGCCCGCGACGTCATCCCGGCGACCACGACGCCGACGACGGACGCGGAGCCGCACAACGCCGCCTACCGACGCGCAAGGGTACTGCTACGCAGAAAACGTTCCGGATCCAGCCTGACGCCTGGGGATATTCTAAGGTAAGGAATCTGTCACTAACGTGTCTCTTTCAGATACACCAACCTCGGCTCCCGCCCCACGCAACAGCTATGGATGTAATCATACTCCAAATGGTAGCTTTAAACCCAGTAGATGCAATGCCCACCCATGAGTGCTCTAGATGTGCGTGGTCTGAAATGGATGCGTCAGAGAGATCCACTGTGTCTAAGCGACGGAGGAGGGAAGAAGTGATGAAAGCATAGTCTATGCAGGATTGGAGGTGTGTACGTGAAAGTAAAAGGAATAGTCCCGTGTTTCAGGATGTTTATAGAGTCATGCGTCTATGAGGCCTCAGTCCTCTATATCCTGTTTAAGCACGAGGACATGGCCCCCGTATTCTGGAAAGTTGACCTGCTCCGGTCTAGGGTGGGGTTCCAAACTAAGTTAAAGGCCCCGCACACTATAATGTCACCATCCACCCCCTCTAATCGTTCCAGCAGGATACATCTAATATAAGCGTCTTGCAAAGTGTTCGGAGCATAGAGATTGAGTATCGTGAGTTTATGCTTCCCCTGGAAAAGGTGTAACGCCAAAAAATGACACTCCTTGTCTCGGAACCTCTCTAGTAACAGATGTGTAGAAGCTCCCTTTGCAAAGGATACCCACCACAAGCGTTTTGGTAGTCGTGTAGGCCCAGTGACGCCTAGGGTATTTCGGGTGTGCCATACGGTGGCGATCAGCCCCCGTCAAGTGGGTCTCCTGGAGCAGGACAACATCCGGATCGTGTTGCAGTACATGCCAGATTTGTTTACGTTTGTTTGGGAAGTTCAGACCCCACACATTCAGGGATATCAATTTATTGTCTCAGAGTAATACGAGGCCAGGGAGTGTGCGTAAAGTGTCCTATGGATGAGGAGGCAGAGGTACACGAGGGCACATCACGCAAACTTGGGAGGAATTCATCTCCATCTAGCCTCTCCGCCAAGAGGGCGACAGTAGGGGGAACACCAGTGAGACCATTGCGCTGATAGCCCACCACGGGGGCTGTGGAGGGGATGGCTATCAGATCAGGCAGAGACCATCACCCCACCCGCCACTCCGGAGATCGGGGACAGCAGCCGTGACAACCCTCATGTCCCACTGCCAAAGGAATGCGACCTGTAAGAGAAAACATGTCATAACAAATGGTAACAGACCAACAGGGTCCAACAGTGACTTCATCTTGCGGAGGTCAGCACCTTAGTGCTCTAAACCCACTAGAGGAGTCACCCTTCAGAAGAGAGTCGAAGGGGGCAGCCATTGCGAAAGGTATTGAAAAGTAGGAGTTCAGGGGACAGTGGGGCCCTCCAAGGCCCGAGGCTCAGAGCCACTGTCAGTAGAAAGAGGAAAGGGCCAAGCAAAGACTACTCACGGATGCGGTTGCAGAACAGTGCAGGACGGCACCTGCGTTCAAAGGGAGCCTGTGGTCGAGCGAGCAGGAGAGACACCCCCACCAATGCTGCGGAGATGATAGATAATATCACGTTTAGCTACTTGTGAGGACACCTCTGCTTGCCATTTGTCGGGTCGTCGTGATTTCACAATGGTCCATTTAGGCTTGAGGTCCCTCGCAGGGGTTCCTGGGATGGGGAGGCATCACCTTTCTGAGACTCACCCGTGAGTCCAAGAAAAGACGTTGCCTCCGTTAGAGATCGTAATGTCAGCAGGCAAACAGTGGTCACAGCACTGGTCATGTCAAGGCTGGATTATTGTAACAGTCTCTATTTAAACATTCAAGAAAGATTTATGAATAAACTCCAGCTGCTGCAAAAAGCAGCTGCGAGATTACTCACTGGTACACCCAAGTTTTGCTCAATCTCTAAAGAAATAAAAAAATTGCACTGGCTCCCGCTGAGGAATCCAGTGCGTTTCAAATCCCTCTATGGTTTTTAAAGCTCTTCAAGGCATAGGACCATACCATTTAAAACGTCAGTTTCAATGGTATACACCAAAAAGAACTCTTCCTCGTTGGGAGCCAAGTGGGTCACAGCGCCTTCCACAAAAAAAGCATTGTGGGGTGATAGGAGTTTTTTTTCTGTGCGGCAAAAGCCTGGAATGACCTTCCGTTCCACCGGAGAAGTGCCACTGATCTTTTGGCATTCAGGAAGTGACTAAAAACCTGGCTTTTTGATAAGTAAAACTCCTGTCCTCCGTTTCTGCCTAAGGAGAAGTGACTAGCGCCAGGACACCCTCGGGTAACCGCTGCGCTCTAAAAATATCTATAACATAATGAGCGACGTTTACCTTCTGTAGGAAAGTAGGATCTGCTTTCATGGTCACCCCCACTTTTTGCTGGTGTCATATTTTACTGACTAGTCTGACTGGGACCCTGCTAATCAGGATCCCAGAGTCTGTGCTTCTTCCCTAAATTGGACATGGTGAGTACTAAGGTACACTCCAGATTGGCTACTGGTGTACCCTCATAAGTCCCTAGTATATGGTACTAAGGTACCCAGGGCATAGGTACACCAGGGGTCTCCCATAGGATGAAGCATGCATTATGCCACCCATTGGGCCCAACTCAAATTGTGACTACGGGCCTGCCACTGCAGCCTTTGTAAGCTGGTGCTAGCACCACTTACGACAGATATACGTTTTCTTATATCTGAGATGTAATCAAGTGTCCTCTTTTTGCCAAACTGCTGATGTACTTTGAGTGTGCACTGGGTTCCTGCCAAACCGGTACTCCGGGCCTATGTTCTTTCCCTAAAACTGCATTAAGACGCCAGATGTGCGATATACTTATGTTTACAATGGAATATGATGGAAACGAATAGTTTACCTGTCGGTGTAGTTTTGCAGCTTGAAGAACTTTTCTGGATTCACTATGCTATGCATTATTCCGCCATCTAGTGGTTGGGTCCAGAATTGTAGTATTTCTTCTTTTTTTGTTTTTTTTTTGTTGTTGGTGGGCGTCGACGACGTAGTACCATTTGGTGTCTCTGTGACGTCGACGGACTTCCTCTGGAAGCCCCACCTTTGGTAGCCATCTTCGGATTCTTTTTTCTCTGTGTTTTGTTTCCATTTGTCCTCCTTATGGTTATCTTCCTTGGAGGAGGGTGGGTTCGCTAGTGAATCCAGAAAAGTTCTTCAAGCTGCAAAACTACACCGACAGGTAAGAAACTATTCGTTTTGCAGCGTGAATCTTTTCTGGATTCACTATGCTGTGCATAGACTTTGTAGCGGTTTGCTAGCCTTGTGGTGGCTGGGTGGAAGATGAACCTTGGGTTGTAAATAGATGCTGTAAGACCTTCTGTCCTACTTGTGCTTCCTTGTTCATTTGGATGTCCACACACTAATGTTTTGTGAATGTGTGTACTGAAGCCCATGTTGCAGCCATGCAAATGTCTTGGATTAGGGTGTTAGCCAGAAAGGCAATTGTTGCTCCTTTCTTTCTTGTTGAATGCGTCCGAGGCGCTTCTTGTAACGCGTGTCCTGCATGCTTGTGACACAGTTGTATAGCTTGTGCTATCCATCTTGCGATTGTGTTTTTGGTTACTGGTCTTCCCAGAAAACTTTTAGCGAAGGATACAAATAACTGCTTTGTTTTCCTGTATTCTTTAGTTCTTTCCACGTAATACATGACTGCTCTTCTTGCGTCAAGTGTGTGTAAAGCCCTTTCTGCTTTGTCCTTTGGATTTTTTATTTTTTATTTTTTTATTTTTGTCCTCATTTATGCGATCTTGTTGTAAAAGCAACAGGGACACCTCTCACTAGACGCCCTCAAGGATGAGGTGGGAGCCTTGCCTTAATACCAACATTGCCATTTTACCTGAGTTAGTACCTCACTGTACCGGCCCCAGTAAAACTCAAAATGACCATAATCGCAGTAGTTTAAATCACTGGACAGCTCTTCCTATCCTACCGTCTATATAAATCCCAGTTTTTGTACGTTTACATTCCCCTCTGGCTTTGTCCATATTCCTTAATTTATTTATCTACAGACCGAACCCAGTCTTCAACCTTAGGGGGAAGAGGGAGGATCCAATTTATACAGATCTCACGTCTTGCAATTAAAATGAATGTAAACAAAAGATATTTCTGCATCTTTGTTAATGTGATATTGGGGTTATCGATATCCACTATGCCAAAAATAACATTAAAGGCTCTTACCTTAATGGTTGTATTTAGGCTTCCATCAATAATCTTACCAATTTCACTCCAAAATGTGTCAAGGTAGTGACATGAATAAAACATATGGATATCATTTGCTTTCCTCTCACCGCACTTTGGACATTTCTTAATCATCTGGATATTCATCTTTGATAACTTTTCAGGAGTCCAATATGATCTGTGCAGGGTAAACAAATGATTTTTCCTGAGAGGTGTAGAAATTATAATGTGCCATAAAAAGTGCAGGATACTTGCCAGGCTTGCTGTAATTCTTGAGCTGGAAAAATCTTCTTCCACTTAAGGTCTGGAGTGTCATTATCGCCTTCCTTCTTCTCCACCAACTGCCAATACCACTTCGATACTTCTTTCTTCCCAGAGTCTTTATGCAGTTCAACCTCCAGGCTCCCAACATAATCTGGCCAGGTCGTTTGCTCTTTAGACCAGCTAACCAACTGGTAAAATTTAAACCTGGATATTCCATTCTTCGTTCTTTCCACTAACTCATCCCAGGATCTTAGATTACCAAATTCCAACAGCTCACCCCACTTGGTAATCCCAACCCTTTTCAGCGAGAGGGCTAATGAGTCTTTCAGACATTCGGGGGTCCCTGGAGAGTTCCATATCGGTGCTTGAGGACTATAGTATGGATACTGCCATAGTTTCCTTATGTCTGACCATAATTTAAATGCTGCTCTTGGTACCTTTAGCCTGATTTTCTTAAAGAACTTTTGATGTCCAAACTTGTAGAGACAATGATCATGTTTTGTCACTGCTTTCCAGTAGGGAGGATATGCCATATATTCTTAAAGTGGAAGGCTTTGTAATATAAAATAAGTTCCGGGCTCGCTATCCCCCCCTGAATCTTCTTCTGGGACAGTTTCTTCCATGCTATCCTAACACTTTTAGATGCCCAAATAAACGAATTTATTTCAGCCTGTATTTTTCTTAGGCTTCGTAAGTTAAACTCCAAAGGAATCGTGTTAAAATAAAAGTAAATTTCGGTAGGATAGCCATTTTTATTACATTAGCTCTCCCATAAAGGTGAGAGATAAACAGTTCCAAGACTTCAATAATTTCCTCATCTCTTTAGTTTTTATATCCAAGTTTACTTGGGCGATAACATCAATGCTGTTTAGAACTTGGATCCCTAGATATTTGATTTTTTTCTTGGACTCAATTTGTGGAGTAGATATGTTCCAATGCATTACCTCCGTTTTATGATTGTTTATTTGATAACCAGAGATTTCCCAAAATCTGTTAATATGCTGATTATACTGTTCCATGATTCATTTAAATTACACGAGTAAACCATCAGGTCATCGGTATATAATGCCACTTTTAGCTCCCAATTGTTAAAGCTAAAAGGGGGAATTTCTTTAGATGTCCTAATTGTATTGGCTAACGGCTCTATATACAAATTAAAGAGATGGGGGTGAAAGTGGGCACCCCTGTCTAGTGCCTCTCTTAATTTGGAAACTATTTGAGATGCTTCCATTAATGAGTATTTTCCCATAGGAGCCGAATAAATATTAGCTATTACCCGTGAGAAATTTAGGCCTAAATTATTGTGTAAAATAACTTTTGTAGGTATGACCAATTAACACGGTCAAATGCCTTGGCCGCGTCGAACGTAAAAATTACCAAGGGTACTTTCTCTTGCGTTGCAATATCAATGGCTCCGATCAGTTGGTGTGTAAGATCATGTAGTTGTCTACCTTTAATAAATCCCTTCTGATCCTCATAAATAAGTTTATCAGACAATGAGCCAAGTCTTTTTGCTAAAACCTGGGAAAAAATGTTGTAATCTGTATTAAGGAGCGATATTGGCCTGTATGATTCACAGCACAGAGGGTCTTTGCCTGGTTTTAGTATCAAGCAAATCGTCGCCTCATTCCAAGATTTAGGAATTGGAAGGCCCTCTAAGAAGATAGCATTGAAGAGGACAGTTAATCTAGGTACGAGACAGTCTTTTAAGGCTACATAAAACTCATTAGGTATGGCGTCCGGCCCAGCTGCCTTACCTCTTTTAAGATTGTTAATTACTTCCTCGACCTCCTTTAAAGTGATGTGTGCATTTAAAATTTTACAAGAGTCTTCATCTAACTTCAAAACACATGATTTATTTAAATATGCATCTATTGTTGGGGATGAAGGTACTAGATCTTCCTTATATAATAGCTGGAAAAAATGCTCAAAGGCCTCTTCAATGCCTGCCTTGTCTTCAATTAATTGTCCTCCGTTTCCCTTGTGAATAGCGGTTATCTTGTTTCTATTTAGCTCTGTCTTGAGCTTCCAAGCTAACAATTTACCGCTATTCTCCCCATATTCATAATTTGCCAAAGAACTAGCTTGCCATCTCCTCCTTTATCTTTTCCTCTAGTTCTAAGGTGAGCTCCTGTTTCAACTTCATTATTTCCTCTTTTAAACTGCTATCGATCTTCTTCAGGAGTCATGGTTTCTAGGTTAGCTTGTCTCTCTAGTAAGTCTGCCTCTATTCGTGAGATTTTAAGCTTCTTCAATTTATTTTTTCCTATCGCTATGCCGGCTAGTGTGCCTCTAAGCACGGCTTTATACGCATCCCAGACTATCATTTTGGACACCTCCCCTTCACCATTTTCCTTAAAGTAATTTTCAGTTGTTACTCCTAGTTTGTCAATAACTTGTTGGTCTAATAGGAGTGTTCGATCCAAAGTCCACCTTTCTCGCCCTGCCTTAACTCAAACTTAATATATAATTGAACCAATGAGTGATCGGACAGATGTGCGGGCAAATGCTGGACTTTCTTAACTTTGTTACTTAGGAGTTTATCCACTAAAAGAAATCTATTCTTGAGGCATGACCGTACTTATAGTTTCTAAAAGTAAATTTGTTTGGTCCCCTTTTAATTTCCAAATATCAATTAAACCCAGGTCTTCTCTGAGTCTATTAAAGTACTCTCGCATCTTAGGTAGATTTAAGACTTTGCTTGGGGGGTGTCTATCTCTTTTAGGGATCTAATAAAATGTTATAATCACCGCCTAATATTATTGGAGTGGACTGTAATAGTAACTGTGAGTATAGTGACTGAAGGGCGCTGGATTGTCTATATTGGGCCCATAGTACCCCGCTACGGGAGAAAGCGATGTCATTAACTTTTATATTTGCTATAGCCCATCTTCCTCTTGAATCTACTGTTTGTCCTATTAACGTAAAAATTTGTGATTTTCTAATAATAATAGACACACCCTTAGTATTACATGTTTGGTTGGTAGAAACCGTCTCCCCAATCCAATTCTCGTATTTTATGGCTTCAAGCCACTCGTTTCTTAGCAGATGTGTCTCTTGTAAAATAATGATATCGCAATTTTGTTGTTTAAGGTACTCAAAAATCTTTTGACGCCTAACCCTCGTTCTTAGCCCATTCACATTCCAAGTTACTATTTTCAGATCACCCATTGAATTGATTTCTTTCTTGTTGCCTATGGCACCCTCCCTGTTTGCTATATAATTTACATATCGGACAAATATTTTTTTTTATTTTTTCCCCAAATGCTCCCCACCCAAAAAAATTATCCACGTGTACAGAAAAAACCCCAGAAAAATACTCATACCCCCTCCCTGGAGAACCCTCCCCATTTCCATTGAGCAACCTAGTTGCCCAGTTTGAGGACCGCAGTCGAACGGCTCTTATTATTTAAAGCGTTTTGGCAAATAAAGCTACTTATCCCTGTTTGTCTTCATATTTTCTAGTAACTGCTCCACTTCTTTTGGGACTCTAATGTTATAAGTTTTGTTACACCACATTATGCGTAAAAGGGCTGGAAATTTCATCTGAACAGTGGCTCCTTCGGCCCTAAGGTCCTGCATATATTTTCCTAGGGCCCATTGCCTGTCAGCGGTGGCCTTGGAAATGTCGGAGCGGATTTTATAGTTATATCCATCTCTTGTCAAGTTGCCAGAGTTTAAAGCCTTATTCAATATACGTTCTTTTATTGAATAAGTTTTAAAATTGACTAGAACTCTGCGTGGATTTTTCCTGTCTCTATTTTGCCTAAATGGGTCTCTATGGGCTCTTTGTATGTCTTCGTCCAACACTTTTTCATCCAAATCAGGTATAAAATCTTTCAAGAGACTTACTACAAAAGATCTTATATTTTGGCCTTCCTGACCTTCAGGAATATTTAGTAAACGTAAATTATTCCTCCTAGCGTTGTTTTCTAAAGTCTCAATTTTATCCCTGAGTTCACTTTCTGTTGAAGATATTTTCTTAATGTCACTCTGACAAATCCTCACATCATCCTTAATTTGTTCCAGAGCCGATTCGACCACCACCACTATTAACCAATGCGTTAACTTTAGCCTCCAGAGTCTCGCAAGTGGCCTGAATTTTCTCCTGATTTTTCTCTGATTTGGCAAACCCATTTTTCATCTCCATTAACAATGAGGCCGCTAAAGGCCCCATATCCTCCCTTAAAGGGGTATCTCTAACTTGCTCGCTACCTTGGTCATCAGCAAACTTACTATGTTGTAAGTGGCTCTCACATTGTAGGGGTTCTGTTTGTGGGGCTTCTTCTGAAGTAGCGTCTATGGTATGTTCATCATCCTGGCCTTGATCTTCTAACCTGAGGGCTTGATATTTATTTTGTGACTCCATGGTCTTCAGTGCTAGTGTAGACATTGCATTAGTAAAAGCTTCACTCTGTATTGGCTTCTCTTGGATTTTGAAAAAGGAGCGCAATGAGGGAGTAACTTTTAAATTAGATCCCCTCTTTAGCTGCTCTTTTTTTGCTATTTTTGCGGCTCTAGTGGAAACCACTGCTGTTGTAACTCCTTTGGATTTTTGGGCCCTTTGTTTCCTGCTGGTATATTTAGTTGAGCCAATATCCTGTAGTGAACTCCAATCTTTAGCTTGCTCCTGGGCTAACTCGGGGATTTTGTCTAGCGACACAGTATCCTCCCTTACTGGACTCAGCAAGTTTGGCTTTTGAGACTCATTTCCTGATGTATCAAACGTAGTATTAGCAACTATGGAGTTATGCTCATCGTTCTTACCCGCTACAGGTGACAGGGACAACTGTGAAACAGACGAGCCCCTCTTCTTGCCTTGACCTTTTTCCTGTTAGGATTCATGCAAACGGAGGATTTCACTTCATCATCTGTATAAGAAAATTGACTGTAGGAGCCCGTTTGATATTTAATGTTCAGTTTATTTAGTCCAGTTGCATTCAGCCTGGGTTTAGCGTGACCACAAGGGGGCTCTACGTTAAATAATGAGATTCCTAATAGCCCCACTGATTCGGAGTGGTAAAATAAGATATAAGGAGCCCCTCTAAAATTTTGCTTAAGTGTAACCCTACGTAAATGCTGAAATGTGTGAGCTGCCACAGACCAAAAACCCCCCAACTCACTTCCCCCTTTACCAGTCCCGGCTCCGTCGTCACAAGGAATGGGGGACAGCGCACCTCCCAATGCCTCCACAGCTCCCGGTCCCATTCAGCTCCTCCGTGCACTCCCCTCACCGCTCCTCGCTGGCCTCGCTCTCTTGCTCTCGCGAGCTCCCGGCAGACCCTTCTTGCTCGTCCCACAGCCTCCAAGCATTGACGGGCGGGGCCGCCGCGCAACTCCACAGCCTCCAGAGCTCGCCTCCACGAGACAGCGCCAAAAACAGACGCCGCGACCCACCACCAAACATGGACCCCCACCAGAGGGGGGGGGGGGTACCCTCACAGCCCCACTACTCCCTGCCGTGTACCGTGCCCAGCCGTAAGCATTTCTTAGTTACTAGCCGCTCGACTGCGGGACTCGCGACCTAGGCGTTCAGCCGGCCGCCATGTTCTCCCCCCCGTCCTTTGGATTTTGAAAGAAACTTGGTATCTGTATACTTTGATTTATGTGGAATTTTGATACCACCTTTGTCATGAATTGTGGATCTGTCCTCATGACAATTCTGTTACCATGCATCTGAAAGTAGGGCTCCTGTAGAGTTAGTGCCTGCAGTTCGCTAACTCTACGTAGTGATGTTATTGCCATTAGAAATGCTGTTTTTATTGTAAGCATTTGCAGCGTTGCTTTGTGCAGTGGTTCGAAAGGTGCCTTCATTAATTGTGCTAGAACAATGTTCAGATTCCAGGTTGGTGCTGGTACCCTTTTTGGTGGTGCAATTCTCTTTGCCCCTTCCATGAATCGTTTGACCACCTGTGAGGTGAAGAAGCTTTTTCCTGTTTCCCCTCTTGAGTATGCGACAATTGCTGCTAAGTGTACCTTTAGTGATGTAAAGCATAAATTACTTTGTAGTAAATGTGTGAGGTATTGGAGCACAGTTCTTTCCCTCGTGATCTTTTTTGACAGTCCTTTTGTAATACACCATTGTGTGTATCTTTTCCATTTTGCTGTATAACATTTCCTTGTTGTCGGTTTTCTAGCTTCTCTTAGAATAGCCATAGTGCTTTCGGGTAGTTTTAGATGTGCGAATTCTAAGTCTTCAGGAGCCATGCTGCTAGGCCTAAGCTCTCTGGTTCTGGGTGAAGTACTCTCCCGTTTTGCATTGTTAGCAAATATTTTCTTCTTGGAATTTTGTGCATTGTCCCTTGTGAAACTTCCATTAGTTCCGAGAACCATGTCTGCCTGGCCCACTGTGGTGCTATGAGAATCAGTCATCTTGCTGATTCTGCACTTGCTGATCACCTTGTTCAGCAATGGTATTGGGGGCAAAAGCATACGCAAATATCCCTGACCAGTCTATCCATAGCGCATTCCCTAGGGACCGGCTGCAGGGTCACCTGGATGCGAAGTTTTGGCATTTTGCATTCTGGGGTGTTGCAAATAGGTCTACCTGTGGGGTCCCCCACTTTTTGAAAATCTTCTGGACTTCTGTTTGGTTCAGTTCCCACTCGTGGGATGCTGCTGTTTGTCTGCTCAGTCTGTCCGCTTCTAGATTGTCCTTCCCTGGTAGGTGTATTGTTAACATATCTATTCCGTTTGGGATCGCCCATCTCCACATCTGCTGTGCTAGATTCGAGAGTGCGACAGAGTGAGTCCCTCCTGGTTTGTTGATGTAGAACATAGTTGTGGTGTTGTCTGTTTGTATCAACACCTTATTCCTGTATAGCTCCTTTTGAAAGGCTTTTAAGGCTAAGAACACTGTTTTTAGTTCCAAGATATTGATGTGTTTCACCGCATCTTGTGGTGTCCACAATCCCCTTATCTTTAGATTGCCCATGTGTGCTCCCCATCCTATTAGGGAGGTATCTCTTGTTATGGTCACTGTTGGTGTTGGAGGTGTGAAATGTCTCCCCTGTGCTATATTTGCCTTCTTCCACCATGCCATCTCCTGATGAACTTTGTTTGACAACCACTAGATCCTATATAACCACGATTGCCCCAGGAGAGGCCTGGGGGAGGGAACCAGAGGCACGGGGTACTAGGAGCAGGCAGCCTCCAACATATAATGTTTAGCACAAATAGAGCCGCTCCCAGTTAAGAGACCGAGGTGCTAACGTGTTAGTTTGTGAGTGCAGGCATCTCACTAAAAGTGAAAGACTGGTCTCACACACCACCTGGTGTCATGCTTCATCATTGACCAGTCCTCGCCCTCTAAAAACTTGGTTTGATGGAGGGCGGGCATACACCTGACGACAGGGATGCACTTCTAAACTAAGTGGGGGGCCCATATAAGAAAAAAGTGAGATTAAAAAGCCATTATAGAGGTCACATCAATTTTAATGTAACTGGCATCTATATGGTAATTAAAATAAGTGATCGGTGTGCTGGGGATTCTATTGTCCCCCCACCGTGGTGAATGTGGTCGACATGTTTCTGCCAGTTGGCCCAGTAGGGTCCATGGCATTCATCAGGACCTAAAAGGAGACAGAGCGGGCTCCACTCTTACCAGACTTTGGTGAGAGGGTTCCACTACGTGGGGCGACCTGTGTCACAATCCACTGTTATGTGGCTTGTGTGTTTCAAGCCTGAAAGACAAACACAGGTTTTTTTAAGCAAAATAAAAATAACAAAAAAGCACCAAGGTAATTATTTACATCAAACTTCATTCAGCCATATGCACGGACATTATAGTGAGTGGCTATATGTGGAAAAATCGTGGCAATCATCTGTGCACTCGTTTACTTGTGGTAGCATTATCCCACAAATCTTACCCTAGAAAGGGGACCAAATTGCTCCATAGGAGGGTGAGGGAGGAAGACCCATGTAGTCAAACTCTGGATGTTTTGGAAAGACAAACAAAAGCAGAGGAAAACATTTTTGAAGGCACCAGTACAAACATGAGACTCTATGAACTCTAAGGTATGGGAGCCTGAAAGTACCCCCTTCAGATTCTAACAGTATGCCCCACACGCATTCATACTATCGCTCTCTTACTGCCTCAAGGTGCGTCTCCCGTGTCTGCACCTAGATGTGTACTCATCACCTCCTGGTCTGTAATTGCGAGGCGCGGGTACGTGCTATTTATAGTACTAGCGCAAGGCAGTGGATGTTAATTAGCATAGTAATTGAGTGGAATTGGCTTCCATGTATGGAGATCCGGTGTCTCCAAATGCGCCGCTTGAAATGCCCTCGCGTCGCCGGACCTGCCTGGAGTGCGGTCATATGATCTAAAAAAGCATATTCTGGACATCCGGTGTCCGTAGCGGGGCCGTAGAGTGAGGGCCGCCTGTCCGTTTTGGTGTTTCTATGTGCCCAAAAGGGATTGCTGATTGCCGATGAGGGCGTGGTCCCGCCCTCCCCAGTACGTGGGAATTGTATTGTCTGCGGGCAGCGCATGCGCATAAGTATGGCGACGCGTGAAAAGAAATGTCATTCCTTTGTGCTGCACCGAGGTTATTTCAAGTGGTTTAAACCATGCCCATAAGTTATGATCACCTGCCCGGTTTTGGCGTTTCTCAAGATGTATATATCGTCAAATGGAGAAACGGAAGGTTTTTTGTGCAATCACCGCGTTTATAACAGATCAGTCACAAAACACGCCCAGAAGTTATGATCACCTGCCCGGTTATGGCGTTTCTCAAGATGTATATATCGCCAAATGGGACAACTGAAAACGGAAGGTTTTTTGTGCAATCACCTTGTCTATAACAGATCAGTCATAAACGAAGTGGTTATGTTGGAGCACCACACTTGCCATGCATGATAAACCTTGCTATTGGGTAAATACTGATTTCCTCAAAACATAATAATGAATTAATATGACACTATGCTTAATCATGAGGGCAATCAGTTACTATACATGGGATAAACTACAGAAGTTAAATACCCAGCATCTAAGTCATGGCAATGGGTTCTGGATATTGTGTACTAGGATCTATTCATAAAGTTCTCGGGACACAGATTTCTTGAGACGGTGCGCCGGTAGAGAAAGGACTACTGTCCAAGTTGGAGCCATGGGATCTCGTCATTGAGTCCCTTCTCCCAAGTCCGAAGACGGTACACCCACCGTTGTTCTCGGACATGTAGCGGTTTGGTCAGGTCTAGCTTATGTTTTTTCATTACTTCCAAGACCACCCACTTTAGATCGGTGTCTTTATGATTGTGATCTAGGAAGTGCCTTGTTAATTTAGTGTTTGTTTTCTTCTCTGCAACTGAGGTAACACTTCTTGTAGTGTAGTCATTTTAAATCTTTGCGTTTTGACAAACTTGTTTAGAAATCTTAGGTCTAATATTGGCCATAATGATCCGTCCCCCTTTTGAATTAGGAAGTATGTTGAATATACTCCGCTGTTCTTTTCCCTGTGCGGTACGCGCTCTATTGCATGTTTTCTCTGAAGTTCTATCACCTCTTTGACCAGGTGAGATGGTTCTTCTTTTGAAGGCGTCCTTTGCCTTGGCAGTTTGTGCGGAGGCTGTCTTGTTAGCTCTATACAGTATCCATACTGTATTATGTTCAGAATCCACTTGTCTGTGGTTATTTCTTTCCATTTTTGTTGAAAGAATGTTAGTCTGCCTCCCACTGGAGTGGTATGTTGGGGGAACTGTAAGTTTGTCTTTTTTGTTGGTTTGTACTGCCACTGTTGGTTTTTGTGAGAGTACCTCTCTGTGTGCGCAGTCACTTGCTAGATGTTTGTTGTCCACCCCTTTGTGGCTGACCTCTGCCACGGGGACGCCCTCGAAAGGACCCCCTTCCTTGAAATTGCCAGCCTTGTTGCTGCCCGTGTTGTGTGCTCCGGTTCCCGGCCTGGTATATTTGCTGGTAACCTTGGTGTGAGGTAGTAGGTTGTTGTGTACCTCTCCCCGCTGGCCTTCTTAACGGTGTGCCTCTACGCATACCTCTGAACTGCAGGGCTCCCATGGACCTTGCTGTTTCCTTGTCCTTTTTTAGTTGATTTAGTTTGTCATCAACCCCCGTTCCAAACAGTTGTTCGCCATTGAATGGAGAGTTAATTATGTTGCTCTGCACTTCTGGCTTGAAGCCTGATATTCGAAGCCATGCGTTTCTTCTTTCCGTTATGCCAATCATCATTTGCCTGCTTGATGTTTCGGCCGCATCAAGGGCTGACTTCAAACATGTGTTAGCAATGTTTTTGCCCTCTTCCACCAGGTGGCTTGCCCTTTTCTGGAACTGTTCTGGGAGGTTTTGTAACAGTTCCCCTACGCATGCCTGTTGAGCAGGGCATTGGAGTTTGCAATGCGCCACTGATTTGCTGCAGCTCTCTCCATTTTCCTTACTACGAGGTCCATCCTTTTGCTTTCTTTGTCTGGAGGTGGCCCCACTGTGGTGGGCACATTGGCCCTTTTCCTTGCTGTTGAGGCAATGAGAGTCAGCTGGTACTGATCCCCTAATGTATAAAGGGTCTTTTGAGGAGTGTTTATATTTTTTCTCAGCTCTTGGTGTTATGGCCTTGCAAACAGCAAGCTCCTTGAATGACTCTTTCCCCTGGTCTAAGACACTAGGCAGCATTGGTAGGAATTGGTTCCTAGATTGTGTAGGCATCAGTGTTTCCAATAAAAAGCAGGCTTGAGGTTTCTCTTCCTCTAGCTGAACCCCATAAGTTTCCGCAGCCTTCTTTATTACCGGATTGTACATGCCAATGTCATCAGGGGGTGATGGCCTCGAAGGATACGACTCTACAGACTCTTTGGGCGACTCTGCGTCGAGGTCTTGCCATTGGAGCTCTTGAGTCTCAGAGTTGGACGATTCTGCATATGCTTGTTCGTCCTGTTCGGCATCTTCCCCGAAGAAGTAGGAACCTACCTCTTCTTCCTCGATTATTTCGGGGGTTCTAGGTGGTATGGGATCTTCGGCAACCCTTTGTGTTTCGGTTTCCGTTGGTCTCGGCGGTATCTTGTATAGCTTCAAGCTTTCGTCGAAGTCTTTTTTGCGCTGGAGGATATTCGCCATTTCGGCTTCGAGCCTTCTCCTCTTCTTCTCAATCTGGGCCTCGTGTGTTTCGGCGCCGAGAACGTCTGCTTTTCGTTTCTCGACTGGCAACGCCGAGGCGGTCGTCGAGGTTTGCTTCGGTCTCTCTTTTTTCGACGCCGAGGCATCCTTTTCCAGACTGTCCTTCGACATCTTTGTTTTTTCGAGAGCCTTTGCCGCTCCGGAGTCCTTATCGAAGGATCCTACGGTCTGCTTTTGCTTGGATGCAGCTACGGTCGCCGAATGCTTCGACGCCGAGGATCCTTTTTGTGGTCTAGAAGAACAAGTTACTTACCTTCGGTAACGCTTTTTCTGGTGGATACAGTATCTGCCTGTGGATTCCTCACCTTTTGAATACCCCTTGCGCCAGCAATTCCACGGAAATTCTTTCCCAGCTCTCCCACGACGACGAGGACGTCACAGTCAGCACGGCTCCGCTCGCGACTCCGTAATACGTCATCGGAGCCATAAGAAGACCTAGTCGGCGTGCTGACGTCAGTTCCACCCATTTTTTCCGGGCCACCGAGGCAAACGGGAGGACCGACACATTTTCAAATGCAAACATAGCATTCCAAGTATAAAAACATATATAAATTCACAATTGCATAATCAATAAAGACATTGTGAAATAGCGACTGAGAAGGCATTTCTCATTATCAAAACTTTCAACATGATCAAGACATATTAATTTAAACATATTTTGGTAGAAACAGGTGGACAACGGGGAGGCGGGTGGGTCAGTGAGGAATCCACAGGCAGATACTGTATCCACCAGAAAAATCGTTACCGAAGGTAAGTAACTTGTTCTTCTGATGGATACTTCTGCCTGTGGATTCCTCACCTTTTGAATAGATTTCCCAAGCCGTGCCTTTCCCGGAGGAGGGTGTCCACCTGACTAAACTAAAAAATCTTGCAAAACGGAACGAGCAAAATGGCCATCCCTCCTAACCTCAGAGTCTAGGCAATAATGTTTTGCAAAGGTATGGAGGGAGGCCCAAGTTGCCGCCTTACAAATTTCATGCACTGGTACACCTCTAGCCAAAGCAGATGTAGTAGACTTTGCTCTAGTAGAATGAGCGCTGATACCTTCAGGAGCTTCCTTGTTGGCCAGGGCGTAGCAGATCTTTATACAGAGGATAATCCATCTTGACAGAGTCCGCTTGAGAACAGCTTTACCCTTCATCCGACCAACATAACCCACGAAAAGTTGGTCATCAATTCTCAATTCTCTGGTCCTGTCCAGATAAAAGCTGACCGCTCTCTTTGGGTCCAAGCGGTGAATTCTCTCCTCCTCCTTGGAAGGGTGAGGGGGAGGATAAAAGGTAGGAAGGGTAATGGACTGCCCCAAATGAAAAGGGGTAACCACCTTGGGAAGGAAAGCAGCCCTGGTCCTTAGAACCAACTTATCTGCATGAATGGTCAGGAAAGGAGGCTTAGTGCTAAGAGCCTGCAACTCGCTTACCCTCCTAGCAGAGGTAATAGCAATCAAGAAAACCGTTTTAAAAGTAAGAAGCCTCAAAGGGCAACTATGCAGAGGCTCAAATGGAGAACCCATGAGAAAAGTAAGTACAAGATTCAAATCCCACTGAGGCATAATAAAAGGAGTGGGAGGAAACATGTTCGTAAGACCTCTAATGAATCTCATCACCACCGGAGATTTAAATAAGGACGGCTGATCCGGCAAACAGATAAAAGCCGACAAAGCCGATAAGTAACCTTTACAGTAGCTACAGCAAAACCCTGCTGCGCTAAGGAAAGTGAAAAACTTAAAACATGAGATAAACGAGCCTTCAAGGGTCAATAGATCTCTCTCCACACCATTTAACAAATTTAGACCAACGGGAAGAGTAAATGGACTTGGTGGAGTGTCGCCTGGACGATAAAATAACATCCACCACATCAGGTGGGAGAGAGAAAGAACTCAGGTTGCCCCGTTCAATCTCCAGGCATGAAGGTGCAAGCTCTGGAGGTGGGGGTGAAGAACCTGCCCCTGCGAGAGGAGGTCTGCCCTGAGAGGGAGACGGAGCGGAGGGTGCGAAGAGAGGTGAAGAAGATCCTTGTACCACACCCTTCTCGGCCAATCCGGAGCGATCAAGATGACTTGGGCCCGGTCTTGGCAAATCTTCCTCAGAACCCGAGGAATCAAGGGTATGGGAGGAAACGCATAAAGGAGTTGAGAGCTCCAACTCAACTGAAAAGCGTCCCCAACGCTCCCTGCATCGGAAACTGGAGACTGCAGAACAACGGGCAGTGCGCGTTCTCGTGAGTGGCAAATAGGGCCAACCGAGGAGACCCCACATCTGGAAGACGTGATGGACCACCTCTGGATGAAGCCGCCACTCGTGATCGGCTGAGTAATGCCGACTGAGACTGTCCGCACGAACATTCAGCACCCCGGCTAGATGATTTGGAAACACAAATCTGCTGGCCCTGAGCCCAGGACCAGAGTCGCAGAGCCTCTCGACAGAGACGAAACGACCCTACACCTCCCTGTTTGTTGATATACCACATCGCGGTCGTGTTGTCCGTCAGGACCTGAACTGACCGACCACGAAGGGAAGGAAGGAAAGCCTTTAGTGCCAAACGTATTGCCCACAATTCCAGAAGGTTGATGTGAAGCAACCTTTCCTCTGGAGACCAAAGACCTTGTATCTCCAGATCCCCCAGATGAGCCCCCACCCTAGAGTGGAGGCATCCGTGATCACTGTGGCCGTCGGTGGAGGAAGTTGAAAGGGCTTCCATGAGACAGGTTGCCCTGCACACCCCACCAAGTCAGTTCCGCCGCAGCGTCTCTGGAGATTCTGACCTTCTCCCCGAGATCTCCGTCGTGCTGATACCACTGCCTGCGGAGGCACCACTGGAGTGCCCTCATGAGCCAGCGTGCGTGACTGACCAACAGTATGCAGGAAGCGAAGAGACCGAGCAGGCGTAGGACCTTCAGGACCGGAACAACCGCCCCGTTGCGAAACAAAGGAATCATTTCCTGAATGTCGAGAATCCTCTGCGGAGGTGGGAATGCTCGACAAACAGTAGTGTCCAGTATTGCCCCTATGAACAGGCTGCGCTGAGAAGGCACCAGGTGAGATTTGGGCACATTGATCGAAAAACCCAAGTTGAACAACAGCTGCGTTGTCATCTGCAAGTGACGCAACACCATCTCCGGAGACTTGGCTTTCAACAGCCAATCGTCCAGGTAGGGGTAGACAGGAACCCCTGATCTTCTGAGATGAGCTGCTACCACTGCCATCACCTTTGTAAAAGACTTCGCGGTGCGGAAGTCAGACCGAACGGTAGAACCGCAAACTGGTAATGTTGCGACCCTACCAGTGAAACGTAGATACTTCCGATGCGACTTCAGGATGGGAAGATGAAAGTACGCATCCTGGAGATCGATGGACACCATCCAGTCTTCCTGTTGCAGCGCAAGAAGAACCTGAGCCAGAGTCAACATTTTGAATTTCTCCTGCCTGAGGTAAAAATTCAAAATCCTGAGATCCAGGATCGGCCTCAAACGTCCGTCCTTTTTTGGGATCAGGAAATACCGGGAGTAGCACCCCTGACCCCTTTCCTGCTCCGGAACCACCTCTATCGCACCTTTCTGTAACAAAACAAGAACCTCCTGTTGCAAAAGCAACAAGTGGTCTTCCGAACAACCACCTTGGCAAGGAGGGTAAGGAGGTGGATACTCTAGAAAAGGAAGGGTGCACCCATTCTCTACAAGATTCAAAACCCAACGATCCGTTGTAATCAGTTTCCAATCCTGTAGAAAATGGGACACCCGACCCCCAACAGAACCAACATGCTCTAAGATGGGGGATCTAGAGCTGCTTCCCAACGGTGAGAGGAGGAGGAGGAGGAAGAAGAGGACTGCTGCCGTGAGGCTCCCCTAGAACGGCCTCTGTTCCTACCCCTGTAGGACTTGTATAAAGGGTTCTGCTGTTGCTGCTGCTGACCCTGTTGATACTGTTGACGGCCACGAAAGGAAGAACCCCTTCCAAACCCACGAAGGCGTTTGTAACCAAAACCCCTGGACTGTGTTTGAAGGCCCAGAGATCTAGCAGTGGCCCTACTGTCTTTAAACCGCTGTAAAGCAGAGTCAGCCTTGGATCCAAACAGCCTTGTGCCACCAAAAGGTAAGTCCAACAGAGTAGCCTGGACATCCGGGGAAAAACCAGAAGACCTCAACCAGGCCTGTCTTCTTGTTGCCACAGAAGAGCCCATCACTCGTGCAACAGAATCAGCCGTGTCCATCCCAGACTGGATCACCTGGCGAGCAGCTGCTTGCGAGTCAGAGAGCACCTCCATAAAACTTGCCCTATCATCCTCTGGGAGCTTAGGAGCCAGTTGCTTCACAGAATCCATCAAAGCATGGACGTATCTTCCCAGAAGACACGTAGCATTAGTCGACTTCATCGCCATGCTTACAGACGAAAATATCTTTTTGGCTGCTTGCTCCATCTTTTTCGAGTCTCTATCACCCGGAGTAGTAGGGAAAGCACTCGAAGATTGCTTCGAACAAGAAGCCTGTACTACCAAGCTCTCGGGAGTCGGATGAGTAGACAGAAAGGCAGGATCCCCAGGGGCCGGCCTATATCTCCGTGCAATTGTTCTAGAGACAGCAGGAGCGGACAAAGGCTTCTGCCACACCTCCAAAATTGGCTCAGTCAAGGCGTCAATGAAGGGTAATAGTGGCTCTGAGACCACCGAAGAGGTATTGAGGGCTTCAGTCAAAATGTTGGCCTTCAATTCAGATGATGGCAACTGAAGGCCCAGCAAATCAGCCACCTTGCTCACGACCACATGATAAGGCAAATTTTCTAGAGGAAGACCAGCCCTTGGTGAAGAAAGATCGTATTCAGGAGGTGTATCTAACCCACTGGCCTCCTGCAGACCCTCAAAGTCTTCAAGAGAGTCTAAAATCTCTCCTTGCTCTTGCGCATACTCCTCCTCTTCTAGCAGCCTCTGTGCATCCCTCCTGGAGCGCTGCTTTGTCTTCAGTGCCGGCGTCAGTGGAGCCTGAAACGGGGTCGACGGCGCCGTACGCGGCGCCGGTGACGATGGCAACGGCACAGAAGGCCCCTCCGGAACATCCTTCGGCGTCGCACGAATCCGAGACGACGCCGACCCCACATCCGACGGAGCTCGAGGTGCCGGAGTCGACGACCTCGACGTCGGGAAATGCCATGCCGGAGCCGATGGCATAAAGGGTACAAAGGGCGCCTGGGCATACTGGTGTGGAACACCCAAATTGTAGGCCAAAGGACCTGTAGGCACACCCAGCGGAAAACTGGCCCTTGAAAACATACCATACATCGCGTTTAAGAACTGCGATGGGTCCGCACCAGGCAAGGGAAAAGTAGGATAAGGTTCCGTACCTTCTCGCCCGGGGACCTCCTGAGGTCGAATTGGATCCTGCGGAGCCGGTGCCCGCTCAGGCGAACCCACAGGAATCGGAGACAACTCCCAAGGCGCCGGTGATCCTCTCGACGCCGAAGAGCCCTTCGACATCGGAGCCGGGGAATGAACCGACTCCGCTCTCGGCGAAGGAGACGGGGAGACAAAGTCCTTCCTCCGAAGTCGCTCAGGAGGTGAAGTCGGCCTCGAAGCCCTAGACTTCGACGAATGACGCTGGGATTTCTTCGACTTCTTATGCTTCTTAGATCTTGAAGTGTGAGACGAAGAAGACTTCACCCGCTTCCGACCTCTCTTCTCCTTCTTAGCTTTGGCCATGAAAAGTTTAGCCTCACGCTCTTTAAGGGCCTTCGGGTTCATTTTCATGCAGGAACGGCATTCTTCGACGTCATGGTCCGACGAAAGACACCAGAGACAGTCGTCATGCAGATCCGTAATTGACATCTGGCCTCCGCACTCCCTGCATGGCTTAAAACCGGACTTCCTAGAAGTAGCCATTTCCAACGATATGAAGACACAATGTAGAAAATGGAGAGTCCCTGGAAAAACCGTTACGCGTTGACGGCGCGGAAAAAAGGGAACCGACGTCAGCACGCCGACGAGGTCTTCTTATGGCTCCGATGACGTATTACGGAGTCGCGAGCGGAGCCGTGCTATTGTGACGTCCTCGTTGTCGTGGGAGAGCTGGGAAAGAATTTCCGCGGAATTGCTGGCGCAAGGGGTATTCAAAAGGTGAGGAATCCACAGGCAGAAGTATCCATCAGAATCTGATTTGAGACTCTTCTGGTTTTTTCGAGGTCTACGACTCTTACCTCCTTCGAAGTCTTCTTCTCGACTTCCACGACCAACACCTCGGTGTCCTCGTCGCCTTCTGGTCCTTCGGCGACGTTGTCTTCCTCCTCGCTGGAGAGGCCCAGGTCTCGCAGTGATGGCGGTGGTCCTTGGCCTTGCATATTGTAGTTTGCGTGTCGCTGTCTTTCCCTTACTCTCAACGTCTTTGGGGTGAAGACGGAGCAGGCGTTACAGTCTTCGCTTCGATGATCCAGCAGCAGGCACAGGTTACAGACTGGGTGTTGATCCTTCTGTGCGCATTTGTAGTGGCAGTTCTTGCAAAACTTGAATGGCGTCTTGTCCATTACCGCGCCCAGGGAGCCCCCTGCTTGCGCATTCTCCGGTCAACAAAGTTCTATATTTTCCTCTTCTCATCGAACTGCGGTTGTTGTTGAGTTAGCGGTGGAGATGTAGACCCCGGTGTTCTGTTCTCTGACGATTTTTCTCCGTTTTTTCCACGATTCTTCCTCTCCAACTCGGGAGCTTCTCCGTATCGATCCAGACCCAACGGCAGAAAAAAGAATCTGAAGATGGCTACCAAAGGTGGTGCTTCCGGAGGAAGTCCGTCGACGTCACAGAGAGAAACCAAATGGTACTACGTCGTCGACGCCCACCAACAAGAGAAAAAAAGAAGAAATACTACAATTCCGGACCCAACCACTAGATGGCGGAATAATGCACAGCATAGTGAATCCAGTAAAGATTCACGCTGCAAAACTACTGTTACATAAACTGTGCCATGCTGTAAATGTCACTATTGCAAGTCCCATCTTCAATAGAAATGTTAAAAAAAAAAAAAAAAAAAAAACTGCATTAACACAAAAACCAATTGGAATCACTTTGGCCACAGGTCAGTCCCTTGTAAAAGGTACCGTAGGTACCAAGGGCACTGTGGCCAGGGAAGGCCTCTAAGGGCTGCAGCACTTATTGTGCCACCCTTAGAGGCCCTGCACACCCCCCCCCCCCATCCATTGCAGGCTGCGTGTTTTGGTGCAGAACAAAGTGAAGAGTCGACATGGCACACATCCCTGTGTGCCATGCCTCCAACCCAGTGCCCTGGCATAGGTCAGCCACCACTCTAGGTGGGTGCACTATACCAGTGGTGAGGGTACAGGTGTATGAGCCCTGTACCGCTATAGTAGCCAAGCCAATTCTTAGACATTGTAAGTACAGTAATGCCATTAAGAGTATATGGTACTGGGAGTTTGTCATTACGAACTCATCAGCACCATAATGGCTTTACTGAAAACTGGGAAGTTTGGTATCGAATTTCTCAGACATTAAACCCACACTGTTGGCAGTGTGGGATTTAATGAAAAATGCACTCAGAGGGCATCTTAGAGTTGCCCCCTGAAAAAGACCTAACTCTAGTGTCCTGGCTGAGTGGCTGTTTGCCAGTTGCCACCACCAGACATGTTTCTGGACCCCTGGGTCGAGAGCCTGCTGCTCTCGGGGGTGGAAACAATGCACATCCTGGGACGAGGTGCCAAGCCTCCTCCCCAAGGATGGGCAGGGTCCACGAAGGGGAAGCTTCAAAGGCTTGCCGCCTCTGTGAGCTACCCCAGCCCTTTTGCTGCTTCCAGCAACTAGCTCCCACCGGTTCTGACCCCCACTTTGGGCAGGAGAATCGGCGGGAAAACCAACTGAGGAAGGGAGGTGTGCCCACATTTGCCAACCCCACCCCTCAGGTGGGGGAGGCGAGGTAAAGCACAACTCTGTCCCCGCCATTTTGCAGACGGGGGGGGGGACCCAGCCAACCAGATTGAGGCATATGCCCCCCTCCCACTGGAGGGTGGCATAATAGAGGGTGTACCCACCCCAAGGAAGGGACCCATTGGTCCCAACCTTTACTTACCTGTAACACCCCTAAATGTAGTATTTAGGGGCACCCATGAACCTTGCCTCCTCGGACAAGAACAGACCAGAAGAAAAGAAGAAGGACCGAAGAAGCCGCGTTTAAACTAAGAAGAGGAGGACGCCCATTGACTTGGACCCAGCCCTACCGGCCTGTCCCCACCTCGAACCTGCAAAAGTGCAATCCCAGTGTGTCCTGCAGCCAGCAGTCTCAAGAACCCAAAGGACCTGCCCTGCCTTCCAAATCCAAGACTTTGTCTCCTGTGAGCACCGGATTTGCTCACAGACAGACTCTGGCCCTAGCCAAAACCCAGAGTCTGCACCACTCTGCACCCGATGCGTACGGCCCGAGTTAGAGTGGCCCAACACCACGAGGAGGTCTCCCCGAGACCCTGAACTGAGATCTGGTGATCTCACACCTGCCTAGACTCCCCAAACGACGCCTGCAGTCTCTTTCTGGAGGACCCCCACGACCGCAACCGGAGCTGGTAAGAAAACCAGACGCCTAAAGACACCCCTGCACCCGACGTCTCACGGCCTTGGGTGGCCCAACCGACGATGTCCCTGCATCCCCAGGCATCCTAACTTACCTCTCCAACCGGTGGTCACCTCCAGAAGATCTTCATCCCCGAGCCTGCAGTCTTTATTGCAACCGGAGAATCCCCATTGAAAACAATAGGGTAACCGACGCCAAAACAGTACGCTGCACCCTAAACCCAGCCGCCCCTGTGCCGCTGCAAGTGATCTTTGGGTGCTAAATCGAATACCCCTTTGCCCTAAGCCTAACATCAGGAGCTTTGCTCCCACAACCTTGTGGCCTACTTGTGAGCACTGATCCACAAAAAAGTACTCCCCTGTTATCCTAACCGTGTAAATCGGTTGTTAACTACAGACAGATACTGAATAACCAATGGTGGAATATCCCTAAATGAAGCTTTTAATTTTACACCACTCTAAAGTGGCAAAGGAGGCAACTCCTTTTGTTTTATATTCCCTCACACACCCTAGTGGTGTCCTGCTTCATCATCGGGACATCCCGACGCCTATAAGTCGGGGTGGGCTCAACCATATTGCAGGGAGCTCTTGAAGAAAGGTTTGGCCAGGGGGATAAAGATTAAAAATCCACTGGCAGATCCCGGTTTCCCTTTATTCTTGGATCTGTCAGGGATATTAAAATAGAGAAGAAATAGGGTCGTTGGGATATTGTGGTCCTAGGACCCTAAAGCCAACATGTTTCAGTCCAATCGTTGCCCAGAAATTGGTGCAGGACTTTCTTCAGGGCGATAACGTTGTCCCCCCTGGAAGGATAGTAATATGGGAATTTCCCTATACTAATTATAACAAGCATTTGCAATGCAATAGGTCTCGCATTATTAAAGTTTGAGCTATTGGTGTTGCATTATTTAGCAAGACATGTGTGGAGGCAGGGGCCCAAGGGGGAATCGGCATTGCTGACCTGCGCTGCCTTGCTGGTGGCCCTGTAATCACCAAGGAGCTGGATTGCATGTCTAGCTACTGCACCACGTGCTCACGGGCAACTGCATTTGCCTACTCGGGGGAGGTCCACTAAGGTCCTCCCTTTGAATTCTGCAGCGTGTGTGCCCCTTCGCCCTCGTTGGGCCATACCTTGTGGGGGCACTGTGGTTCTCCTGGGTAAGACCTCAACGGAGGCCCCTTTGCATTGATCTATGGACTCATAAAATTACTGTATCACTTGTAGTAGGCGAGCAGGTGCTCCTGCGGCCTACGTTGTATTCTAGCGATCAATCTTCCCTACCAAGCTCATACAAATTACCACAACCCTGCTACTAGGGGTACAGGAGTTTGTGTGCTATGTGGACCTATGGTTACTGACGTGTTTATGGTGATATTTGGTGATTCCTGTGTTTCCTTCAAAATCTGATGTGCATTCCATGACCTAAGTATTCACTACGGTTACTGATGTACTTATGGGATCTTTGGTGATTCACGTGTTAGCCTGGTCTAATCAACCTGCTGCATATCATGCCCTGATGCAATCATGTATGTCGTTTTGATTCTTACATTGTCAAGATTACGAGTACTATTTCAGGATTGGCATAGAATGCAGAGAATTTACGATTTATGTTCTTTTGGTCTATGTTGTATGTACAAAATACAATATATGTTTTCATATAATCCTGGTTGGTGTATTCATTGTGTTTCTGTATGTGTGTGTCGCAAAGCTTTACAGATTCTCTCTGATGATATGCCTGACTGCTATGCGTCAAGCTACCAGAGGGTGAGCACAGGTTATCTTTGGTATGTAACTTACTTGCCCTGACTCAAGTGGTGGGTTCTGACTGGCGTAGCTAGAACTACTGCTACCCGGAGCGGCCCCTAAGTTTGCCGGTGCAGGTAAGAGTGAGGGGTACGAGCAGATGAATGACTTGTTCTGGGAGAGGGGGATTAGCAGCCGACAGACGACTTGTTCTCGGGGGGGGGTGGTCGTAGTCGACAGACATGACTCACTCACCTCCGCCGCCCCCAAAAAGAGTGCCAACTCCCCTAGCTACCCCACTGTGGGTTCTGTCTGGCTTTGGTGCATACCCTAGCCAATAGTTATTAAACCACAAAGATCCACCCTCAGATAGTTTCAAATGCCATGTCCTCCCAGATTGAGTATGTTTCCTACAATGGTGGGAAAAACAGTGTTTTTAAATACCCCTCACACACCAAAAGGGCCCTTGGTGTCATGCTTCATCATGGGGGTCTTCCCGCCCCTCTACGGGACGGGGCGTGCTACAACCTACGGTTACGCGGGAGCACTGTTGTCGTGAAAAGACTGCGTCGTGTAGGAATGTGAGTGGAAGGGTCGGGGGTGAATAGAAAAGTGAGGTTAAAAAATACCTGGCTCGGCGGTTTAGAAAATAAATTTTTAATATACCTTTGAGCTGGTATTGTTAAAAGAGTGGGGACGGAGGTGTATTTGCCTCAATGAGCTATGCCTCCAAAGTCAACATGTTTCGAAGCCCCCCTGGCTTCTTCTTCAGGACTTAACGGATCCCTTCTACACTCACTTAATATGTGGTGTGTTTTAACCTAATCCTCTCTAAAAAAGTGTGGGTGAGAGTAAATGAACAGTGCATGCAAATATTTAATGCACATATACGATACCTAAATAGGTATCTGTCATCGTTATCTGGAAGAAAAACGGCATTATACATATATATTAAAAATTAAAAAGCGGAAAAAACCATCCATCGTGATAAGATAGTGACCTAAAAGGGAATGAAATGATTAATAGCGGGACACATCACCATCAAACTGCACTGTGAATTAACGATAAGGAGTAAATGTTCACTCATTTCATTCCCTTTTAGGTCACCTATTTAGGTATCGTATATGTGCATTAAATATTTGCATGCAAAGCAGTACCTCTTTACTCCCCCTTTTGTTCTTTTTGCATACCCTAGCCAACCAGAAAGCTTTTTCTAACAATGGCTTTTACCAGCATTTAAAGCATTAAGCTATTACATATCGATAATGCATATAACAATGCTTATGGGTCTGTTTAGACCAATAATGTTGCCATTTCTTTTGCACTTTACCTTTACCAAAGAACATTCTTTCGCAGTGCTGATGGTGCACAGTACTTCAAACTTATCCCAGTCCTCACAGTTTTCAAAAGGTAACATTTGTCCATTTCAATCATCCGTTGCACATTTTACAGGCCTATAAATAAACATGTTAAGATACACGTTTCTATTACCTGATGACAGTAAAATAACAATATTTCATCAGACTGAGACTTCTGACAAGTACAAGCTCATGACCATAAATTCCTATCACTTTCACTTTTTCACTATAAATTTTGGTTAGTAACTTTCGCACAAATCGATGGAATGCTTTGCAACTTCACAAAGTTTAAAGATTTTCCTCTCCATCTTTTGATTGAAGAGCTGCAGTTAACAAAACAGAATATCATTAAATTATGTAACAATTCACATATAAAATAAATAAAGGCATAGGGGCACATGCATCAAGGTAGGCTTATGCATTCCTTAATTGCGATTATGAAGGAATCGCAATTAAGGAATCGCAAAGCCTATGCATGTAGGAATCGCTATAAAAATAGCGATTCCTAAACATTCCTTAATTGCGACTGCAAATTGCGACTACTGCAATTAAGGAATGCCGTCCCATTCATTCCTATGGGCCTACAGGCCCATAGGAATGAATTGGAGATTGCATGTGCATTTGCGAGTACCAGTAGGTACTCAGAATTGCTCATGCAATTTCAAGGGTGCAAGGGTGTCAAAATGACACCCTGTTGCACCCTGAAATTGCGATGTGCACCCATGTTGTGCACACACATGCCCCAAGGGCATGTGTGTGTGTAACCTAAAACTTTAAAAAATGCATTTTAGTGCATTTTTCAAAGTTTTGCAAATTACAGACAAGTTTGATTTGTCTGTAATTTGCGGTCCCAAATAGCGTAAATCGCTATTTGAAAGTGCTTCTAGCATTGCATTTAAGGAATCGCAAATTGCGATTCCTTAAATGCAATCGCAATTTAGGAATTCGCAAATAATTGCGAATTCTTAAATTGCGCATAGGAAACTACTTTCATGCATCTCCAAAGAGCCAATTTGCGATCGCAAGCGGCCGATTTTTGCGAATCGCACCGTTTGCGATCGCAAAACCTTTGATGCATGTGCCCCTAAGTCCTTTACATTGAAATCAGATACTGTCGGCCTTCACCCTAAATACCGACCAGAATAGAATGCCCTCAGAATTAATAAAAATAGATCATCCCCGTACAAAAATCTCCCTATATAGATTATAAAGTTAACACAACTTTCTTTATTAAACGCGCCCCAGACATATTTAAATGCGCAAGTATGCTGCAGCAGACAAATCCGTTCAGCGATGTAGCAAGGGTGTCGTGAGCTCGAATGAAAGCAGCGGGAAGGGCCCTCCTACCTCCAGTTGGGTAACACGGTGCGTGTAGCTTGAATTGAGATTTAGAGGGTCCTGCGCGCCTGGGTCCCGGTGCCACTGCACCTGCTGGGCCAATGATAGCTATGCCTCACATCCGTTCATGGGAACGGTACTTATCCAGTACTTTCCACACCTAAATATGTATATCAAAGTGGCTGGTCTCTCCAGTGACGCGGCAATCTCTAGTTACGCTATCAAGCGAGCCAAAAACAGGAAGTCCTCGCGGAGCTCTGAGTAATCCCTAGCATAATCAAATATATATCACTCGCTAATGTTTGCCAACTGCAGCTGAGATTCTTCTAAATACAGCCTGCCAGAATGAGTGAAGACAGGAACATGAAGGAAACAAGTGAATCGGGTCTGCAGACGATGAATAGCATTAAGTGCAGAGAAGAGTGGACCCAGCTTCCCCACCTTGTAAGAAAGCTGTGACTTTTGGGATAACTTAGGTCTCAAAAGGTACATTTTCAGAGAAATGATCAGCAAACATATGCCACAATACCCAGAAACTGTCAAACTTGCTGAAATTTTTTTTCTCGCATTTATTAAAGTGAAAATAATCTCGCAGTGCGATAAAAAGATCTTGCAATAAACAGGAAAAAGGCAATCTTAAATCGGAAAAGTCACAAACGTTTCCAAAAGAAATAGTTATGTTTGCAAACATCGCCAACATTAAAAAACCAGTGGTGCGCGCGCACCACAGAGGAGCGGGGGGAGGGAGCGCGGCAGCGAGACGAACGCGCGCTGCTGCGCGTGCTGGCCACCGACGGGAATGGGAGGAGCAAAGGCGGGACATGCGCCCGCCTTTGCCCAATCACGGGCCGTTTTCCCCAAAAAAACACGCTACAGCCAATGTGGGCTTCGGAAAGCAAAACCACACGCACGAGCGTGTGGGTAGCTTTCTGAAGCCCTTTCTAAAGGTCTCGCGCTGCGCGAGCAGTGCTGCGCACTGCAACGCAGGCGCGAGACCTAAAAAGGGCAGAAAGCTGCTCCTTTATTTGTCACAACCTTAGGTTTCGTTTTGTCACTCCATCCCATTTAGAGAGGCTAGACTTCACATGGAACCTCACATAAAAATGGGGTAGCCCTGTAGTCATACAGTCCTCAAGGGTCCTGCCCCGTGGTGTGACCTATTCGGTGTGGGTCCCTGCGGCTTGTACAAGCCGCAGGGACCCACACCGAATAGGTCACCCTGAAGAAAGTCCTGCACAAATTGTTCTAAGTGTGGAGTTGGTTTGTATGAAACACTGAAAAACTGCAAATGAACAAAAACTGATTTACTTACCTTTTCTCCAGGAAATTTCCCAGCCTGATATCTAGGCATATCGCACCGAGTAAAAAAAGTAACTTAAAAAGTAATCTAAAAAGTAACGTACAAAGTAATCTGTAAAGTAACTGAAAAGTAATTTCGAAAAATTGACTTACCTGTAATTCAATCAACTGCATTTGATCCTGCATTCAACTGTAAAACATTGCATAAGATTTTGCAAAACATTTCACTTACCTACACCAGGCTTGGCTTGGTTCTAGAAATAAAATAATATTTTTGATACAAACAAATTGGTCCGAGTCCAGTCTGAGTGTGTGACATCATTTGCTGCCTGAGCGTGTACAACAAATGCTTAACACTACCCTCTGATAAAGCCTTACTGCTCGCCCACACTACCACAAATAGAGAGTAAGGTGCTATCTACTTTTACCTCTACCTACCTTTGGGGTTCCACTGGACTCTGTGCACACTATTCCTCCCTTTGATATAGTATATACAGAGCCAGCTTCCTACATGAGGTCACTGCACTTAAAACCTATAAGTCATCCCTAAGGCAGGCCTTTCAATCCTGAAGGCAGGGTGCTCGGTTATAAGTGTGAGGGTCCCCCTGTATGAGCAGGACACCCCTATAGCCTTCGGAGTCCATTCTCCTGGGTTGTAAGTGTATCAGCCATTACGATACATAGAGTGGCCATGCGTCATTAAACGATGACTATCTCTTAACTGGCTGTAACTAACCCGGTCATGTTTGGTATCAAACATGTTGGAATAAACGGTGTGGGGGTATGATTCCATGCACTGTAAAGCTCCTCCGGGAGGACCTCAGTGCTCCCGGTACTGGTCTTTAGACCCGGACAGCAAACTATGGCTGTTGCCGACCAGAGAAAAATCTGCCCCCCAGCTGCTGAGTCAAGCTCGAGCAGGTGAAGGCAGGACAATAGGTTTCCTGTCACAGGGAGGTGTGACCACCTCCCAGACAGAACTTGGAATATTGGGACAGGGTGGGGGTGCTTGTCAGCATCACTAGACTGCTTTGAAAGGCACATTTGGTGCCCTCCTTGCATACTCCAGTTGAAACCAGTTCAGGGAGCCGTTGGTTCCCGTTCTGGCATGAAACTGGACAAAGTACATGGGAGTAGCCTCCCCACTGTCCAGTCCCTCCTCTGGGAGGGACCCCTGAATTGTCCCAATCCTTTCCTTAGGGTACTTAAGGGCTTACCTGTGGGTGGGTCCCTAGATTCGTCGAGGGACAAGATTCAGATCCGAAACCACTTCCACTTCAACCGTCTGGGCACTTTGGACTTCGCTGGACTTTGCTTTGGGAACCGAGAATGCAACTGGGAAGACTCCTGCTCCTGGTCTCGTCGTCCTGCAAGTCTGCTGCAACATCTGTGCCTGTGCTCCATACAGGTTCTTCACAGGACCTGTGGACATCCAAGACACCCGAAGGAATCTCCCTTGGAGTGAAGTAGTCACTCCCCTGCATCTGCAGGCACCGCAAAACAGCTGACTGGTCTGCTGATCCTGGGCTCCCACGGCCTCCGAAAGTTTCAGCAACACAGGTGGTAGTTCTGCAACTCCCTTGAGGCCTGCACTGTCTTCTCACAGAGTTTGAGGCTATTATCCCTCGTTGGAACCACTGGAACACTATCCTTGTGCACCGTGTCGACTTGCCGTTACCAAGGCTTGTAGGCTCTCTCCTCCAGAGATCTTCGGGCTCCAAGAAGCTCCAGCCTCAAATATCTCCTACATCCAAGATCTTCTCCTTCATCGCATCCTCTGCACCGTGGGCCTTCATCAGTTGGGGAGCTGCTCGAGGTCTTCTTGCAACTCCTGTGCCTCTGGCCCGGGGGTCGTCTCGAGGGTCTTCTTTGGCACCAGTGGACTCTCCTGCTTGCTCAGGGCCTACTCTGACTTACCTGCTCGTGGTGAGTCACTTGGACCTTGCTGGTCCTGACACTGTACCTTTTTCTACAACTACGTTGGTTGCCGTTGCCAAGGCTTGTTGTTGACTTCAGACGTGGGACAGCTCATGCACGGCTCCTGGTCTTCCTCTGCGTCGCCTGGTCCGTACAGCTGCAACTTCAAGGGCACCGCCAACTCTCCTGCATCTCCGACATCGGTGGGCGTTCGTCTTCCGTGCCTCCTGGTCTCTCCTGAGTGGCTCTAGACTCTGTCCCGTCCGCTTGCAGGTACCTCTCACCTTGAATCCACTTTTGGGTTCCACCAGACTCCTTCGTCTTCTTCTCCAGCGGCATCTTTCCTGAAGTCCTCCATTGTGGTCTACAGTGGTTTCCGACGCCACTTCGCACCTGGCTTTCCTGGTGTAGGTATCCTGGTTCTTAGAGTATCCACGGGTGGGGTGGCTCCCCAACCTTCCGTCTTCCACTGTGTTTCTTCAGGGTCCACTGGGAAAGGTCCTTCTTTAAAATTGCAACCACGACTTACCCATTGACTTGAATTGAGTATGCGTCGTGTTTCCACTCTGCGCACGACCTCCGTGGGGTTCCTAGATACTCACCTTGGGTGGTTTCTTAGGTACCGGGCTCTTTACGTCGTCTGGGTCCATTCTCGACTTAGGTCGTAGTTCGCATTCTACTATTTTAGTATATGGTTTGGTCTCCCCCTGGGGACCACTGTGTAATTGTGCTTCTCGCTTATTCTATTGACAAGTATTGTGTGTATTGTGCATATATCTCCGGGCAGGAAATACTGCATCGTGCTAGTGAGTGTTAATAATAAATACACATTTTTTATAAACTACACTGTGTGGTTCTTTTTCCCTTAACCCATACCATAAGATTAAGTGCTGGTAAAACAAGCTGCTTTACACTCCTTCTGGACTAAGCCTGAAGGATGCTCTCCACAGCTACCACTTGGAGAGCTTTCTAAGACCACTAAAATCACCATAAGGGTTGTCTGGATTAGTGCAGGGTGCTACACTTACATAAGTGAGCACCATATACTAAGCCAGCCTCCTACAGGCCCCAAAAAGTAACTGGGGTTGTTCAAATCTGGTCAGAAGCCCTTCTGGTCCACAGATAAAACTGGATGAAAAATCCAAATGGAACTCCAGACCTGGACACCAACTGAAGGCTTATGTGTTTTGGAGAAGAAAAAGAGCACAATGAGAAAAAAAAAACAAATCTTAAGAGTTTTAGAAGGAACAGGGATAACAACAAACCATGAAGTCTGTACGTTACCCGCGACAAGAGATTCCCTTTGTTACAGTGTAAGGCTGGCTTGTTAAAATCCTCATGATAAATATTGTACGGACAGGCGAAGCAAAATGCATAGAAGAAAATAGGGTGGTAAGTAGCGTGGAGATGTAGGAGGCATACAAGTGCACTTTATGCAGGCAGAAAGGAGTGCAAGCAAACAAGAAGCAGGTGGGAAGACAAAGATAGGGAAAGTTAGAAACAGACTTCCAGATTCTAAATTCACCATACCATACCATACACTGCAAGCACCCTATTTAGGGCTGTCATTTAACAGTTACAGGTGGGTGAAGGTAAAGTCATACAGTACCTTGCTCTGCAAGAATGGAGGGGCGTGGCATGGGACCCAAAGCAAAGTTGGGTCGCTGAGTCAGTGCGCCATACGCAGACATTCGCCCAGACTGCAAAGAAAATGACTGCAATGAGTCCTGTACATGAACCGAAAAACAATTTCAATATAAAAAGATTTACCTCAAACGCTAAGGGGAACAAAAAAAAAAACAGTCATTAGAACCCGGTGTGTTTAGAACCAACACTAAGTAACACCTCAAGCTAGACCAGACTAGAAAAAAGGATCAGAGCCACTCATGTACGGGTCTAAAATGGTTAATACACCTCCATGTTTTGTTGTGAAGGATAGGAGATGAAGGAAAAGGAGGTAAAAAATCATTCTGAGCGATGAAAGCGGCGAATACATACAGTAAGTTTCCTCCCATTACTAGTACATACTGGCTCCAAAGCGGCAGAACTCACTGGGGCTTGGGTTACTGCATGCAATGCAGAGAGACCGCTTCCTTGTAGTGGTGCCCTCAGAGGCAGGCTGTGTTTTGCACCAGGGGCATGGGCACCAGTCACTCCGACATTGTTCAGGATTGTAGCCAGCGCCTTGGGATCAGCCCTGAAGTCCTGTCCAACAGGTCCTGAAGAGGACAAAAAAAAATGAAAGAGAAATGTACCACCAGAAATTAAAAATGGTCTAAATTCCATTAACACTACAATTTTTTTTTAAATATACTACGTCTGCCCCAAGAAGTAGCTGCAAACTAAGTGTGGCAGAAGTGCTCGCTGGTGAGGACATTAACACCTCATGCACAAATACTAGAGGCCAAAATGAGCAGGCATATCCCATCTCAATTGGCTCCTGCAATCAGCTACTTAAAATTAAGGCCTATATTCAATCCTTTATGTCCTCAGACTTTTATAATCAAATGTCAGCAGGTGAAGAACCCATGGAGCTGGCCAGTGAAAACCACAAGGGAAAAGAGCGAAGGAGGGAGAGGCTTTAGAGACCCTTTATAAACATGCCTTACTCATACAGTACTATCCCAGCTACACATGCCATAATCTGCTATCTGATTCTACATAATCCTGCACTACGATCCCATATATATGCCTCACTTAGGTAGTCCGATTCTCCATTCACGTCGCACTGCTGCATACGATTCTACATAAAGCGCCCAAGAACAGTGACACACTATCACTAGTTCGGCAGGATAAGACCTATCTTGTTCAGCCCCACATACCGTTCTCAGGCTTCTTTGGTGATGTGTTCTTTGCATTGTTCTGCCCAAAACTAATTTCCTTCAGTGGTCCCCCAGCATTGAGAGTCTGTGGGCCTGCAGTGGGAGGTGGCTCAGCAGGCAGGACCTCCGGACAACCATCCCAGGGATTGCTGGTCACTAGTTCAGCTGAGGGCAAGACTTGGAATCTTTCTCCCTTTTGTGTCAGGCTGAAAGGACAGGGGCGTGTGCAAGACTTCTTACTTACAGCTTTGCCCTGGAGAAGAACAGAGTCAAATAACCATCAGAGTCCACACCCCATGCCTCCAGCGCAAAAATTAACCAGATAAGTGTAGTCTGAACTTTAGTATAGTGAAATGAACATTTAAAAGACAATAAAATAATTGCCACATTACACAACTCATAATAAAAATAAGCGTCAGAAACACCAACAATTGCTAACCCGTCAGTAAGGAGTCTCGACTCAGACCTGTGCCCAAATAGCCAAACGTTGGGTGAAGGACCCCCCTCCCTCCCCACCGCCTAACCTACAGCTCCACACCATCCTGGTTACCTTGTGAAACTTGGCTTTCCAGGACTCGTGCAGTTTCTTGAAGTCAGGAACAGGCCTGCTTTTCGTCGGCACAGGAATTTTACTCCTGGTGAAGTCGGGAACACAGGTCAGAGTGGGATTATTCTCCTTGCCCAAGCAGATCGAACCCGCTACTGCTTTTCCTGTCGGCTGCGCTGCTGGAATGTGATGTGGCATCCTCGGTCCTCCAACCACCCAAGCGAATTCTCACCAAGGTGCCTCTATAGTCTGGTCACAAAAGATATTTCATTTCAATCCAGAACAAATATGTGTCTAAAGGCTGCACACTATTAGACATAATGCAGAAAAAACACACAATTAAGATTTTCAAAATTTTACCCAAAAAATAAACGCCTTTTGGAAATTTGTGAGCTAAAACGTGTCTGCATTGGTTCATTTTAGACCTCAAACTCTGTTCTCTGGTACTTAAATAGCAACATTTTCAGAAATTCACACAGTCATGAATTCAAGCCTGGATTTGTTGAGGTGTATTAGAAAGAACATGCTTTCCAGTAGTTCTGGTCCTAAACAAACACGTTTTGGAACCGGCTGTAAGAGAAAGTGATAAATATGCGTCCAGCATTCTCCTTATTGCCTCATTTTGGACTTCACAGTAGCTGTTTATGGACATGGGGATTAGCGCATCTCAGGGGGAGCTCTGTTGGCCAGCTATGAAAAATGTCTCTTGTGCCATAATGCAAGCTCTAGGTCCCGGAACCGAAAGCACAATACTACGCAGCGTGGATTATAAATACAAAAATTCAAATGTTACCATACTCAGCAGTTCAGGTATCCGAGCAGTAGTAACTCCTCCGTAGTTGGACATGGGCATCTACTGCAAGTAACAACTGTGGTATATATTGAGCCCTCTGGGGTTAGGGGGATAGTACAGGATCTTTAATGATGATTGAGTCACTGAATTTAAGCACTCATGTAGCACACTACACAGCACGTCTCTTGGTAGGTCTTCCAGTATACTTATTAGAAATCGACTACCGATTTGGCTCGAGTAAGGATTTCAACTGACTCCAGCTTCAGTGTTGCACAGGACCTTTACGTTTCAAGGCTGGCAGCGTTCATTTGCCTTAAGGATTAATTCCACCACCTGGTAGGAGCCAAGCAGTCCCTACAAAGTGCATAACTGAATTCTGCAGTCTTCACATTGGATGATTCTTCCGGGTTGCTCCCTAATTTGAAAAGGATATCCAGTCCTGATGAAGATCCACCTTTGAGGCTTTGATTGGCCCCCATCCCCCCACTTCTTGCCAGGTCGAAATGTCAACACTTACTACAGCCTGGATCGTCCAGCGGTTTCACTAAGGGGCAATTTTGAATAATACAATTACCTCCGTTTTGATGTGACCATACTTATGTTGGATGAAAAGTACTTTCGAACAGGCTATTGTGTAAATAAGCTAATTTATGTAATGAATTGGTCTTCCTTCTCCTGAAACTTCAAGCACGAGCACTTCTTTCTTCAGCACTCCTTAACGTATCATCTTGGAGCAACCGTATATGTATGTAATGTACCTAGATTTGGTGACTTTCCAAATATAGAAAATTGTATACATTCGAATGCGTTTCTTTTGTGTGCGATGTTAAAGGTTTTTGATAACTATTCTCCCTTATGGTCAGAAAGAGCACCTACTCCCATCCTGGAGTTATATGGGTTAAGGTTTATTAAGAAATATAAGTGTATTCATTACAACCTTATCCATTGTAGTGGATCTCCCAGACAGGACCACTGTTGTCACGTATTATTAACTACCCAGGTCCTTCGGGTTATTTTGTTGGATTACCCCATTATGCAATGGCCACGTAGCAGATAAGGCAAAGAGCTCAAAAGTGAACCGCTGCTCAGCGAGTCCTTCATAGCCAGAATAACTCATTGGATAACAGTAGAACCTTCAAGCACGTAAACATAATGTCAAGCTAAGAATGTGTAGAAAAATTACACACTTAAAGGTAAACCCACAATCAACATCTCCCCTTCCACAAGAACAAAAGAAAAGAGAAAAACACAAACCTAATAATAGCAATAAAACTTAATACAATAAATAATCCTTATAATTGACAGGCATGACTGTTTCCTTTTAGAAACATTGTGTGATGTCCCAGCATCATTTTTACCAGAAATAACAGGCGATGCGGGAACAGGAGTAGCAAAATTTCCGTTCGACACCTCCCCGAAATCATTTTGACGCAGAACTGATAAACTGTTAGCAGAATAAGTACAAAAACTTTTACCAGAATACAGTTCCAACATCGAATTATCACCTCCTATGCAATAATTCTTTTTTACTATCAGTTTCTTTTGAAAGGATTGTAACTTTACATCCTCTCCTTTCTTCCACCACCTCGATCTTTTAATAACAAGGTTGTAAAAGAGACTCGCATGACCTGTATGGGTGACAAAACATTACATCCCCCTTTGCAAACTGTTAATTTTTTTTTAAACCCAGTCACCAATTTCAAAGTTTTTTATCTTACCAGTAGGTAACTCATCGATCTTTACCTTATACCTACTAATGACAAGCTCCCTTACACTTAACTACACTAGAGTGGTTCTTCATTATATTTTCAGTTTAATGACCATCCGTACCTTTGTCACCATACAGGTGTAAGACAGGTTCTCGCTTCTCACTCTTTGAGTAGGAAAAACCGCTAACAGAATGCGGGGTGTTCAAGTAACTCCAAATTATTTGTCTTAAGTATTTTCGAACATCCATTTTAGATATTAATGCTGTTTGTATCCCTTCCCTGAAGAATCTATTTGATCTCACACTAAACCATTAGCAGCCAGAAATTAGAGTGGAGTTCTTTCATGTTTGATATCATACTTGCTTAAACACTTTAAACGAAATGACTACCATTATTTGGTACCAGGATGTTAGGTACCTCTTTAGAAAATACATCCTCTAAGAAATTCACAGCATCAGTAATGGCAATGACCACAAAATCATAGCAAACCCATTTAGAATAATAATCAGTAAGCACAATGAGAAACCTCATATCCTGCGGTAATACATTAAAAGGCCCCACAAAATCAATAGCCAATTTGGCCCATGGTTTCGCTGGCAATTAATTAAAACTGGGGTTGACTTTACTAATCTTCCAGTGTTTTATCTGACAACCGGCATCCAGGGTATTCATTAACAACCAGTTTACATAAGCATCAATACTTGGTGTGAGAAAGTGCCCTCTTTCTGCATGGTATGCCCCCTACTTTTTGCTGAAGTTCTTTGACTGAGTGTGCCCTGGGCTCCTGCTAATCAGGTGCCCAGGGCCTATGTTCCTTCCCTAAAACTGCATTGAAGCCTAAACCCAATTGGCATCTCTGGCCACATGTCAGCCCCTGGTAAATGGTACCACAGGTACCCAGGGCACTGTGACCAGAGAAGGCCTTTAAGGGCTGCAGCACTTATTGTGCCACCCTTAGAGGCCCTGTACCCTGACACTCACACACTGCCTTTGCAGGCTGCGTGTCTTGGTGCAGAACAAAGTAAAGAGTCGACATGGCACACATCCCTGTGTGCCATGCCCACAAACCACTGCCCTGGCATACATCAGTCACCCCTCTAGCTGGGTGCCCTATGCCAGTGGTGAGGGTACAGATGCATGAGGCCTGTACCCCTACAGTGACCAAGTCAATTCCTTGGCACTGTAAGTGCAGTGCTGCCATTAAGAGTATATGGTGCTGGGAGTTTGTCATTACGAACTCCACAGCACCATGACGGCTACACTGAAGACTGGGAAGTTTGGTATCAAACTTCTTAGCACATTAAACCCACACTGATGCCAGTGTGGGATTTAATGTGAAATGCACCACAGAGGGCATCTTAGAGATGCCCCTGAAACTCGACCAACTTCTAGTGACCTGAGTGGCTGCTTAGGCTGCCACCACCAGACATGTTTCTGGACCCCTGGGTCGAGAGCCTGCTGCTCTCGGGGGCCTGAAACAATGCACATCCTGGGATGAGGTGCCAAGCCTCCTCCCCAGGATGGGCAGGGTTCACGAAGGAGAAGCTTCAAAGGCATGCCGCCTTTGTGAGCCTCTCCAGACCATTTGCTGCTTTCAGCAACTGGTCTCCACTGGTTCTACCCCCCACTTTGGGCGGGAGAACCGGCGGGAAAGACAAGTGAGGAAGGGAGGTGTGCCCACCTCTGCCAACTCCACCCCTCAGGTGGGGGAGGCGAGGTGAAGCACAACTTCGAGTCCCCGCCATCTTGAGGATGGGGAGACCCAGCCAACCAGGGACAGGCTCCTGCCCCCCTCCCACTGGAGAGTAGCAGAATACGGGGTGTACCCACCCCAGGGAAGGGACCCATTGGTCCCTGCCCTTTACCTACCTGTAACGCCCCTAAATCTAGTATTTAGGGGGCACCCTGAACCTTACTTCCTCAGATCCAGCAACAACAAGAAAAGAAGATAAGAAGAAGGACCGAAGGGCCGGGCGGAGCTAACAAGAGGACGACGCCCACTGACTTGGCCCCAGCCCTACAGGCCTGTCTCCCCTCGAACCTGCTCCTGCGAAATCCCGGTGTGTCCTGCAGCCAGCAACCTCAAAAACCCTGGAGGACCTGCCTGCCTTCACTTCAAAGACTGAATCTCCAGTGAACACCAGACTTGTTCAAACTGCAGCTTCTGGCTCCGACCGGACACCGCGAATCCAGCCCACTCTGCACCCGCCAAACCAGGCCCGAGCTCGAGTGGAAAAACACCACAAGGTGGTCACCCCGGCGATCCTGACCCGAGATCCGGCGACTCCTGACCTGCCTCAAGCCTCCAATTGACGCCTGCAGCCTCAATCCAGAGGATCCCCTCTATCGCGACATGAGCGGGTAAGACTTTCCGACGTCCCAAGGCACCCCTGCACCCGACGCCCCACGGCCTTGTGTGCCCAAATCAACGGTGCCTAACCAACCCAAGACATCCCAACTTACCCCTCAAAGTGGTGGCCGCACCCAGAAGATCCTCGTCCCCGAGCCTGCAGTGTTTCTTCTAACCGGAGGCGCTCCATTGAAAACAGGGCACCCGACCTCAAAACAGCACCCTTCACCCGGCCGCCCTAGTGCCGCTGAGGGTGCACCTTTGGTGCTAATTTGGTTCCCAATTTGCCCCGACCTAAACCCTAGGAGCTTTGCTCCCACAACCCAGTGGCCTGCTTGCCAGCAGCCACCAACCGGAGACCCCCTATCCTCCATAGGATAACATTGGGCCTCAACACTCTGCACCCAGCCGCCATAGTGCCGCTGAGGGTGAAACAAAAGTGCATCACTGACCCTGGGGGACCCCAGAGTCTAAACCCAGAACATTAACTCCCACAGTCGTTTACTTACCTGCAAACCAATAACCTGTTTTTCCTCCATAGGATAACATTGACAATTTTTCTTCCAAAAAACGACTTAAGTGTGGCGTTTTGAAAACTAAAGATATTCTTTAAAAATCGTACAAATAACCAAAACGTGTTTTCTCACCTGTCTTTCAGGAAATGTCCCAGTGCTGAATCCAGGCATCCAGCACGGAGTTAGAAAAAGTAACGTAAAAGTAACTTACCTGCAATTTACTGAAAAAGCCTATTCATTCCAATGTACTGTATTTGCTAAGTGTTGCATACTACTGCTCCCTGTAAATCAAACAAAGTACAATTTCCATTGCATTTTCAAACTGTTCGACATTCAGTAACTTATTACTATAAAGTATTTTATGCTTACCTGTGCCACGCTTGCTTGGTTCTAAAATAAAACAACAATATATTTTTATACAAAAACAATTGGCCTAGAGTTCAGTTCTTGAGTGTGTGAATTCATTTGCTGACTGAGTGTGTACATCAAATGCTTAACACTGACCTCTGATACTGCCTTACTGCTCGACCAAGCTACCACTATTAGAGAGTAAGGTTCTATCCAACTTTAACCTCTGCCTACCTCTGGAGTCACCTGGACCCTATACACACACTATACCTCATTTTGGTGTAGTATACATAGAGCCAGTTTCTTACATTGGTGGATCAGCAGTGGAATGTACAACTTGCATTTGTTGGACTACTTGGTTACCACCTGATCACACGGCAACTCTTAAATTGCCTTTAGAATTCTGGCATTTTTACCAAACTACTAAAAGTCTTGTTAGGGCCTTGCTTAAGTCCCTTTAGAATTTTAGAAAATAAAAAGTCACTGTAGTCAAGGGTAGAGGGGTTAGAACTTTTTGTTAGAATGTCTCAAAACAGAACCCAGCTACTAGTGAAGATAATAATGACATACAGGACATGGTTGAGGAGCTTGACCTCACCCCTTACCTTCACTTGTCTTTCAAGGAAGTAAGGTCCTTATGTAAACTTAAAAACATAGCAATGGGCCCACATCCAACCAAACAAAAGCTCCAGGAGCTGTTGGCGGAGTATGCAAAGGCCCACCCTTCTGAACATGGTGATGAAAAGTCAGAGGAAGGAGGTGAGGAGGATGGAGATGGGTACCCACCTCCACCACTTCCTAGGGAAGAAAGGGACCCTGTACCCTTAATTCCAAGAGTTAACCTCTGGGGACCTAGAGGCCACACAGGTGGCTCAGGTTCTGGTGGGGACATTGAGGAAAGCCTCAATGAGAACAGCCTTTTAGCAAGGCTGACCAAAAGACTGGATCTGGAGACCAGACTCCTGGCTCTTGAGAGAGAGAGAGAAAGGAGATGGGTTTAGCACCCATCAATAGTGGCAGCAATCTTAATAAGGATAAAGAGCAATCTTATGATCCTAAAATCCCCAAAGGGATTGTCCCTAAATTTGAGAGGGCTTGTGACATGAGAAAGGTGAAGAAACCTCTCTAGGGGGCACTCCAGTGGGAACTGTTCTCTGGTAAATGCAGAGACAGGCTCATGACCCTTTCTGGGCCAGATGCTGGGTACTATGACCTCATGAAGAGAACTCGGATTGAGGGATTTGGACTCACCACTGAGGAGTACAGAATTAGATTCAGGGGGGCTCCCAAAACCAGTCCTGGATTGATTTTGTAGACTACTCAGTAAAGACACTGGATGGTTGGTTAACTGGACACAATGTGCACGACTTTACTGGAATTTACAACTTGTTTATGAAGGAACATATTTTAAGTAATTGCACGAATGAAAAGTTACATCAGCATTTGGTAGACCTAGGTCTAATTTCTCCCCAAGAATTGGGAAAGAAGGCAGACCACTGGGTCAAGACTAGGGTGACAAGGACAACCACTGGGGGTGACCAAAAGAAAGGGGTTACAAAACCTCCCCAGGGGAAAGGTGGTGAGAATCCCGAAGATAAAAAGTCTGCGTCTTCTAAAGGGCCCCAAAAACCTGCACAGGGGGGTGGGTCCCAAAATACTCCCTATACTCCACAGCCCTATAGAGGGAAGAACTTTGATCCTGCAAAGGCCTGGTGTAACAACTGTAAGAGGTTGGGACACTTAACTGGAGACAAGGCTTGCCCTAGCAAGAAGGCCCATAGTCCTACAGCTACAGCTACTCCTGGTGCAGTCAGTCTCCAGATGGGATTAGCAGTGTGCCCAGAGCAAATCAGGTTGCACACTGAAGCAGTTCTAGTTTCAGAGGGGGAAGTTGAGTTTGCCACTGTAGCTGTGTGGCCACCCAACTTAAAGAAATATTTACAATACCCTTGGGTTAATGGAACTAGGATAGAGGCTCTGAGGGATACAGGTGCCAGTGTCACTATGGTGAGAGACACACTGGTTTCCCCGGAGCAATATTTAATTGGGCGTACTTACCCAGTCACCAATGCTGACAGTGTTACCACTAGCCATGGCGACATTAGACGGGGGGGTTTACTGGCCTGAAACAGGTAGTGGTCTCTCCAAAGCTACCATCTGCATGTCTGCTTGGCAATGACCTGGAAACCTCAGCCTGGGCTGAGGTTGAACTAAAAACCCATGCAGCAATGCTTGATATCCCTGAATTGGTGTGTGTAAAAACAAGAGCACAGAGAAAAAGGCAGGGTGAAAAAGTGTTGGAGCCTGAAAGTATGGCCCAACCTACCAAGAGAAAAGGCAAGAAGACTGGGGAACCAGCTTCTGTTCAGCAAAAGGATCAGGACCCTCTCCTCAGGGAGAGGACTTGGACACCCCAGAGGGAACTGAGCCTATGGAACTTGACCCTTACCAGGTTGAACTCTTGGGCCCAGGGGACCCTCTAGGGAAGAGCTGTGCCAGGGGCAGCAAGACTGTCCCACTCTTGAAAGCCTGAGGTAGCAAGCTGTTTCAGAAGCAAAGGGAGATGTCAGTGGTACCCACAGAGTTTATTTGGAAGACGGATTACTGTACACTGAGGCAAGAGACCCCAATCCTGGAACCACCAGGAGAGTGGTAGTGCCACAGAGGTACAGGGAGTTCCTCCTAACTTTAGCTCATGACATCCCCCTAGCTGGACATCTTGGCCAAACCAAGACTTGGGAAAGGCTAGTTAGCCACTTTTTCTGGCCCCAGATGCACCAAAAGGTGAAGGAGTTTGTCAGCTCCCGTGTTACCTGTCAAGCCAGTGGCAAGACAGGTGGCCACCCAAAGGCCCCCCTGATACCACTGCCTGTGGTGGGGATTCCCTTTGAAAGGGTAGGTGTGGACATAGTGGGTCCACCTGAACCTCCCACAGCCTCAGGGAACAAATTCATACTAGTGGTAGTGGATCATGCCACTAGGTATCCTGAAGCAGTTCCACTTAGGACTACTACAGCTCCTGCAGTAGCCAAGGCCCTCATTGGTGTCTTCACCAGGGTAGGGTTTCCTAAGGAGGTGGTTTCAGACAGAGGTTCCAACTTCATGTCTGCTTACCTAAAACACATGTGGAAAGAGTGTGGAGTGCAGTACAAGTTTACTACACCCTATCACCCACAAACCAATGGCCTTGTTGAGAGATTTAACAAGACATTGAAAGGCATGATTATGGGGCTCCCTGAGAAACTCAAAAGGAGATGGGATGTCCTCTTACCATGTCTGCTTTTCGCTTACAGAGAAGTGCCACAGAAGGGAGTAGGTTTTTCCCCCTTTGAACTTCTGTTTGGCCATCCTGCGAGGGGACCACTCGGTCTTGTGAAGGAGGGCTGGGAGAGACCTCTCCAAGAACCCAAACAAGACATTGTGGACTATGTGCTTGGCCTAAGGTCCAGAATGGCTGAGTACATGGAGAAGGCATCCAAGAATCTTGAGGCTAGCCAGGAGCTTCAGAAGCACTGGTATGACCAAAAAGCTGCACTGGTTGAATTTCAACCTGGGCAACCGGTGTGGGTTTTGGAGCCAGTGGCAGCAAGGGCCCTCCAGGACAGATGGAGTGGCCATTACCCTATCCTAGAGAAAAAGAGTGAGGTCACCTACTTAGTTGACTTGGGCACAAGCAGGACACCCAAATGGTTGGCTGACATCACCATGCTGATGGTGACTGATGAGGAGCAGGAAGCAGAGAGTGAACCTCTCCCTGACCTCCTCTCATACAGCCCAAAAGATGGGTCAGTAGATGGAGTTGTCTTTTCAGACACCCTCTCTGCCCAACAGCAGAGTGACTGCAAGCAAGTCTTGCAACAGTATGCTAAGCTCTTTTCCTTGTCCCCTGGTCTGACAAACTGGTGTACCCATGATGTGGACACTGGTGACAGTGCACCTGTCAAAAACAAGATCTATCGACAGTCAGACCAAGTCAAGGAAAGCATCAGAGCTGAAGTCAGCAAGATGCTGGAGTTAGGGGTTATTGAACCCTCTGAGAGCCCCTGGGCTAGCCCAGTGGTTCTGGTCCCCAAACCTCACCCACAAGATGGAAAGAGAGAAATTAGGTTTTGTGTGGATTACAGAGGGCTCAACTCTGTCACCAGGACTGATGCTCACCCTATCCCAAGAGCAGATGAGTTGATAGATAAGTTGGGTGCAGCCAAATTCTTAAGTACCTTTGACTTAACTGCAGGGTACTGACAGATTGGCATGGCCCCAGGAGCAAAAGAGAAAACAGCATTCTCCACACCTGATGGGCACTATCAGTTCACTGTTATGCCCTTTGGTTTAAAGAATACCCCTGCCACCTTTCAGAGGTTGGTGAATCAAGTCCTTGCTGGGTTGGAGTCCTTTAGTGCAGCTTATCTTGATGATATTGCTGTCTTTAGTTCCACCTGGCAGGATCACCTGATCCACCTTGGGAAGGTTTTAAAAGCCCTGCAAACTGCAGGCCTAACTATCAAGGCATCCAAATGCCAGATGGGGCAGGGCACTGTGGTGTACTTGGGCCACCTTGTTGGTGGAGGCCAGGTACAGCCCAAGATCCAGGCCATCCTGGACTGGGCAGCTCCAACAACCCAGACCCAAGTCAGGGCATTCCTTGGCTTGACTGGGTACTATAGGAGGTTTGTGAAGGGATATGGGTCCATTGTGACTCCCCTCACAGAACTCACCTCCAAGAAAATGCCCAAAAAGGTTAACTGGACAGTTAGTTGCCAAAAGGCTTTTGACACCCTGAAAGAAGCAATGTGCTCAGCACCAATTCTGAAGGCTCCAGATTATGCCAAGCAGTTCATAGTGCAGACTGATGCCTCTGAGCTAGGGATAGGAGGGGTCCTGTCCCAGACCAATGATGAAGGCGAAGACCAACCTGTTGCTTTTATAAGCAGAAGGCTTCTCCCCAGGGAGCAGCGTTGGAGTGCCATTGAGAGGGAGGCCTTTGCCGTGGTTTGGTCCCTGAAGAAGTTGAGACCATACTTGTTTGGTACTCACTTCCTAGTTCAAACTGATCACAGACCTCTCAGAAGGCTAATGCAAATGAAAGGGGAAAATCCTAAACTGTTGAGGTGGTCCATCTCCCTACAGGGAATGGACTTTGAAGTGGAACACAGACCTGGGACTGCCCATGCCAATGCAGATGGACTTTCCAGGTTCTTCCACTTAGACAATGAAGACTCTCTAGGGAAAGGTTAGTCTCATCATCTTTCGGTGGGGTGGGGGGGTGTGAGAAGTGGCCTCTTTTTGCATGGTATGCCCCCACGTTTTGCTGAATTGCTGATGTTCTTTGAGTGTGCCCTGGGCTCCTGCTAATCAGGAGCCCAGGGCCTATGTTCTTTCCCTAAAACTGCATTGAAGCCTAAACCCAATTGGCATCTCTGCCCACATGTCAGCCCCTGGTAAATGGTACCACAGGTACCCAGGGCACTGTGACCAGAGAAGCCTCTAAGGGCTGCAGCACTTATTGTGCCACCCTTAGAGGCCCTGTACCCTGACTCACACACTGCCTTTGCAGGCTGCGTGTCTTGGTGCAGAACAAAGTGAAGAGTCGACATGGCACACATCCCTGTGTGCCATGCCCACAAACCACTGCCCTGGCATACATCAGTCACCCCTCTAGCTGGGTGCCCTATGCCAGTGGTGAGGGTATAGGTGCATGAGCCCTGTACCCCTACAGTGCCACAGTCCATTCCTGGGCACTGTAAGTGCAGTGCTGCCATTAAGAGTATATGGTGCTGGGAGTTTGTCATTACGAACTCCACAGCACCATAATGGCTCTACTGGAAACTGGGAAGTTTGGTATCAAACTTCTCAGCACATTAAACCCACACTGATGCCAGTGTGGGATTTAATGTAAAATGCACCACAGAGGGCATCTTAGAGATGCCCCCTGAAACTCGACCAACTTCTAGTGACCTGAGTGGCTGCTTAGGCTGCCACCACCAGACATGTTTCTGGACCCCTGGGTCGAGAGCCTGCTGCTCTCGGGGGCCTGAAACAATGCACATCCTGGGATGAGTGCCAAGCCTCCTCCCCCAGGATGGGCAGGGTTCACGAAGGAGAAGCTTCAAAGGCATGCCGCCTTTGTGAGCCTCTCCAGACCATTTGCTGCTTTCAGCAACTGGTCCCCACTGGTTCTACCTCCCACTTTGGGCGGGAGAACCGGCGGGAAAGACAAGTGAGGAAGGGAGGTGTGCCCACCTCTGCCAACTCCCTGTCCTTTACCTACCTGTAACGCCCCTAAATCTAGTATTTAGGGGGCACCCTGAACCTTACTTCCTCAGATCCAGCAACAACAAGAAAAGATAAGAAGGACGAAGTCGTGCAGAGCTAACAAGAGGACGACGCCCACTGACTTGGCCCCAGGCCTGTCTCCCCTCGAACCTGCTCCTGCGAAATCCCGGTGTGTCCTGCAGCCAGCAACCTCAAAAACCCCGGAGGACCTGCCTGCCTTCACTTCAAAGACTGAATCTCCCGTGAACACCGGACTTGTTCAAACTGCAGCTTCTGGCTCCGGCCGGACACCGCAAATCCAGCCCACTGCACCCGCCGAACCAGGCCCGAGCGGAAAAACACCACGAGGTGGTCACCCCGGTGATCCTGACCCGAGATCCGGCGACTCCTGACCTGCCTCAAGCCTCCAATCGACGCCTGCAGCCTCAATCCAGAGGATCCCCTCTACCGCGACCAGAGCGGGTAAGACTTTCCGACGTCCCAAGGCACCCCTGCACCAGACGCCCCACGGCCTTGTGTGCCCAAACCAACGGTGCCTAACCAACCCAAGACATCCCAACTTACCCCTCGAAGTGGTGGTCGCACCCAGAAGATCCTCGTCCCCGAGCCTGCAGTGTTTCTTCTAACCGGAGGCGCTCCATTGAAAACAGGGCACCCGACCTCAAAACAGCACACTGCACCCGGCCACCCTAGTGCCGCGGGTGCACCTTTGGTGCTAATATGGTTCCCAATTTGCCCTGACCTAAACCCTAGGAGCTTTGCTCCCACAACCCAGTGGCCTGCTTGCCAGCAGCCACCAACCACCAACCGGAGACCCCCTATCCTTCATAGGATAACATTGGGCCTCAACACTCTGCACCCGGCCGCCCTAGTGCCGCTGAGGGCGAAACAAAAGTGCATCACTGACCCTGGGGGACCCCCGAGTCTAACCCCAGAACCTTAACTCCCACAGTCGTTTACTTACCTGCAAACTGATAACCTGTTTTTCCTCCATAGGATAACATTGACAATTTTTCTTCCAAAAAACGACTGTGTGTGGAGTTTTGAAATCTGAAAATATTCTTTAAAAATCGCACGAATAACAAAAACGCATTTACTCATCTGTTTTCAGGAAATGTCCCAGTGCTGAATCCAGGCATCCAGCACTGAGTTAGAAAAAGTAACGTAACAGTAACTTAACTGCAATTTACTGAAAAAGCCTATTCATTCCAATGTACTGTATTTGCTAAGTGATTCATACTACTGCTCCCCTGTAAATCAAACAAAGTACAATTTCCATTGCATTTTCAAACTGTTCGACATTCAGTAACTTATTACTATAAAGTATTTTATGCTTACCTGTGCCACGCTTGCTTGGTTCTAAAATAAAACAATATATTTTTATACAAAAACAATTGGCCTAGAGTTCAGTTCTTGAGTGTGTGAATTCATTTGCTGACTGAGTGTGTACATCAAATGCTTAACACTGTCCTCTGATACTGCCTTACTGCTCGACAAAGCTACCACTATTAGAGAGTAAGGTTCTATCTAACTTTAACCTCTGCCTACCTCTGGAGTCACCTGGACCCTATACACACTATACCTCATTTTGGTGTAGTGTATATAGAGCCAGTTTCTTACACTTGGCTACTAATAATGCTTCTTAAGGATTTTTTTGTCCCGAACATACCTGGGTGCCCTTTGTGGGTAACCTCAATCAACTTGCTTCTCAATATCTCTGCTGGATAAACAAACCAGGTCTTGTCAACATACCATTTTCAATGGACAACTCTGCAGAAACTTATTGAAACGGAATGATACTCCTGGGTAGAGCCTTCAATGGCTGCCAACCTTCAGCAACATACTTCCCGACTTTGCACAGCATCCTGTGCACACACTTCCATCCATTCTTTTTCACTACCATGCATCTATAACAGAAACAAGACACTCATTCTCCTGCGTGACACTAAGTTCTGACTCACTTCCAACAGGTATACATGACAAGCAGTGCGCACGAAAGTAGTTCTTCCCACCAGGAATGTGCTTAATGTCAAAAGTTAATTCCTGCGGTTTTGATAACAAATGTACAAGGTGTGAAGACGCCAAACCTGTACTATTCCCAGACATGATACACAAGTGGTTTATGATCAGCGATAAGTTCAAAATGATTTCCGCATAAATAGGTGTTAAACTTTTGAACTGCTCATGTACACACAAACACTTCAGTCGCAATGGTACTATAATGTTTCTCAGAATCTTTAAGAGTGCATGAAATAAAGTAAATTGTGCGTTCTTTACCTATGTGTAACTGTGTCAAAACAGCACTTAAGCCATAAGCTGGCATAATATTTACTCAGGCACAAAAGTGGTCTTAAAGTGTCATGTCTTTTAGGATAGTCCCATCATGTATACCCCATTTTACATACATTATCACATCCACACGGCTATAACGATTCTAAACAGGTGACCTTTTACCTAATAGCTTGCTCCTGTCTCTTCGACACCAGGCTCTTAGTCTTCTATCTGAATCCCTGTACCTGACGTACATAAACATGTCCCCAGGCACAGCAGATTTATTCTGTATAAGGGTCACCACTTTTTTTTCATCCTTCGCCAACAGCCAGCTGTGCATGATGGCACTTGTTTAGAAAAGCATTGGTGATCATTTATGATTGTTTTCAAAACATCCATAATTGTTTTAAAAACATATCGATTCTAGAAAAAACCCTGGAGTGACCACTTTAGTATAAAAGACCCTCACCCCCCCCTACAAATTAGAGGAGAATTCCTTCCAAGCTGAGACGGGGTCCTGCATGCTGAATCTTCGACAAGCAGCGGTCTGACATCCCTTACGGGGTGTCATCCTCAATGCAGAGACGGGGTCCTTCATTCCCAACCATCAGGTGCGGGGGCTGGTTCTTCCCTAGGGGTTTCTTGGCTACAGATACACATAGCTATATGCATATACACCTACACATCCAGGTTAGGCAGGTACATTTAGGCAAATTACTTAGGCCACGCATTTTAGGAATATGCAAGTGCTACTGTTCTTATCTGAACTGCTTATGTTCATCTTATTAGCACTATGGTAGAAATGTATCTACTATTCACTATATTGGTACTAGCAATCTCTTTTGTATGCTTTTGTCTCCTGATTGTCGCAGCACATATGTTTTACACAAGGCTGTCGCTGGACCAATACATTCTTATTGAAACGTCCTAATCACCATCCTGTGTATTTTCAGAGAGAAAGCAAGCACGAGTGTCTGAGCGAAACGTACTGTTCTAATTTTCCACAATCCCGGAGGAATCAGGGTTGTCATGTTAAGTGGTTGCCAGAGACTACCTACACCGCTGTAGAATATAGGGGGGTGGTAGTGGCACTGTAGAGCTAGCTGGTCTAACGGCTGATATATCCTGTGGGGGTGTCCGGAAGCGGTCGGGACACCAAGCCCTCAGTTTAGGTCATCCAAAAGGCGCAGGTCCTGGGGGACTCCTAGGAACTACACAACAAAAGAATCCTTATCAAAAGGGGAGGTGCATTAATGATGGCATCAATAAGATAATTTTTAGGCTTGATAACCTCTGCGGGAATGGTGTGACCCAGATATTCCAATTCTTTAAATAAGAATTTATACTTTTCCTTCCAAACAGTCATACATCCCGGACAAAGAATACTAAGGATTTGTTTTTTTGAAAAGATCATATCATCTTGGAACGTTTGAACCCCCCCCACCCCCGATGCCTTTAAATATGGAATCCATAAGCTTTTAAAAACGCTGGCCACGGAAGGCAACCTAAAAGGTAGTCTATTTAAAGGCACTAAACGGTGTCACAAAAGGAAGTAGAGCCACCGACTAACATTAACATCTCTTGTATCCTTTGTAGAGGGTGACACTATCACAATATATTTGTTTAAGGAACGATGGTTAGCATACAAACGCAAATTACCAGACTTCTTTTTTGCTAAAACTATAGCTCCAACCCATTCAGACGAGTATGTTGATTGGATAATAGCCATCTTTACCCATATCATCCAACTATTGTTTAAATTTGTCTCCAACACTGAGTGGTACAGGCTTGACTTTGTTTCACCCGGAATGGCACCAGATTTTTACATGATATCATTTTCAACTCCTTTAACACACCTGTAGGGAATAGACAGGTACCCCACAGGGAGAATCTCCTGACTCACCTTTTCCACAGCGGTTACCCTGCTCGTTCTCTGAACACAAATGACACCGCTCCTGGAAGGAATAAGTACAAAGGGTTAACCAAATGAAAATGGACTCCTTGCCCTACACAGGAAGAAGGCGGACCTGCTAGGACCTAGGACCAATCCGGGAGCCCAGACAGAGAGGAAAAGGACGCCACCAAACCACGAGGAGAGCGCAAAGGCAAAGGACGGAGTTGGGGAAACCCAGAAGACGCCGAAAGCAACAGGTCAAGAGAGACGCTGTCGGACAACGAGGAAAGACCAACTGAAGAAGCCTGCCTGAACAGTATGGAGAATAAGACGTCGAAGCTCCAGAGGACTGAAGTGAGGAGTGGTGAACGCCCACAGGGTTGCCTAAACACCGCTGCAACTCAGGAGAGTTGCAGCATTTGCGGTAAGTGCTCCAGACAAGGAAGGGGGTGTCAGGTTGAACGCCGGTAGGGTTAAGTGTTGTGGGAAGCAAGGAGGATTGTCTTGAGAGTCTGTGCAGTTGTTCTGAAGAGGTTTTGCTCGTTTTTTTATTTTGGCATGCTATGTTATGTTCCTTTTTTTCCCCCCCTTCGACATATCTATTCTTTAGCACCCAGGGAGTAGTGAAATCAAACTAATCTCGACTGGGGATTGCAAATAAACCGGATGGTATATGGGGTAACAAGAGTCAGTCATCCATTTTAAGCTGTGAAAAACCCAGCTGCCATTATAATTTTTGACAGCAATCTTTTGAATAATCGTTTGGCTTTTTCTTTGGACCTCTATTTTTTTCCCTCTTTATCTCGTTTCGTTTTCCTACCTTTGGGGGAGACCAAAAATCAAAAGGTAATAGGGCAGCAAAACAGACTTGTGGGGATATCCTGCCTCCAATTGACAAACCTTAAGCTTAAGTTCTTTTTTCTTTCAATCACTCCGGGGTGTAGTGAAGGTAACACCCTTTGACAGAAGACAACGACATAGGAGGTGAGACGGGAAGAATTGACATAAGAGAAGAACTACTATACTCTTGTTGATAACCACTATCTGCCCCCCCCACAAATAAAACACGCTAAGATTAAGAAACATATTCAGCCTCCTCGCTTTTTTCCACCCATCCCTCCCACAACACCCCACATTAGGTTTGAAAATTTCTGAATACTTGTCCAAGATAGTTTTAATATCTTTTGAAGTGCTATCACACTCCATTTCACAGTGGAAATGGGCAGGTAACCTAAAACAATAGGATTAGCACTGCCAGGCTTCAAGTTTATTCCCAGTCTATCCAAATTATGCCAACCCACTATATCACTTAGAGCGGAGTTCCGCTCGCCTTAGCAAGCACTGTGCGCCGTTCTGCATACACGCTGACAAAGGAGGCATCCCAGGATGCACTGCTGAAGTAGGATGGTGAGCCAGAGCGCACACAAATGATCAGCACACTCAGAACAGAGAGCAAGGTCCGCGATTCAAAAGCAGTACGTGATTAAGGAAACATACCTAATGATTTATAAAGACATAACATTAAAGAAAAGGCACATACTAATAAATGCGAAGGAATCAGAGGCACCAGCAATAGAAACACAATCCAAAAATGCATCAGGCAGTTAATCCTGAGGGATAGACAGCAATGGCGGGGGTAACCTTCGGCGGGCTTGAACAGAAATCCGTAAAACATAAAAGCAGTCCATTTAATCCTCATCGCCAATAATATAGTAGTATTCCAACACGACAGGAAGCATGAAGAAGTGGCTGATTAATAGGTTTCATCTTCCAGCATACAAAATAGAAAAGCCCACTAAGCAGCCAAGGCAAGGAACTCAAAGGTGAACTGCCGCTCAGCAAGTCCTTTAAAGCCAGGGTGATTTCGGGACAACAGTAGAACCTTCAAGCGCATAGCACATAATGACAAGCTAGAAATGTTTAAAAACACAATGTACTTAAAAGGTAAACCTACAATACAAAAAGGCCACACAACAACCAACACCCTGTCAACTGTGGACTTCAGAAGGACAACCAAGAAGCAGATGAAACTCATAGCTCTTTCTGCCCCTCATGAGGAGGCAGAGTGCTTTATTCAAGCTCTAACACAAACCTTACGTCATGTTTCTGACTGCATTCTGTGCCATCAGTAACTCCCAAATAAAATATTTCGTGATCTGCGCCTAAATTCTATTGTCATGCTCTAACTGGAAATGAACTATGACTCCACCATCAACAGACTGATATTGCTTTGATTGTGAGATAAAAAGAAGACATTCTGAAAGACATTTAAACGGACACCACAGACAACTTTTTAGCCAAATATAGCCAAAGGTTTTTTTAAACCAAGTTTGGACAGGATGACTTTCCCCGACAGACTAAGAATAGTGCCAGTCATGGCCTGATCTCTCAATCCGGTCAATCACCAAAGGAAAATAAATATTCACCTTGACACCATTCAGTTACAGCCAGGTTTCAATTTCTGCCAACCCCCGTAGATGTTCATATTCAGTTAAGTCCCATTAACCTCAATCAGGAATTGTTTGTCGTCAGTTTAAGAAAATACTGTAGGTCCTATTGCCTGGATGAGAAAGTAGAGCACTGTGAATGACAGAATCAAGCGCCACAGAAAGCTCAGGAGCATCAAATGAGCAAGAGCTCCCTGGTCCTCAACTGGAATCTACAAAGTCTAACTCAGCCGCCTCTATTCTACTCACCATAAGCAGACCTACTGGGAGTGTGGTAATTCTGTGTTTTTTTAGGGTTTAAGTAGTAAGTGACAAGAGCATTCTAATGGGTCATCTAACCTCGTCTTTCCTAAGGAATAAATCCACTACATCAGATGACAGGACCAAACCAGGCCTGATTATTTTATTGTGATGTTTCTGGGGCTTAAGATCATGTTCCTAATGAAATATGTATATGTTTTTAATGGTTCTGCTACGTTTTTATGTAGCCTACTTGTACGGCTTTAAAATTAACCGAATAAAGTGATTTTGACTGACTGACTGATGTCCAATTAGTCAGCCAGGTATAGCATCAGTTCATTTTCGTCAGCATGAGGCGGTGAGAGGGAATAAAAGCCTAAGATGTGCTTGAGATCCGTGTGATGGAAATGAAATATTGAGACATGATCTGTATTTCCAAAGGAGCCTGGACTGATATTCTGTTCCACAAATTTCCTGTAGCCTAATTACAAGCACTAATGAAAAATTTCCTAGCTAACGTAACGGAAAGTTTCAATTCTATTAAGGACTCGGAGGCGAGGATTATGCCTTCTTTCTTCACTTTATTGGCATAGCAGCATTAAGATTAACAAAAGACTACGTTTCCCAAGAACCAGAGGTAAAGGTAGCCAAAAAACAAACACATGGTAACATCCAATCCTAGACAGGGAATCAGTGTCCAATCAGGGTCTTCCTAGCCGAACATAGTCCATTGTTCGTGTCCTCTCTTCCTCTTTCGGAGCACGAAGACAGCCCATTCCCTCTCTTCAGGTGTCCTGCTTGTGAGCATCAGAGCCTGAAAACGACAGGGACATATTACCAGAGGAACCAAACTGCTAAAGCCTGCAAAAAGAAGCATGCCGCAGTGAAACTGAATACATCAACCATAATACATACAGTTAAAACTGAAGGAAAGTACTTACTGCAGTACGGGGAGGGTTCTCCTCCTGGAGCACAGGGCGGGATAATCCTTGCCTCGGAGTCCTTAATAGAATTGAAACTTTCCGTTACGTTAGCTAGGAAATTTGTCATACTATGTCAGGACTGGAGGCGAGGATTATATGCTTGTTTAAAGCTTGCCCACAACCAAATGAGCCATATTAAGTATTGGTTTGAAGTAGAACCTCTTAAAGGTGGAGTCCGAAGACCAATCCGCCGCATTGAGGATATCCTCTAAGCAGGCACCCAAGCCGAACGCTTTAGAAGCCATGGCGAAGTGCACCCCGAAGTGACGGAGGCTGATGCCGGCCTCTTGCATCACCCAACGAACCCATCTAGCGATGGTGGGCGAGGAAACCGCTTTAAAAGGGTTTCCGGAGCGCAATAAGGAGTTGTTGTTCTCCTGGGGGGCGGAACTCTTCGGTCATTTCTTCATACGCCTTGAGGCATCGAACCACGCAGAGTTTTGGAGAGTCAAGAAACTCCGGATAGGAAATTACCCTGGTGTGGCATTTCGTGCGCCTGAGCAACGTGAAAGTCACCCCATCAGGAGTAAACATCCTACCGGTGATATCAAGGGCTCGAACATCCGAGACCCGCCTGCAAGGTATCAGACACAGGAGCATAGCCAGTTTCGCAGAAAGCTCCTTCCTGGAGAGGAACCGGTTAGGCTGCCAAGAAAAAAACAGGTTTAGAACCTGGTTAACATCCCAGAGCGCGGAATAACGCGGCTCAGGGGGCAATGAGAGCCGGATGCCGCGCTCGCCCATGGGTGACCCATTAACCGGGACATGGCCAGAAGAAATGTCCGACCTGAAGGTGTTGATAGACCGGTAGGCCAACCCGTCGGAAGCTAGTTGCGCCAGGAAGTTTACGACGTGAACCACGTCCGCGACCAAGGGATCGAAACCCCGTCGCAAACACCAACGGGACCATCTGCCCCACGCGGACCTGTACCTCTTGACAGTATTGTCCTCCCAAGCTTTGGAGATGAAGGTCTCAGCCTCTCGCTAAAGTCCTGGGGCCTCCCATCTACCCCTGAAATCCGCCACGCCATGAGCCACAGAGAGTTCGTCGATACTAGAGGTTGTGGAGTTCCGTCTGGACTCGTGAGGAGAGTCTGAAACTGGGGGAGTAGGATTGGAAAATACCAAGAAAGTCCCAGAAGAACCGGAAACCAAACTTGAGACTTCCACAGCGGGGTGATCATGACTAGATCCGCCGATTGCCTGCGGACTTGTGCCGTTGACCGTGTGATCATCGCGAAGGGAGGGCACGCATATCCCTGTTCCAAACTTCAGTCCTGGAGGAACGCATCTGTGGCCGCCGCTAAGGGGTCCGGCCTCCAACTGAAAAACCGCAGAGTCTGGTGATCCAGTCTGGACGCAAACAGATCCACTGAGAAGGGTCCCCAGTGGTCGTGGAGCATCGCAAAAACAGACTGGTCCAGTCGCCAGAGACTGGAATCTCGGAAGTGGCGCGATTGGAAATCCGCTTCCAAGTTGTCTCGACCCGGCAGATACTCTGCTGTGACCAAGATCTGGCTGTCCAGGGAATACTGCCAAAAACTCGCCGCTAGGTCCGAGAGGGCTGCCGAGACGTTGTCCATTTTTAGGAGCACGCACGACTCCACCGAGTCTCTCGTCTAGTAACGTACGGCGAAGGACCCCGCCAGAAGTGCTAGACAATTTATATGCAACTTCTGTTCGTCGGGTGACCATAACCCTCCCATAGAAAGGTCTCCGCACCCGGCACCCCAGCCAAGCCTGCTGGCATCGGATTCGATAACGAGGTCCGGAGCGGACCCGAAGATCGCTCGGCCGTTCCATGCCTCCATATGGTCCAGCCACCAGTGAATCTCGGCCCTCGCTTCGGCGGACAAGGCGACCTTGTGAAAATACGCATACCCTTTGCTGAGGAAGTACGCCTTGAGGCGCTGAAGGGCCCTGTAATGGAGCAGGCCCGGGAAGATGGCCTGTATTGAAGCTGACAGAAGGTCCACCACCCGGGCCAGCTGACGGAGGGACACCCGTTGTTTGGCAAGAACGCGTCGCAACTCGTTACGGGTCTTGGTGACCTTCCTGGCCGGAAGACTGAGAGTAGATGTTGTGGAGTCTATGACGAACCCCAAGAAGGTAACGGCCTGAGCTGGCTGTAACAGTGATTTTTGCTCGTTGATCACAAAGCCGAGGTCCTGGAGCAGGGTCACTGCCATCTGAAGATGCTCAGTCAGCTGACGGGGACAAGAGGCCATCAGGAGAAGGTCATCGAGATACACAATCATCCTGACCCCTCGAGCTCGCAGGAACTCCACCACCGGCTTGAGCACCTTGGTGAAGCACGGGGGGGGGGGGTCGAGGAGAGCCCGAAAGGGAGGGCCGTGAACTCGTAAATGAGGTGACGCCAGGCAAACTGCAGAAACAGTCGGTGCGGTGGGAAAATCGGGATCAACAAATAGGCGTCTGAGGTCTAAACGGACCATCCAATCGAGAGGACGTAGCACGTCCCGAAGGAGATGAATCCCCTCCATTTAGAAATGGCGATACACCAGCCATTCGTTGAATTCGCTCAGATTTATGACTGGCCTCTTGCCGCCGTCGGTTTTGTCGACTGTTAGACCTGGCACCCTCGGCGTGGGTCTCCCTTCCATTTTTTTGCTGTTGCCTCCTGTGTTTTGCTATGTTTTTGCTGGTCTAGATGCTTTGGGCACTTTGCCACTGCTATTCAGTGCCAAAGTGCAAGTGCTCCCTATTATAAATTGTTGTTATGGATTAGTGATTCCATGATTGGATTATTTGATTTACTTGTCAGACCCTAGTACAGTGCCCTGTGTGTGCCCAGGGCCTGTAAATCAAATGCTGCTGGTGGGCTTGCGGCACTGGTTGTGCCACCCACAGAAGCAGCTTGTAAACTATGGCTCAGGCCTGCAATTGCAGAGCCTGTGTGCAGTCTGGGACTGCAATGTCGACTTAGCAAGTGCACCCACTTGCCAGTCCCCAAACCTTCCCTTTTCTACATGTTAGTCACCCCTAAGGTAGGCCCTAGAGCAGGGTGCATTGTATGTGAAAGGTAGGACATGCCCTGATGTGTGGGGCATGTCCTGATAGTGAATTACAGCCAATTTCTTTTTTCATTATTGCAAGGCTACCTGCTCCCATAGGCCAGAATGGGCAGTTTGATTATAACATCTTATAATCCCAACTGACCCAGGGAACAAGGTAGAAATTCGAGTTTGGTATGCCTGAACTCAGAATGTTAAAATACATCTTTTAGTGTGGGTGATTTTTACATTTCTGTGTTTGAAAATACTACTTTTAGAAAGTAGGTATTTTCTTGCCTAACCATCCAGCCTGCCTCTGCTAGGTTGTGTATTGCCTGTCTGGTTTGTGAGTGACAGGAGGGCTTGGGCTCCAGCAGTCTGATGGGTCAGGGCTGGGCTGAATAGGACCTTGGCTGAATAGAGCGTAGGGGGAGGAGATTTCCTTTCAGCTACCTGGGCCAGGTCTGCTTTCAACATGCTGTCTCCACCTCCTGCCAGGAAGCTGCACCAGTGTGGACAGAACTGGTTTTGACTAGGTACAGACACTCTCTGCCTTCAGAGAACAAAGACTATTTGAGTATAAATATTGGGGCCCAGACCCCAAGACTTTAGATCACTTCTGGGAACCAAGACGAACCTTTGCCAAGGAGAAGAACCAGGAAGCTGAAGGAGGAGACTGCCCCTGTGCTGTGTGCTGTTTGGGGGTTGGCCTGCAGTGGTTACTTTATTGCCAAGGAAAGGAGAAAGGAACTTTGTGTGTACTTTCACCATCTTGAAGATCTCCAAGGGCTTGAAGATTGAGCTTGCCTCCTGCCTGAAGTCTCAGGGATACAAGACTTCACCAACCAGCTCCCCTGAATTCCCTTGCTGGGAAGAGGTGCCTGCTGTTGTGTTGGGCCCTTTTGAAGACTGTGTGTCGCTGGGAGCTGGAAGCGCGACTCAACGAAGGAGAAGGTGTCGCCGCCGCAGCAGTTGCCGTCGCATCGCCGAGTAAGCGTGCCGCCACAGCTGCTCGCCATCGCATCACTGAGGCGCGTCGCATCACCGGAGAAGCGTGCCGCAGAGGTTGCCGTCACATCACCGGAGAAGCGTGTCGCAGGGCCTTTCGCGGCTCAGAAGTTCACTGAGTCGCGGCACGGCCGTCAGGCGTGCACACATCGCATCTACGTTGTCGCACCGTAACCAAGACGCCATTTTATCGCATCGCACCGGATCGTCATCGCATCGAGGCGCCATCTTGTCGCATCGCACCGGATCGCAGTAAGAAACCGACGCATCAACTCCCCACACAGTAAGGAAGCGACGCATCACTCTCCTGCGCTGCAGTAAGGAAGACGCATCCACTCCCCTGAGTGTAAGGAACAGCGCATCACCTTCCCTGCGACCCCTTTTGTTTGTTTTGCGTTTCGCATCCAAGGTACTTTGAGAGTAAAGTGTCGCATTTACCATCTACATTGAACTAAGCTATTTCTACCATTTAAAAGCCATATTTTTGAATATTGTATTGTGGATTTTTGTCGTTGGTCTTGTGTCTAGATAAAGATTACTTATTTTTCTAAACTGGTGTGGTGTCCATCTGTAGTGTTTTCACTGTATTACGGTATGTGTTCACAAATGCTTTACACACTGCCTCGGAGATAAGCCTGCCTGCTCGTGCCAAGCTACTAAGGGGATGAGCAGGGGTTATGTTAGGAGTGTAGCCCCTTACCCTGACTAGACGCAAGGGTCCCTATTTGGACAAAGGTGCAAACCATTGCCAACTAGAGACCCCCAAATCTAACATCGACCAAGAAGATATTGCTTAAAAAACCCCTGGGATGGAGAGAAGTAAGGGAGATAGCACCCTTGTGGCGGAGGGATGCGACTTCCCCGTCCACCAGGGCTGCATCTTGTGCGGAAAACTGAATGGGGCGGGGGTGGATCTTTGTACCGGGTTCCCTCTGAACTCTATGTGAAACCCCCGCACTGTTTGAAGCACCCAAGCATCGTGTGTGATGGCCAACCAAGCCTGGTAACAGCCTGCCAACCGCCCCCCTATGTTTTGTGGGGAAGAAGGGAGAACACTCACCGGGGCTTGAGGTGGCAGCTCCTCCTCTTAAGCCTTTCCCTTTTACGCGGCGTCCTCTTGTGGGATAAAAGCTCCCGAACCGGGACTGGTCCTGTCCGGAGCCGCTCTGATTGGTCTGATGGTGTTGGCGACCTGCCGGCCCCGCGAAAAACACGGGGAAAAACCTTCTTAATCGTGGACTGGGCCTTGTCCAACGACGTGAAGGTGTTTATAAATTTGCCGAGCTCCTTCACGAATGGCTCGCCAAATAAACCCCCCTGAGCAATGGCGCCGGCCTCAGAGTCCGCCAGGTCCCCTAGCATTGGGTCGATTTTAATAAGGAGGGACCGGCGACGCTCGGTGGAGAGGGCACAATTGGCATTGCCCAAAAATATCACTGCCCTCTGTGCCCAGCCAGACAAGGTCTCTGAGGAAATGATGGAGCCGGACTCCTTAGCCTCCTCGGCCATATCGAGGATCTTTGTGATAGGGCCAAGGGCGTCCAGGAGCTTGTCCTGGCAGGCCCTCCAAGATCTGTTGATGCCTTTCTTGGGATCCCTGATACATTTCTGGAGAAAGGTTGACATACAGGGGTCAATTTCAGGGGTAAGAGCTACCTTCCCCTCGAGAGCGAGAGAGAGAGAGAAGGACAGGGGCACTCCGCTCGGAGGCAATTGCGGGCCTCTTTTTCAAGAGGGCGCCGGATGTGCCCGGCTACATACGTAGTGACCTTATCGGCCGGAGCCCACTCTGAGGAACGTGGGTGTACAATGTCGTTGGGATCGAGGATGTCAGAGGTGTTATGGGGAGCTTGGAAAGGGCGTGACGGGAGCCAGGGTCTCGAAGGGCTCGGATCGGAATCAGGGTCGCCAGTAGCGCCTGGGTCCGCAGGCAGGAGAGCAGGCGTAGGAGGTGGGGGGGGGTTCCCCGCGAGCAGCGCTGGCTGGCTATCAATAAAAGCCTGTCTCAAACGCTCAAAAGCGTCCACAACCACCCCAGGTTCACAGGAGCACTTAGGTGGCGGAGAGCCATGGGTATCTTGGGCCGATGCGGCCGGGGCCTGAGTGGGTGCAGCAACCTGTTGCGTAAGCCGTTCAAACGCCTGTGTTATCTGGCGGGAGAGCCTGAGCTCCAAAGGAGTGATGGCCCGATCCACCGCCCGGTAGATAGAAGTATCCACCGCCTCATAAAAGGCGTCCCCCCCAAGGCATGTCAGCGAGAGGGTCTTCCTCCTCCTGATAGTCATCATAATACTCCATCGCATTGGGTACCGTGGAGTACAAGGGGAAAAATATATATATGAATACTCAATAAGGGTGGAGACCACCAGGCCGTGAGTGAAGGCCTAAGACTGGGCGTCAGCCGAAAGTATGGGCGGTGCAAAACCACAAATTCACGGGGTTCTAGCCCCAGGGGACAAAAATGCCGGCAGAATAAACAATATATTTGGAAGGAATCACCCAACTGGTAGTGAATCGATTCTGGTCTGGGTCGTGTCCCCTGAGAGGCCTAACGGCCAATACAAGACCTCAGCGAGGCGTTTAGATGCAGAAATACAGACTTGTGTTCCCGTATAGAAAAACGGGCAGGGAACCGAGCGTGAACACACAAAAGACGGTCAGCGTGAATAAATTAGATCCGCTGCCGCCTACAGACCCGAACCGGGCGTACCCCTCAGACCAGCGGCTCCGATGCGAAGGGCGCGCGACGCCTAAATTCCTGAAAGGAGTTCAAGCAACGCGACGCTCCCTGCACAGCCTCCCGCGCCTCCTGGCGGCGGGAGGTCCACAGAGCACAGGCCAGCAGTGCGCCGCGTAGGTGCGGGAAACCCGTTCCCGCGGCGCCGAAAGCACAATCAATTCAAGAAGCACAGCCCACACGCAATTTACAACAAAAAATACAATAAACGCTGAAATAAGGCGCAGCGCGCACAGAAAGAACAAGTGATTATCACAGCAATCAATCGTTTGACACAGCGCACTCGCACCTACGGCTTAAACTAGCATAAGCACTTATTATTAATCCGTTAAACAACAAAGAAATCAGAAACAAAGCACTAAGCAGTTTAACAAACTGAAGAGCACTTATCTGGCTGCGTAGCAGCGAAGAAAGAGGAAGAGAGGACACGAACAATGGACTATGTTGGGCTAGGAAGCCCCTGATTGGACACAGATTCCCTGTCTAGGATTGGATGTTACCATGTGTTTGTTTTTTGGCTACCTTTCCTTCTGGTTCTTGGGAAACGTAGTCTTTTGTTAATCTTAATGCTGCTATGCCAATAAAGTGAAGAAAGAAGGCATAATCCTCGCCTCCAGTCCTGACATAGAATTACACATTTGAGGGAAACAGACTTTAGTAATGCCCAGCATGCGTGCGAACTCAGACGTTGCCATCCATACTGTCAAATACACATCAAAACTGTCACACATAGTTTGGGACCATGGTTCACTATTGTCTTCAATAGATATTGAGATTAGCTAAGTGATTGTCTTGAATGGTACCAGATACTTACTGTTAGCAAATTTGTATCATCCTTAATGGCTTTGTGATAACCAAACTTTACATCCTTATGTTTGGCCTTCTTCCTAGGACCAAGCGTCTTCCATCACCCAGTCTCCTGGAGGCAAGCACTAGTGATCCATTCTCCCCCGATTAATTGGCAAGCACTTTGCTTCATTTCTTTTTTATTTTGTGCACATTATAGGGCAAGATGAGTTAACTCTTTAGGCACGATTTAGTATATCACGCCAACAAAGGCTGTTCCATGCTTCCAATTTATCTTTGATACCCAACACAGTAGAGGCACAGCCTGTAAATTTCCTACTCATCTTGCTGTTCGATCTTCACAGACCTCCTGTTCATTTCTTTTCTCACAGAACTGTAGAGGGGAGTTAAGGTACTCCACCGAAATGGACATAAATGCAGAAGCATATCCGATGACGATTGGACCTAACAACTGGTCGACCCATAAGTTCTCCAATGTCTTTTATTTAGTGAAAATCAGATCTAGGTGTGTCCTTCATATGGGTGGGGACTTGTCTCATCTGTCTAAATTCCATTTGTCCCATTAGGTCTGTCGTTACCTTGTACAATAAGTTGGGTGGGGAGTTCAAATTGAAGTTTAAGACCCCTAACAATACTTTTCAGAGGGCCCATAGCCCCAGGACAGGAAATCGTTAAGACTGCTAACATCCTCATATCCTAGGGGTTTGTAAACCAGAATGAGCTTGATGTTGTATCTAGGAGAAGTGAGCAGCATTAGTATGTGTATTGTGCCATCATACGGCTGTTCCTATCTTTGTCTAGATTGAAAACATTCAGTCTATGGCGCACAATCTCAACTCCACATGCTGCATCCGGTCAGTCTTCCCTAATAATTATGTATTCTTAATGCCCCGAAGTCAGTAAAATAAGGCTACAATCCATGTAAGCTACATTTAGGGTATCACTGTCCGTGAGAAGATTGAAAATATGGCGTGCATAGGCTACAGCTAGCATGGTATGGACCCCAGCCAATCGGATTTTTATCATTCTGCAATTTATCTTCTCTAAAATAATGTGTTATTCCTAGCCCATCTTTCATAACCAAACAAAAAGAACAAGCATTGTCTCAGCCAATAGTACTAGCATATGGAAGAGCTATTGGCTTTGGCAATGTTTTAACCATGTTGTACAACAGCGTGGCTACTGTTTAGCATGGCTAAAAATTAGTGGCGTAAACAAGAGTGGCATAGAGTGCAGGGGCATACAGTGTAATGGCATGGAATAAAGTGGTGTAGAGTGCAGTCGTACAGAGTAGTTTAAGTGGCGTACAGTGGATTGACAGAGTGCAGGGGCGTTGAGTTGAGTGTTAGAGAGTAAAGTCAAGTGGAGTAGAGTAGAGTATTAGCATAGAGTGCAGTGGTGCAGAGCAGTGTCGCACAATGGCGTAGAGTAGCACAGAGGGAAGAGATGTACAGTAGATTAGAGTGGCCCAGACTGGAGTGGTATAGAAAGCAGTAGCTAAGTACAGTGGTGTAAAGCAGAGTGCATTGGCGTAGAGTTGGACAGAGTAGAGACGTAGAGTGAAGTGGTGTGGAGTCAAGAGTGGAGTAACATGCAGAGTGGGGACGAGTAGAATATAGTGGTGTGGTGCAGAATGGAATATGCATTGTGTGGTAGCACACTCCCATTTCAGACATTTTCAATTGAAATGACAATTACATTTGCGCAGACATACAGTTTTAGTAATAAAACTATACAGCGCGCAAATGATGTATGGAACGGACATCACCTAGTGCAACGGTTCCAAATCTGTGTGCCGCAGCACCTCCGTGCGCCGTTAAAACTAGCCAGGGGCGCAGCAAACAGATGCGCACCAAGCACACAGTCTGGGAACCACTATTTGATTTTGGTGGAACAGCCACCATGCAGGCGTACTGCACTGAAGTATGGGCGCATGAAGCATGTGATGTCAAGCCGTTCGACCATTGGTGTACCTGTTTTAGTTGTCAGTTATGAAATAGTAGCTGTGCACTGTGCAGCAAAACCATTGCGGTGCATCGCAGATCTAAATGCGGATTATTGCTTTCCGATGGCTGGTTTGGAGTAATCTGTAGAACAAAAAGAAACTCCTTCAGTGGCCGCTTTGTCGGTGGGTTTTATAGAGCATGGATGGCCACAATAAGAAGGTAAGGGAGACCGTGTTGGTGGCCTTGTCAGCGTGCTAAGGCGATGGCAGGTGTTTTCATGATACAAGTAACCATTAGGGTGATCAGATGGTTCTAGGTCAGAGACACTGCTCTTCTATTGCCGCGTTCTACTTTTACATGTCCTCTTTAGGTATGCTGGCCCCACTGCCTCTAATAAAATGAACCAAGA